>OY282559.1:125350533-125950533 GCA_958295665.1 Tipula vernalis
AATTCTAATTATTTCATAATGTATGTGGCCAATTGGCAAAATTTCTAGGATCAAAACAACAGATTTTTTATTAATCAAATTTTGGTTGGGAACGATATGACATCGAACGAAGTTATAGGCCACTGACGATCCGCAAAAATAAGAGGTGTGTTTTTTGACGCTGTAAGAACTTTTAGTTAATTCATTATGTATGTGGGCAATTTTAAGTACTTCTAGATACTTCATTACGTATGTGGCCAATTGGCAAAATTCCTAAGATAATATCCACAGAATTTTATATTTAACCAATTTTCAGTGAGAACGATATGGCATCAAACTAGGTTGCAAGCCCCTGACGATCCGCAAAAATACTTGTATTGTATGTATGTGCAGACCAATTGGCAAACTTAAAAATGGTGGGGAACGATATGACCCCGCACGACGATCCGCAAAAATAAGGGAATTGATTTTATATGCAGGAAGAGCTTCTAGTTACTTCATTATGTATGTGACCAATTGCTAAAATCTTTGGGATAAAATGCACAGAATTTTACATTTAACTAGTTTTTATTGGGAACGATATATCTTCAAACCAAGTTGTAAGTTCCTGACGATCCCCAAAAATAAGGAAGTTATTTTTTGATGTTGGAAGAGCTTCTAGTTACTATATTAAGTATGTGGCCATTTAGCAAAATCTTTAGCGTCAGATCCACAGAATCTTACATTTAACCTACTTTCAGTGGTTTTCGATGCTGGGGTAGCTTCGATTTGTGACATTTTATGTATTGCGTCATGTAAAATCTCATTTTCACAAGATTTTCTCATTGCCCAACCGAAAAGTGATTTTTTTGCGAAATGTTCTGCTAAATATTTTAGTAACACAATAAGTAAGTACTTCCCGGGTATCGAGAAAAGTGCTTTTGGACTAACATGTTATTTGATAATTTATGGCAGGATTTCAACACTTTGGTGCTTTTCGATAGGATTTCAATACTTTGGTCCTTTATAGGTAATGCCTTTTGCAGGTCCTTCTTAAAACCTCTAGAGTAAAACAAAAGTTAACTTATTAATTAAACTTAATCAAATTATAAGCACATCTCACAGGTGTTTGAATCAAATAAAACCTATGTTGGTTTCACGTTGCTTTGTAGTCATTTCAAAAATGTCAAAAGTAATCAAATTTTCAACTATGAAGAAACATCCAAAAATTAACTTAAAAACTTTCATTGAGTCCTTATTTTATGTGAAAATTCATAAAAATGTATCATCGAAAATGTGACAAATTATTCCGTATCCATTTATAAAAAGAAAAAAAAACTTAAAGCTCGAACGATGTCAAATTTCAAACCGTAAAATGCCATTAATTTTACGATTCACAAAATATTCACCTGGTTTTCTCATTCGACCAATATAACCTAATTTCACGCATCACATAACTTTCATACAGATACATACATATTATAATACGTGTTATAAACAGAGGATATGTTATTTTATTTTATGATGTCAGTTTGATTTTACATTTGCCTCAAAAAAAAAAAAAGCAAAAAAGATTTTTTGAGGCAAAAATTTTGTAGATCGGAAAATCGAAATGAGCCCAGTGTTTATATTTCATTCTCCATTACCAGGCGCGTACATTTTTATAATATCCGAACAAAAAAAAATCTTACATTTTATTCGTGTTATGATTGGCTGATGGAGTGGTGCTTACATTTGAATTACATTTACTACGGTCACCGCAAAATAAACTATTATAAAATAATCAATGATTAGCGCAAGCAAAGCGAGCAGGTGTCGCCGCAGGGCCCTAGTTTTATTAAACCATATTTTTATTTTATATTTTTTTTTGTGTAACATTACATCGGTTAACCATCAAACCTTTTCAAACAACCGACAACAAACAAATAAAAGTTTTGCTTTTTAGAAAATTTCGAATATTTGCTTATTAATTTATATTTTTAAATAAATAAATTTAAAATTTTTTTGTTTATTTTTATACTTTGTATTGTTTTTGTTATTTTTTTTATGATTATGTTAAAATAATTTTCTATAAAACCAAACAAACACACGTACATACAACACAAAACATAAACTTTAATGACCCGGTTTATGTACGTTTTTATAAAAGTAAATTTTCCGAGAGGGTGATAACAATTTTTAATTGGTGGTGTACAAAAACCAGGAAACAAATGAACAAGGTTGTATTGAAAAATATATAATATGGGAGCTTTAAAAATTGCTTTTATTTTTTTGTTTAGTTCAAACGAAACTTTTTTTTTTTTTACATTACATTTTTAAAATGTTGGTGTGTGTTTGTATGTTTTGGAAGCAAATTTGATTTGAATTTAATATATTTACAAAAAAAAAAAAAAATAAAAAAATTAAGGGAAATTGAAAATGTTATGTATGTGAATGAAAAGTTAAATTAGAATTTTGGTTTTGTTATGTAAATATAAATGTTAAAGAAGTTTTATTTTTTTTTTGTATGCTTGGAATTAGAGTACATATACAAAAAAAATTGTGGTCAATTTGAAATAAATGTATATTAGGGTAAGTTTGTGGATATAGCGAGGGTGGATGGACTGAGGATATGAGTAATTCGTTATGACATCATAAATATCTAACAACATAAATATCGCAAATATCGAATTATTGTTGTTACTATTCGTTACTCATAAATTCTTAATTTTCACAATCAAACACAAAATATTAATGTCATGATTATAATTTAAATAAGAGATACTTTGTATTTTATTTAATTTGCAGACATGTAATCTAATAAAATTTTAATTTTTGAATATAAAACACAAATAATAATAAAATGTATTTTATATTTATTTTATCTCTGGTAAATAAGTAAATTATTTTTGTTTATTATTTTGTGTAATATAATCAAGAAATGTTGATTGGTTTTTCTTTGGTTTATTGTTCTTATCATAAAATGTTAAGTTCTAATTATTGTTCGTATTGATTTTCTATTTCATGTTAGTGAAATTATGGTTTGATAAGAAAAATAAATTAAACATGGTAAAAGCATACTTCATCGTAGACCTGGGGCTGATTGCTTGGCTTGAAATAAAACTTACAGAAATAGCCTCGAACATAAAAGTTTTTAACTTGCATCGTTGACAAATCTTCTTCTATTACTGTTATAATTAAATATTGCATTGATATATTATACGTATTGAAATTTTTGGGAATTATCAAAGATCGTTTCAAACGAAATTAGATGTTCGATGAGATTTGTAGTCTTTTTGCTGAGCATTTTAAATCGGTACATGTATATGATCTGACTCGTTGTAATGCTCCAATCCCTCATGCTAATTTAAATTTGTCATTAATTTCTGAGTTACAAGTACTGCCATTGTTGGAATCGCTGGATATTAATAGAGGTGCAGGTCATGATCAATTAACTAATTTATTTAAAAAAAAATCAAAAAGATGTGGTGGCCCAGTGGCGTAACTAGGTATCCGCAGCAACCGCAGTTGCGGAGGGGGGAGGGGGAGGGGTGTCCCACGGTTGTTGGGCTTTATGGGTTGCGCAGATTAAGCTTATTGTGCAAATTTGCAGAACGGTACATTTCTTGGAAATTTTTAAGAAAAGGCGGTGGTCTAATTAATAAGAAAAAGAAGAAATCGTTCCTGTTGCTATTAAATATTTTCTTAAGATAGGGTCAATTATTTTTTCTCGGTTCTGACTCCATAGAAATAAAAATGCCTTGAGTTTCTGACCGATATTTAGATTTAGAAGAAAATTAGCAAAACTAGTTTAAAATAAAAGCTTTCGACATCAAATGACAACGAATTTTGTGTTTGCTGGGTTGATTTATTTGTATTACAAGTTTTGCGTAACTCCAAGTTTACCACTTTTCAATTTATCAAAAATCAACCTTTTACAAATATAATTTTGATTAGAAACGACTGAAAATAAATTCCCGTTTCCCTCACTTGAGCCAAACCAGTCAGACTCTATAATCAATTAGCGTTCGTTCGACTTATAGTTCCTCATTTAGTGGATCTTTTGATTACCAGTAAACGGTAAATAAAAATGAAATGTACAGGTTTATTTTGAAAAACTTTTTTAAATATAAGGAAAATGCAAATGCCAACTTATGTTATGTTTGGTAGGGTTCTCCTGATTTTGGAAATTCTTGCTTCCCGATTTCATATTTCCCGATTTTGATCACTTTTTAAAATTTCTCGAGATTTTTGGAGTTTATTCAAAGAATACGATTGTTCGCTATTTAAAAAATTACCTGATAAGATCCGAGGGTTCTATTCTTATTACAGTCGAAACTCGATTTTCCGGGATCCGATTATCCGTAAACCTCAATTATCCGTGATTTTTTTTTACACAGTCGATTTTTTTGAGTCACTTCTTTATCCAGATTTTCAATTGATTAACCGGGATTTTTAATTTTTATTTTTTTCGTTAAATTTTGGCAATAGTGTTATTTCTGTGTTAAGCATATATCTACATATGTATATTGTGTATTTTTTTATAAAACTGAAAAATTCGATCAACCGGGATCTTTGATTATCCGGGAAACGTTCGGTCCCGAGCATCCCGGATAATCGAGTTTCGACTGTACTTAGTATTAGTAACATTAAGTTACTTGACATATAATTCCATATTTACACGAATTTAGATTTTTATAGTCTTTCGCGATTTATTCTAGATTTCCTAATTTTTTTTAACATTTCTAGGACTATTCGAGATCTTTAAATATTTTCGAATTTATTCGAATTTTGTAAGGTAATGTTCTGCGGTTAGCTTTGAGTTGTAAACATTTGCAGAGTTAGACAATTAAATTTAAATGGTGATAGTTAAAAGATCTTGTGAGATAATGGTAAAATTTCGGTATTTCTCCGATTTCCTGTAGGTTATTCGAAATTATTAAAGAATGTCCAGGTTATTTACGTTGTATAGTGAAACCCAGTTTAGATTTACATTGAGAACAAATATTCTGAATTTTTTACAAAAAAAAAATCATTCGCTAAGTGAAAGCTCTTAAAACTAAAAGTTCTTGACATTTGTTGCAAATACATTATTAACGCTCATAAAACGAAAGGCAGAAGCTGAGAAATTACCGAGAAAGTTTAAATAAATTATCAAGCTTAAAGCTCATTGAAAACAAATACTCTAAATTAATCCCCATGGAACATTTTAACAAAAACCTCAAATTACGAAAAGGCTAAAAAATGTTAAGTTCAAACTCATTGGAAGCTCAAAAATGTTAAGTTCAAACTCAAACCTCTTAAAACCAAAAGCTCTTGAAAGTTTTTTCAAATACATATTTTTTGCACATAAAATATTTTAACAAAAATACAAATAATTAAAACGCTCAAAAAAGTTAAGTTCAAGCTTAAAGCTCATTGTTAACAAATATTCTAAATTTATCCCAAAACTCCGTCGCCTTTATAAATACCGAATTTCAGAGTAACATCAGTTGATTCAAAAAGCTTCGATAATCGAAAGCTTATATTATATTACCAAGTTTCCTAGTAAAATTGTTTGGTTTGACTAAAAGCTCTTGATAATTAACATTGAGAACCAATCTACTTTATACTTTGTAAATTTCTGGGTAAAATGGTTTGGTTTAGAAAGCTTTTCTAATTGAAAGCTCTTAAAACTAATATTTCTTGACATTTTTTGCAAAACATAGCTTTTGCTCATAAAACATTTTAACAAAAAAATGAAATTATGGAAAAAAAAAAAATCACAAATGTTAAGTTTACACCCAAAAGGTATAATTTAATTATTAAGCCTAAAGCTGATTGAACACAAATATTCCAAATTTATCCTAAATACCACCTTCCTTTATAATATCAAATTTTAGAGTTAAAGGCTTTGGTTTGAAAACTTCCTAAAACTAAAAGCTTTTGACGATTGATGATTAACTTTGAGAACAAATATTATAAATTTTAGCCAAAAATATGTCACCTTTTGTAAAATCATATTTCTGAGTAAAATGATTTGTTTAAAAAAGCTTTGAAAATTGAAAGCTTATATAATTAAAAGTTCATGATTTTTTTGCAAATACATAAAACACTTTAGCAAAAAAACCTAAAAGTATGAAGAAGGCTCAACGTCAAAAGTTAAGTTAAAACCCAAACTTGTTTAAATTAATTATCAAACTTAAAACTAATTGACAATTTCTGCAATGCATATTTACAAAACTTACGGATAATTCGATATTTGAAAAGTTTCAAGAATATTCAAGACACTTTGGAAATATGACATTTTTGAGATAATTCGAAATTCTTGATATTTTTCAAATTATATTCGAAACTGGTGGTGCTTTATCAATATACTTAGAAATCGTCAGAGCATTGAGTTGCAAGATGCTTCGTGTCATCTACTCTAAAAATCAGATACTTTTAATTAATGCGAGACTAGACGACAGGATGAAATAAGTTTTTCACTAAAAGCTTTACTTATTCATATAGGTACAAGAAGCATTTTTAGGGGCCCAAAAAAATGTTGCGGGGGTTGTTATAATTTGTCGAAAATCATTTAAAATATTAGAACCTTCTTCGGTTTTTGTACTATTATTATTTAGCCTTATAACAACTAATTTGGAATTTTTATCACAGGTCTAGAACCCGTTCTACGATTGGTATTGCAACAGAATTGAAAGTGTGCAGCGATGATTTTTGAGATTTTCATGTTAAAAATTGATTCAATAGACTGGTTATATGACAAATGAAATACGGACCAAGAAGTTCAAATTGATGAAATTTTGATGATTTTTCTCTTTTCAAAATATTCAACGGTCTAATCGAGACAACGTTATTATCAAACTTCAATCTTTATGCACCGGCTTACAGAACTCAAAATCAACAACTGTCCCTAGTAATGACATCAAGAAGAAATTTCGATTTGGCTTCAATTGTCAATTGATTGGAATTAAATCATACTATATAGAGATCTATGTATTTAATATGTCGTTGTCGGAATTTCGTGGAAAATGCAATTTGCTCTTTTGCAGTAATAGTAGTGGTTGAGATTTGGTCTTCAAACTTTTGCTATCATTTTTTGTGTTTGGATTTTCATTGTAGCTTTAGGTGTATTTAGTATTATAAAACTTTGGTTTAGTATACAATTTTGATAAAGAATTGCAATGAAGCTGGAAATTGGGAACTAGCGGATCGAATAATTACGTTCGAATTTCTGGGTTAAAGTATTTTCTCCTATATACCGTACAAATCAGATGGTCCTGATGGGATTTTCCCGGCTGAATTACAGTGTTGTTTTCATATTATTAAGCACCACCAACACCACCTTTATAAAGCTTGCGTTGCTTTTAGGATATTTTCTCAGGTTTGGTGCAAGAGCAACGTGGATTTTATACCAAAAGCTGACAAAACTGATTACACTATAATCCCAAAGCATTTCGGCCTATCAGTCTGTCCTCAACATTTCTTAAAGCGTTAGAGAGGATTTTCGACAGATTCAGTAGAGATAAATATTTATCTAATTCTCACCTTACTAACATGCAACATGCTTATAGAGTAGGTAAGTCCTATGAAACGGCTCTACATGAACTTTTTAAAGAATTTCTTATAGGTACTTTCCTGGACATTGCGGGAAGTTTTGATAGTACATCGTTTTCGTCGATTACCACCGCCTGTACCAATTTCGATATTAATCCCACCATTGTAAAATGGATTGATTCTATGCTCAAATCTCTAGATAATGTTTCAATATCGTTCAAAGTTGCCAGAGATTGTCCTCAGAGAGGTGTACTCTCAACCCTGCTGTGGCTTATGGTGATTGACGATCTGCTTGTGAAACTTTAGCAGACAGGCTTTGTTGGTCAAAGCTACGCTGACGATTTAATGCAGAACCCTTAACGTATTGTGAAGGCGTGGGGTTTTGGAAAGGATTTACACATCAACCCTTCAAAAACTGATTTGGTTGTATTTACCAGGCATCGAGATATTGGTGGTCTAACTGAGCCCTTTTTTCTCGGAGAGGGGGGGGGAGATTAATAGATCCGACTACAATTTCACTTGGAGTATAAATTAAAAAAATTCACTGCCATCTTTTAGCAGTGTAGACGAGCATTTGGGAAAACGTACGGTTAAACTCCCAAAATGATGTCTTTCATCTATAAGCCTTTGGTTCTCCGATAATAGTTCTGGTTCCATAAGTACTGCCCATGCAGTACTGACCTACGTTTGATCTGAATTTATCAGGCTGCCTCGGTATGTACTGCATAGTTTTTCAAGCGGAACCAATTGCTCTTACGCTCTGTGTAATTGAGGCATTGAATCTCGCTGTTACAAATAAAAATATTGTTTTCTGTACTGACAGCTTATCTGTGCTGAATTCGTTAGATAATCCCTTGACTGTGTCAAAATTGTTTAAAGACAAAATTTCTTAATAGAGTAATAGTGGACCTTACTTGAGGGCTACTAGGTTTGCTTTATCTCTCGATAGGAACCAGTTGAGAGGATTGATTGTGATCAACTTTTACGGATTACGGCCATTTTAAAGTACACGTTCAGCTAATGGAGCTGACTCACGATACTGTATGCGAGGATTGTCTTGAAGAAGATGATGACTGCTTAAACTTCGTGTGCAGCTGTCCTGCTTTCAATGGAGTTAGGTTGCAAATATTTGATCCTAGGTCTACTGTTGAAGATCAGCTGTTTCCTTGCCTTGGCCTAAATTACTCAGTTTATCATATCGGAAATTAACCGGTTGGGGACTACTCTCTTCTAAGCTAGTTTGAATTCTAGGTCCTACAACTAGTATTCGATTGGCTAAAGGCAGTGAATTGAAGCAACGGTATTGATGAAAACAATATCTGCCGATTTCGATATCCCTTGTCGACTCAAACAAACCACTCTGGTGATCTGTCCTTGAAATGTTAAGGAAGCAAACTAGAAAGTTTAAGAATAGAGCTAAAATAAGTAATCTCCAATCTGATTGGGATAGTTTCCTAAAATCGCAAAAGAATTACAAGAAAATCTAAAAATTCCATCAAAGAATATCTTGAAAAACCCTTGTGATAAAATTAACAGCTTATCGGCTGTAGTTAGACTTAATAAAGCTCTGGCTAAAAATGACGTTTCTAGACTTGGTATCCTTCGTCTAACTAATAGCAAGTTCAACTCTTCAAAAAAGAGAGAGGGTGGGGTGCTTCTGTCTTTGCTTACACTTACTGTGGTAACATGTGTACCATTACTCCTGATTGGGACTTATCAAATCATACTATTACAGCTGAAGTTCCGTATTGGATTATTTTCTGTTGTGCATCAGACAAAACCGGTGCTCCTGACGTGATTTTTCCTGCTGTTCTTCAACATGGTTTTCCTCTCATTAGGGATCAGTTGCTACACCTTTCCAGGGCATAAAAAATAAAAATATTGTTTTCTGTACAGATAGCCAATACGTGCTTAATTCATTAGACAATCACTTGTCCATGTTTAAATGATCAGTCTTATTTCTTCGAACAAGAGTGTTGCGATCATGTGAGTTCCTGTTCATTATAATATTGAAGGGAATAAGATCGCCGATTCGTTAGCCAAAACTGAAACTTAGAAGTAATTTATTAGACCCGAACCGGTTACTGCCATATCATTCAATAATAGTGAAAGTCATTCAACGAAACCGACTAATAGACAGAATTCTATTTATTTAATTTTTTAATTTATATAATGTTAATATGTTCCGAAGATAGTAAGAGAATTCAATCCAGTTTCGAACTGATGAGCTTAAGATTATGAAAAAATCAATCTTCTCATCAGTCCGCGGCGACTGGACTGATTATACCACAATTTACATTCTATATATACAGAACGTACTATGCGTTATGTACTAGCGAATCATACTAATACAGATAAATTCTTTTACAATTTTTTCTTCTTCACGACATTCACACAGCTATATTTTTGTGTAAGCTAATTTTACATTTTTTTAATTTTTTTTCGTTTACTTGTTAGAGAATTTATCTGTATTAGTATGATTCGCTAGTACATAACGCACAGTACTTTCTGTATATATAGAATGTAAATTATGGTATAATCAGTCCAGTCGCCGCGGCCTGATGGGAAGATTGATTTTTTCATAATCATAAACTCATCAGTTCGAAACTGGATTGAATTCTCTTACAATCTTTGGAACATATAGGGTGGGCCATTTAATTTTTTTTTTTAACTAGCGGTTATTTTGAGTATGGTAAGGGTTATGTCACTTGTGATTTGACAGAAAATTAGTTTTATCCTTCCGTTGAATGAATTCGCTTGAACAACGCTGGGAAATATTGAAACATTACTTCGAAAATCTTGGCAAAAAAATCATTTTTTCGGATGTGGCGCATTTCCATCTTGGCGGCTATGTAAACAAGCAGAATTGTCGCATTTGGGGCACGGAGAAAACGCACGTGATCGTAGAGAAGCCGAAGCATCCTCAACGAGTGACTGTTTGGTGCGGATTTTGGTCCGGTGGCATTATTGGGCCATTTTTCTTTGAAAATGAGCAAGGAGCCGCCGTTACTGTCAATGGTGAGCGCTACCGCGCCATGATAAACGATTTTTTGTTCCCGGTACTTAAAGAGGAGGACATAGGCGACATTCGGTTTCAACAAGACGGCGCTCCGTGCCACACAGCACACGTTTCAATTGATCTTTTGCGTACTGTCTTCGAAGATCGAATTATCAGCCGAAATGCTAATGTGATTTGGCCGCCTCGGAGCTGTGATTTGACGCCGTTGGACTATTATCTTTGGGGTACCGTCAAAGATAAGTGTTACGCCGATAAACCAGCAACGATTGACGCTCTCAAGAACAATATTCGCATTGCCATTGAAGACATAATGCCGCATACCATCGAAAATGTGCTCAAAAATAGGACCGACCGTATGGGGTACGTCAAGGTCAGCCGAGGCAGTCATATGAATGAAATAGTATTCCATAATTAATCGGATGGATTGTTCTTTACAATGAAAAAATAAATTTGAAAAAATATTGAGAACTTTTTGTTTTATTGCATTTAAAAAAAAAAAAATTTATTTGGCCCACCCTGTATTAAAATCATATAAATTAAAAAAATGGTGAAAGCGATTAAGTATTTCGCTTTGTGTGATAAACCAGAGATAGTTTGCTACTCTCTGCTAACCCTCTCTAGCATTGGTTTGTCTTTAAAGGAGGACCAGCTAAGAGTCTTAGTCATCACTCTTTTGGGTCATGACCGCGTTAAGGTTCACCTACATCACATGAGGTTAGCTCAGAATGCTACCATTTTTTCCTCAAATCAGAAGTAGGTGAATATTTCGTATCGAAACGCACCAAACTCAAAAACCTACACCAAGTCGTACCTACTTCTGAGGATGAAATAACAGATTAGGATGGCATCATGATTGCTTAAGTAGATAAATCGTACTTGAGGACCAAATACAAGGCACTCTATTGCTAGCATTCTTGGTATATTAAGTATTAAGTATGTGAAGAACCTGAGCCTTACATAAAAAATCAAAAAACTATCAAAATAAGCTGCCTCCAATGCGGTATCTCATTTGCCTGAATACATATGACAGTCCTAGCACTAAAGAGGATGAATAAATGTCATTTTACTTAAAATTCGCACTGCTTACTTACGACGAGTGGTTCCTGAAGTAAGCAAAGAAAGCACTCATATTTTGGACTGTTATTAATAATGTTCCGAGCGAGAACTTTAAAATATTACAAGCTTTAAATATTTTTAGGTATAAAAAGCTTTACAAAAAATCGCTAAATTAGAAAGAAGTCTTGATCGATTCTAAGAAGATGGCGAGCTTTCTGAACATTTCAGCAAAAACAGAAATTCCTTATTGTGAACCGCAGCTACAAATTTTTCAACATTTAAATGATGATTATAGCATCAATTAGGAATTGAAAAATTTCTTATACAAATATTATCTAGGTCGCTCTTTTCATTTAATCTCAAATTTAGACAAATCAAAAGAAGATGATCCGTCACTATCCATAGAGTTTCATGTAAGTTTCAACCAAATGAAAATTATATTTTTATTTTCTACTTTAGTTATACTCGTCCTCTAATAAAATATACAAAATGTGTGCTTTTGTTGGCTCTCAATTAATATATTGAAACATCAGCAGCGTTGCTAAGACGAGCGATAAATCTTAAAAATAAATTATTATGTTTAATTTTATCAATCAGCTCGTTTAATACCCTTAAGATATTTGTGCATTTTAGACTAAATTATTTTAAATGTACTAAAAATAAGTTTAAATGTAATAAATAATAAATAATACTCGTACCGGTGACCCCAGCGGTGACCCTCGTTACCATTCATAGTTTAAGGTTAGCTGATCTATTTGTTGACTTACCTAGAAATAAAGAAACAAAAAATTTAATTAATTTAGGATGCCGCCATTAATATACTAGCTAAATTTAGTTTATATTATAAAAAAAGACTGACGCAATCCCAGTATCTTAAAACAAGCATCATTGTATTCAGACGCTAGAGGTGCTTTTCTACCATTTTTCAAATAATAAAAAGGTGGAGGAAGATATGTTTTAGTATATTATACATTTGTATATGTTTTAACCTACCAAATAAAGACACCGCATCTATCTTCGTTCCAATTTACTTTATAAATCGTTTGTGTTTATTTAAAATTCTCAATCAATTTAAAACCATAGATAGAGATAAGCCACTAAACAATACAAAAAAAAAGGAGAAACATCTTTGTTGGATCTATATGCAATATAATTATACATACATCTAACAAACGACCGAATTTCTAATCAAATTAACAACAATAATCGAAAAATCATCATCAATCCACCCCCCAATCAAATCCAATTGGGAATAAAAATATAAATAAACAAAATTAACAACAAATAAACAATTTACATCTCATTTGTATTGCGCCATAATGCCATGTTACATTTTACTAAACATCGGTGTGTGTGCTATTCCTGCGTGTGTGTAAGAGAAAGAAAAATCATTGTTAGATTTTAAGACGCCTTAAGCAGAAAAATAATTTTTTGTGTGCTGTTTGTTGTATCACAAGAAAGACCGTTGTTGTTATATTTTTATGTATTTGTTCATGCTTAAATGACTCTATGTATACATAACAAAGTTATTGATTAAAAGGAAAATTTTATTATTATTTTCCATTTTCTTTTCTATTACGTCGTCGTCATCTATATATTTATTGTTATTCCATTATAATTTGATTTAAATTTTTAATTTCAATTAGAGAATTGTTGTTGTCAAATTTATTATTATTTTTTTTTGTGCAAAGTCATTTCTTTTTTTTTCCCCGTTCAATTTTTAACAACAATAATTTTGATATAGCTATTACATTGAAGATGTTGACTTGTATCTTATATACTCGTACTTACTTTCAAATTTATTGTATAAGCGCCATGGCATATAAAATACATCAGATTGAGGTGATATATGTATGTACATATATGCAATATGTTTAAATGGGACGGAAAATACGGTGCGCAAAAATATAATGCGCAAAAAATTTATTTTTCTAGTATTTCCTTCGGGGTTGGTTTTCCATTTGTACTCGTACATATACCAATTTTGTATAAGGGATGGGAAGAGCGTGGCAAAGTGAAACAAAACAGATGTACATAACTTTCATCTCTCTACGCTATAAAGACTCATATTATGTTTTATAATATTTATACATAAAATGATGACAAAGCAAAAAGAAAATTTTTGCTACAAGAGAACTTTTTTGTGTGTGCTTTCCCAAAAAGGAAAACCACTTCATAAATATGACGTGGAAAATTCTACCGATTTTTTTTTTTTTTTTTTTTTTGTACTATTTTGTTTTAATTTTAGATGTAGGAAAGATGATGATGATGATTTTTGTACATATCTTGAAGCAGACTAATTCATATTTTTTTAAGATTTGATATTTCGTATTTTTTACTTTTAATTAGAATTTTGTGTACGTACTCATTTATTTATATGACGTAAATGGTAAATAGGTCATAAAGTATGTAAGTATGTATATGATTTTAAAGAGGCAACCAATTTGGATGAGTGTGTCATTTGAAATGAGGGACATTTTCGTATATGTGAATACACAAGTAGCTGAAAGAAGGTTAAATAGCAATAAGTTATGACGTAGAATTTGATGATGACTTACTATGTAACTAACTGGGCTACAGTGCTTATTTAACGTGTGACTATAATCTTTAACTTCGACATGAGAGTTCAGCTAGTGTTCCTCCTGGTGTTTCTCTTCAAACCGTTGCCCGGTATTTTTGTCTAAATCCGGTATATTCTATAATAAAACTGAAAATAAGCCATAATTACGGGATCCTAAACCCTCCTATTGTTTTTAGATTTAATTAATAATGGCTAAGCAACGTGACTAAAATGGAGATACCAATCACATTCTCACTAAAACCCGGATGAGTCAGAATAAGAAAATTTTCTATAGTCGACTGATTTGTTTTTATTTCTGCTATTATTAATAAACCAACAAATTGAAATATGGGCAAAACATGCTCGATCAGCTAGCAAGCAAACAATTTGCTAGTCAAAATAAGACTATACTTGATTAATTTTATTGCACAACAGCGAATACGATTTGATCTTTTTTATCGAGTTTTTATGTGTTTCTGCTGTTTGTACAGTAAAAAGTGTGAACAGTGTGCTTTAAATTTCTTAACCCTGTAAGCCAAGACAACAATATCTAAAAATAAAAATTGAGTTGCAATTATTTTATTTTATTACACTAAATTTCTAGCTCGTAAGATTAACAATCATCTATCCGATAGTTTTCGTTTTTTATGAAGTACCGAATAAAAATAATAAACGGTTTTCAACGGTCTTTTGTTGTACGTACCGTGTCAACAATCTGACCCTAAAATTGAGGGCTTTTGAAAGGTATAAGCTTTCTCTAGTCACGTATCTGACATTATGGGAAAACGTAGTCAGGTGGACGTTATCTACGCTGATCTCTCTAAATTTTTGGACAAATTGGATCAGGCAATTTTCATTCGGAAACTGGTTGATTTCGGTTCCGATTTCATTGCGATTGACTGGGATTAATTTTACTTTCGTGAACTTCCGCAATGTGTTTCAAGTCGTAAATCTTTGACGATCCTCAAGGGAGTCATCTTGGCCCAATACTTTCTATATTGTAGTTTTTATTGATGTTGTCGGAACCAGACATATTTTTAATTCTAATAAGCGTAAAGTAACGTTATTCTCCAGGACATCTTGTGGCTTCATACATTTTGTCGAGTGAACTGTGCTGTGACCTTAACCCTTACCATCAAGGTCATTTGAAGGTGAACTTGACGTCAGTAAGCAAATTAAAAATTTACAATTTCGATTTTTCTTTATTTTCTGCTTATTCTCCTGTATTTACATAGGTGTTTATAAATGAATCTTTGTTACCGCTATTTAAAAAAGAAAGGAATCGATCGCTATTTCATTCTCTTCCCCTTGTGTTCTTTGAGTTGACTAGCACTTTCCAGAAGTTTCCACAATAAAAAATTACAGTGTTTAAATTAATTTTTCGTTCCCTTCTTTAATCTTTCTTTGCGGAAAGAAACAAAATTTATGTGGTCTTTGAAATGGCCGCTGAAGATCATTCAAACAAATGCCTTCAAATAACCTTGAAAACCGATTTCAAGGTCAAACTTAACGTCACTAATCGATTTCCCGAGACGGAATATTTCAGTGGATATTTTAAAATGAAACAGCCTGTATAATTTTACTATTTAAAATTGTATCGTTAAAAGCATAATGGAAACTACATTTATAACAAACCATTTTATTTTTATTAAAAATGTACAATCTTTTTAGGTGAAAGTGCTTTAGCTAACTTTTGAAAAAAATTTATAGCTGTGCGTTTCCATGAAAAACCGGTTTTTAATTAAAAAATTTTTGCGATTGCTTTAGATTTGGATTTTTGAACAAAATGTCGAAATATATAGAATATTTTCATTAAGCTTTTGAAAATGAGTTCGAAGGGCGTTCGAAAGAGATGATTCGACGTTAATATGGTACGATAGGATGATTGTATGGTGGGTTAAATATATAGTATCATGAAAGTATAATGTACCTATTCTTAAGATGCTTCCACGTCAACGAAGAGACAATGTAAAATACAATTCACTATGAAATAATTTTTAACATATAGTTTTATGTACATATGTAGGTGGTTTGGCGTCTATTGGAGGGGGGATCAAAATTGAGTAGATTAATCTACCAGCTCCGTAACCTTCCAGTAGGGTGCGCATTACGTGAGCAGTTCTGGTCTTGTTATTAGGCAGCTGCGTGATGGGTACAATTGTGTAAGGGGTAACCTGTTCACAATTTGCAAGTGTACGTCCTGCCTCCTCGTGGCAACCACTGGTATCTAAGGCCACTTGGCACATTTTTGGCCATTTGGCACAGGCTAAAGTACGGCGCTAAAGGAGAAAACCTTGACAAAAAACCCTAATCTAAGGTGGAACAGCATATGCCGAAAGATGAATGGCTGATAGGTTAATCAGCCCAAAATATGCGGACTCTGGATACCAGACACCCTCCAGTTTTATTTAGCCTTCCTGTAGTAATGCTGGGTAACCTAGAGGTGATTTGCAATTCCCAGCAACTCATAAGAGTAAAATCAAACGGAATACGGGGCAGGATTAGGAATATACGGGAGTGGGACAACCCTCTCGAGGTCCTTGAGCTCCAATGCTACCGTCTTTCTAGCGGAAATACATGCTGTAGTAAACATCTAGGAGGGAGAGCCCAGATATACGAGCATTACAAACATTTTTTACACAATCGAATACTTATCTTTTTTCAGCTTAATTTGTGTTCTAATTTCCAATAAATATAAAACTCGTAAGTTGTGTCAATTGGATGTAACTTGTTCAATCAGAGTGCACAGAAAAACTGAATATTTTATTTTATTATTCGTTATATCCAACCTAATCTATAATTTTTATAACTTTTAGACAAGCGGTTATTTTTTTTAAGTAAAGAAACCTAACAAAATGGCAACTTTCATGGAAAAGTGTCTCTAACGTTTTCAACCGAATAGCTCAGCAGAAGTGCCAATAAGTGTAACAATTTCAAATCTATAGAAGAAATACCGAATTGTATTTCTGCTGAACAAAAGTCAATTAGTGACACAAGTGTAATTAAAATTTGAAAGTTAAGAAACGAAAGTACCAAGAGTCTCTTCTCTAGTATGGTTTCTCATGATGTATTGTTGATAGTCAACAAAGACCATAATGCGTGATCTAGCCGCTAAATAATTTAATTTAAGTTCGAATGGAAATGATAGTGATAATATTCTCGTAGCCAGTGATAAAATTATGGGATTTCATAAAAAATTATCTCTATGGAAATTTAAAATTGGAGCTACAAATAATTCAAACAACAATCAAATCATCTATCGGCTCTTGAATAAAACTCGAAAAATACTTCGCTTCTGATATTATAACAGTATGACTGGATCAGACAACGTTTTAATATTCATGCTGTTCCGGATAATTTTTCATTATCCGCGATTGAATTCAGAAATCAAAGATTTACCTAATTTTCGATTTCTGTTTGCACCGAATATCCAGTCTTGTCAAATATGGCTCAACATATATATATACTATTGGCATTTGCTTCAACGTATTTATGCGAATCGGGGTTTGCATCGGAATTTGGTGATTGCGTTAGGATTGTGTTGCGATTAAGTTGGAGGTTGAGTTGTAAATTGAGTTCAGTTAGGGATTGATTTGAGAGTTGCAATGATTTTCAAGACCGAAGTTCTCTTCGTGAGGTTTCAAGCCCTCTATACTTTAATAGTTCAAATAGCGGGTATAGGATGCTGGCGATGTAACAGTATGGAAATACATTCAACGACTTTCAGAAAGAAAAAACTGTAACCTTGCGACGCAATAAAAATGAATGTCTTTAACTCTCTGATCAGGGAAACCGAAAACAACGAAATATCACAGAACACTCTTACAAAAACTGCCAGTCGTTGTTATGACTATTTAAGCAACATCCACTCAAAATGCGAGGAATTTTTTATTGTATCAAATAAAAAAACTCCCTTGTATGTATGACCGGACTGTGGATGATTTATACGGTTTAAAATTCCATTTAAAAAAATGGAGGTGTGGCCACACGACTTTCTTTTACGAACAGAGAATTTTGGGAAATTTTATTTTTTTTTAATTTTTCTTTTTTTAAATTTTTGGAAACATTTTGTATTAAGTAGTTTTTTGTAAACCTTATACTTTTCAAGATATTTTTAAATACATTTTCTGGACCAAGGTCGTGGCCACTTCCGGTTAGCCGATTTTGAGTAAAATTCACTGGGACCTCCCAATTTATCAAAAAAGCTTAAATCTTAAGTTTCAGTTGGATTGGTTAAACCATCTGGGCTGTAGACAGGACACAGGATGACAGACTGACAGACAGAGAGACTGACAGATGGACAGACAGACACAATTTCGAAACCCACTTTTTAGGACTCAGTGAACTGTTCTATTTCCTGAACTATTTATAAAATTAGTTCTAAAAAATCCATCGGTCGATATAAATGCGCCATTTCAATCCGGGAATTACATTTTTTTTGACGTGATAACGTCTTACACCGCATGTTCAGAAAGTGAGCGACACGAAATTTTGCCCTTGCTCAAGGTCAATTACTCATGAACAATAAGCATTAACTTTAATTTAATTATATAATTGCTTAAGTTGGTCCTTATGCTTCGTGCCTTACGCATAATATTATCGCAAGGACGGATTATTGCAAGGAAAGCCGCGCCACAAACCTCCGATTTTTAGCGATTTAAATACTTGAACCGATCGGAGAAATTCTGGTGTCAATTCTTGTGTAAAGAAACAGTGGTGATTAATTTATTTTAAATTAAAATAATTAATCTCCACATAAATTTTAATTAACATTAAAATCTTCAAAATAGTGATTCACAGTGATCGAGAGCACCGCTACAGGCAACGCTTCATATAATTAGAACAATTCTAGTGTCAAAATTTGCGTAAAGAAATAGTGTCGGTATATTCAGTCTATTATTACTCTCACTGCGTATAAACGTTATAACGCAAAACACTAACGGCCGTGTAGACGATACAGCCCACCCAGATTTTTTTTATTTTTGTTAAAACAACCCACTTCACGCACAAGTGTTAAAAGTAATCCACTCTTTACACTGGAATCAAAGGGAACATATTTAACTTTTGCAAACAAACTTTATAAAGCAGGCTTTTGCAGAAAGAACTTTTTTCAGCATAACAGTGCTAAAAAGAACGTACGTGAAATTTGTCCTAAGTTGCCTTAAGTTGTGTTAAGTTGTTCTAAGTATGTCTTAAGTTTTTTTAAATGTGTTAGTGTAAAAGTTTCGTTATAACGAATTTATTTAATTCATATTGAAATAATCAAAATGATGCTTAAGATTATTTACTCTTACAAAACAAATTTACATTTTTTCTATGGCGCGATATATTCTGATGGTAAATGTATAAAATCAGATCATTTTCTCAAACTTAGGAACTGGCAGAAAACCTGTGTTTGATCGGGTTTTTTGAGAATATTCTTGTGAAAATCTTAGGAAGCGGCCAACAAAATATGCACAATTCTAAGTTGTCATAAGGTCTTATCTTTTCGAAAAATACTTCCTTTTGAAAAAAGCAGGGGATTAGGGTATTTAGGAAAACCATGTTTGACATAATCTCATTTGATATAACGAATATATATATATATACATATATATATATATATATATATATATATATATATATATATATATATATATATAAACGATTTTCCGAATTTTCCTGAGAAAATCCTGGGAAGCGGTTACCAAAATGTCCTATATTCTAAGTTGTAGTAAGGTCTTATCTATTCGAAAAATACTTCACTTTTAAAAAAAGGTGGGGGATTACATAAGACCTTGTGAAAACTTAGAATATAGGGAATTTTGGTGGCCGCTTCCTAGGATTTCTCAAGAAAATTCGGAAAATCATTTCTACATATATTCGATATATTATATTAGATTATGTCAAACATAGCTGTCCTAAATACCCTAATCCCCTACTTTTTTCAAAAGTAAAGTATTTTTCGAATAGATAAGACTTTATGACAACTTAATATATCAGACATTTTGGTGGCCGATTCCCAGAATTTTCTCAAAAAAATTAGGAAAACCATTTCTACATATATTCGATGTATCATGATATTAGATTATTTATTTATTTAGATCTATTCTACAGTTAATAACTTAATGAATAGTAAAAAAAAAGAATTATTTTAGATTAAAAAGAAATAAAAAGAATACTAACAATACGGAACATTACCGGGAAAAACGAAAACTTTAAAAACGTAAAATGAGATTAAAAATTGCAATTACTAATTGCCTTCCGAAAATACACTCTGGATCTCTCAAAATGAAATAAATGGTAAAATTCATTAAAAATTCTAGCCATTGACTTGGTTGGTTCATTGGAACCATAATTCGTTCTATGAAAGTCAACAAACTAAAATTCCCTTGGACGCAAGTTTCTGGTACGTACATAAATGCTCCAAGCAGAAATGAGTTCAAGACACTTAATGCGGCCACTAATAGAATCTCTAACAAACATGGCAGAGACAATTTTTCGGCGTTTAACCAACGTATCAATGTGAAGGCACTCACACCGAATCACATACGATGGGAGACTGCGCACCTGTTCCCACATAGGTAGATGACGATCAGATAAGTGACCAAGCTTCCTGGCCATATAGATAGTAAAACGTTTCTGAATATATTCCAATCTTGCAATATGCACATCATGATAAGGATACCAAACCACTACAGCATATTCAAGGTGAGATCTTACTAAAGAAATATATAAACTAACACACGAAAATGCATCCATAAAATCCTTTGTCGTTCTAAAAATAAAACCTAACATAGAATTGGCCTTTAATATTATTTTATCTATGTGTAACGCAAAAGTTAATTTCTGATCAAACAGAACTCCTAAATCAACAGTTGAAGTTACTCTACAAAGTAGATCTCCATCAAAATAATAATTGACAATATTTGGATTGAGTGTTCTGAAAAACGACATCACCTTACACTTCTGTACATTGATGAACAATTTATTCTTAGAGCACCAACTAGACAATATATTCATTTCAGATTGCAAAACCTCAGCATCACTTACAGATTGAACATGCTAGAAAATCTTCAAGTCATCAGCAAATAATAAACATTTACAGAATTTAAAAATATTAGGAATATCATTCACGAATAAAAGAAATATAATCGGGCCTAAATGGGACCCCTGAGGCACTCCTGAATGACAATAGATATAATCTGACTTAACATCATTCAATAGAACATACTGCTTCCTACCAACTAGATAAGAAGAAATCCATTTAAGAAAATTTGGATCAAGACCAATAACCGAAAGTTTTACAATAATAATTTTAAGGTCGATTGAATCAAAAGCTTTAGCAAAATCAAAGTAAATTGAATCAACTTGGGCGCCCTTAGATTCAAGTGACTCAATAGTGAATTTAGTAAATTGCAACAAATGGTAGTCGTAGATTTTCCACTGGTGAAACCATGCTGGAAACAAGAAATTATCTCTTTAGTATGGAATAACAAATGTTTCGACACAATTAATTCGAAAAGTTTTGGTATAAACGAAAGAATTGAAATACCACGATACTTTGATATATCAGAACGGTTACCCTTTTTGTAAATTGGAACAATGTGAGAAATTTTCCAAGCTGTAGGAAATTATCCAAAAATTAATGATTGGTTAAAAAGATAACCTAATGGAGTTACAATGTATGAGCTCACACATTTAAGTATTGACGAAGGTATCCCATCAGGCCCACATCCATCGTTAAAATCTGAAAGATATTCATAAATGTCATTTTCAGTTATTGTTAGATACGGAATGTTAAATTGGCAACTACTAACAGTAGAGTCGCTATCAAAGGATCCGTAATTAACTTTATATACCGATTGAAAGAAACTAGCAAAACCCTCGCAGATTTCAGGAACCGTGCTTAGTTTACCTCCATTATAAATCATTACCGATGGAAAGCCAGTTGTATTACGTTTTTCATTAACAAACTTCCAAAATGTTTTAGGGTTTTGTTTGATATTAGTTTCAATCACACTAATATACTGACAATATTTAGAATGAAATACAGATTTAAATTGTTCACGTAGATCAACAAATTTGGATTTAATAAGTTGACAATTATTGGATCTGAATCTATAGTAAGCTCTATTTTTACGGTTACGTAAGTTGATTAAATCAGAATCAAACCATGGCGGGTAATTATAGTTACGTTTTTTCCTCAAAGGTACGAATTTATCAAAAGCAACAAATAGTAAGTCATTAAAATTGTTTACATTTTCATTAACATCATTGGCTCGAAAAAAATCATCCCAACAAATGCAACGGAGATATTCAGAGAGATCAGGTGTGTCGCATTCCTTAAAATCATAAAACGAATCATCAAAATAAAAAAACCCGACATTTATCATCTCGATTTCCAACATGAAATATAATCTCGAGGGAAATATGATGAATATCATTTTCCTTGAAAGATGTCAAAGACTCATGAACTGACAAATATTCCGTATTATTAACAAAAATTAAATCTAAAAACGAATTGTTATCATTACAAAATAAATTAACTTGTTTGAGGTTGAAACTGAACAGTGCATCCACCACCGCTGCATCATTTGCAGATAGAATATCCGAAGGGAGTAACCCCAAAGACTCAGTTTCACTATCAACCAACCAATGAATTTAGTTGTAACTAGTTCAAACCATGAACTTTAGTTGTATTACTTAAATTAAAATCACCTAATACAACTAAAGTATCATTATAATTAATTATATTAACCAATTCACATATACAATCTACATGACTCAAATAAACATCAGTAGGTGAGCTAGGTGGTATGTACAAAACTATAAAATAAAATAAAATAAATTATTACAAATTAAAACTTTGACACATAAAAATTCAATAGAGCCATATCCAGGTACTACAACCAGCTCACTTTGCATAGAAGATTGGGCTGCAAACAGAACACCACCTCCACTTTTTTTAGTGCTGTTAAAAATAGATCTATCACATCTATAAACGACAAAGTTATCAGAAAAGAACTCATTATTAAAGATCCCCTAATGAAATCCAGTTTCCACAAGAGCAAAAAATTGAAAATCCGTTGAATAAAAGAAATTCAAAAATTCAGCTGACTTAGACGACATACGCCCAACATTACGATAAAATAATCTCGGAGACGTCAAATTATAACGATTAGTTTGTTTATCAAAACGACTGGCATCAGTTAAAGAGTTGGTTGGTTTCGTTGAAGAACGAGAAAATTCGATTTTTTGGTTCGTCCCTTATTAAAAATTACAAATTCTTTAATTAATGACCCAGCAGGCCAAGAAGTAGGTTGTAATAAATTCTCAAAATCAGTAACGTCCACATATAATTTAAATGACGAAAAATTAAGGTCTGCATCATTAATCCGTCGAGATATAATACGCTGGCAGTTTACATCCTCAATGTTAAATTTATCTTTAAGATAATCCAAAATTACAGCTTCGGAAACATCTTTATGGAGTCGACAAACAAATAGTTTTACGTGGCTTCACAACCTGTAGCGATGAGACCAGATCACCAGTGCCAATAATAATTGGTCATCAAACATGGTTGTCCTAAATACCCTAATCCCCTACTTTTTCTAAAAGTAAAGTATTTTTCGAATAGATAAGATCATATGACAACTTAGAATATAGAACCATTTTGGTGGCCGCTTCCCAGAATTTTCTCAAGAAAATTAGGAAAAGCATTTCTACATATATTCGATGTATCATGATATGAGATTATGTCAAACAGGGTTGTCCTAAATACCCTAATCCCCTACTTTTTCCAAAAGTGAAGTATTTTTCGAATAGATAAGACCTTATGACAACTTAGAATTGTGCACGTTTTGGTGCCCGCTCCCTAGGATTTTCACAAGAAAATTCGCAAACAAACACGATCAAACACAGGTTTTCTGCCAGTTCCTCAGTTTTTAGAAAATGATCTGATTTTATACATTCACCATCAGAAGAGAGTAAATAATCTTAAGCATAATTTTTATTATTTCAATATGAATTAAATAAATTCGTAATAACGAAACTTTTACACAAACACATTTAAAAAATTCGTAGGACATACTTAGGACAACTTGGGACAACTTTAGGCAACATAGGACAAATTTCACGTACGTTAAAAAAAGTGCTAATTGCCCTCCTAATGTATGTTGAAAAAAAAAACAATGATTTTTGAATGTTGGTTAATGTTAGTTAGAATTGAAGTAGTAAAAATAAAATTCGGTTAATTCACCAGGGTACCTATTCCTGAATACGATACGTTTCTTCATACGATACGAAAATTCAGTTCGATACGAAAATAAATTAGTATTTATGAATAAAATTTATTTTTATAAAGTTGGTAAAAGGGAAATTTATTTTAATGGTTGTACCTGTAATAAAATTAATAATATTGGAGATTTTTGACGTTTTGCATTCTTGTTTTTGTGCCTCAAACTTTTATAAGTTAATATTTTCGAATAAATATTCGATTTAATTATTAAAATCGGCAGCATATATTTGCATTTTATTTTATTAAATAATGGATTCCATCGCGTTTTATTTTTCTGATTCTGACGATGAGAGTGGTAAGGATACAACAGTTCGATTGAGACAAATTCGCGATAAATCAAATATATTTAATCTTCCTGACAAAGAGTAAGTAAACGTTTTATTATTTTTACTAGATATCAAATTGTAGCAGATCGACGTCCATCACAAATGTTATAAAAATAGCTGCAATGCTCCGATTTGTTGCACAAGGCAGCTACCAAAAAAGCGTAGGGCAGTACTTTTTGGTAGTTATGTCGCAGTCAACGGTGTCCATAATTTTGAGAGAAGTGTTTGTGGCAATCGAGGAAAAATTATGTCCAAAGTGGATCGCCTTCCGTCAATCCGAAGGAGACAAAGAATCGGCATGAAACACGTCAATATAGTTCGTCCAGCTCAAAACGAACACTGATAACACTGATCCCTACAACAGGAAAGGAAAACATAATTTGAATACGATGATAGTAAGTTAGATAGTAATTATTACTACAAATAATAGTTACTAATTTCCATTTTGGCAGTGAATTCGAGGTACGGAGGGGCTTCACAAGATTCCTTAGTTTGGAGTTTAGGCAAATATCGCGAATATTTGCAACAGCAATATAATTGTAGAAATCACAATTATTGGCTGCTAGGTTATATGTATAATTAATAATAAATTAATAGGTGACTCGGGATATCCTTTGGAGCCGTGGGTTTTAACCCCATTCAGAGCTGCAACAGAATGGAGTAGGGAAGCCGTGTATAAAAACATACACTCCAAAACGCGAAATATAATAGAGAGGACTATTGGGTTGCTGTAAGGAAGGCTTCAATGTCTGTTGGGGGCCCGAGAATTACATTATGCTCCTAAGAAAGCGTCACAAATTGTAAATGTATGTGTTGCCCTCCATAACATATGCAATCATTTGAACGTACTATTCGAGCCAGAAACTGAAGTGTCTTTGGGACAACAAATTTTTGATTTTGATGAAGCCCCGTCAAATGATTTTGAAAATTATTTAGGCAAGCAAATTAGAATAAATATTTTAAATTACATAGCATAAATTTTTGTATTCTTATTTAGCAAAATTAAAAGTATTTTTAAATATATTTGGTTTATTAAATATTATTTCATTAAATGTTAATTTAAAAAAATATATACATACATATATGTATTTTATTCGCTGGAGTTGTTATTGAACTTGAACTTTCATACCTATAACCTTGCTTCTTCAATTTCTAGTTTTTGTTTTTTAATTTCGAGGTCTAGTCATTTTAGTTGGTAATCCGCAGAACGTTGTTTCTCTTCAGAATTATAGTGATTTTCTTTTAAACGTATTTCCCTTTCCCTCAACGAAAAAGACTTATCCTTTAATCTAAGAGCATTTTTAAAAGGTTTACGTGGAAATTTTTCTGAAGTTCAATTTGTTGTTGTAATAAATTGCTTCTATTTTTGTTCGCCTGATTGGATGCTCTTGGTGTGATTTGGTCATTATTGTCATTAGAAATAAATTCAACGGTTTCTATAATTTCCGTTTCACTGTCTAATTCGTCGATCAAATTAGGTAGATCCAAATTTGAGTCGCCAAATGTTTTGGTACCAGCAGTTCCTTCTACTGCACTTCTCAGGTCAATCAAACAAATCACAGATTCATGAGAACGAGGGGAGAAAAGGTATATACATAGTTTAGATGGGCCTCCTCCAGGACCGGTAATGCTAATTTTGTTCATTTTTAATTTTTTTTTTATATGTTATTTATAGTCGGACCAGACCTTTTTCCAACCTCTAGGATTTTTGACAAGAGGTCCTTGACTATTTAATTGGCATGAAATTTCTGACCATAATAACTTCGATGAATTTCAGGCATCAGAAGTAGCATTGTACCCCTTTGCCAAATCAGGGTGCCCTTCCATAAACGTTACTAATAATTCGTACTGTTTCATACTAGTTACTTTAGTCTTAAAATAAATGAATACAATTAATTTATTAGAAGTATAAATGAAATAAATAATTATTCAGTAATTACAAAAATGTTTTTTTATCATAAATACATGTTTCAAAAACCAATTATTTATGTTTTTTGTATGTTAAACGTCTTTTGTTTTGTATTCTTGGATTTGAACTTGTTACCTAATTTTACATCGAACATAACTTCGTTCATGAACGCACAAAAACTGTGCGAATTCGTATTGGAAAATAAGGGAAATTTTGTAACGTACAGTAAAGTAAACAAATTCGTATTTGATTTATACGTATTCGTATTCAAAAATATAAACTGTACGAATTCTTGTCATTTTTAAACGTATTCGTATTCAGAAATAGGGGTCCAGTTGAATTTTTTAACCGAAATAAATTACCAGTGGATTTTTACGGACTCAGAAAATATGTAAAGCTTTAATTATATTCAATAAAATATCATAAATTTTAAAAATCTCGACAATTCTCGAGAGTCTTAGGAGTTTTATAAATTATTCTCAATTTGTCGAGGGTAGAAAAATGTTGTCGATTTCGGTCATTAAAATAAAAATAAATTATTTCGTAATATGAATTTCTTTGTCTATTCATCAACATCAAGATTGTTGCAAGAATTTGTATCCATTTAAATATTTTTGATCTATTTACAGTTTCTCGCGATTTGGTTGGAAATATATTCTCGTAAATTTGTTCTAAAATATTATCGTTGTTACCAATTTAATACTTCTGATTGCTAATGTTTGTTGCGAAAACTTTATTTTTGCTTCCTATTACCCCTAAACTAACTCCTCATTCTTCATAATTTTTTTAATTTTCCTTCTAATTGGAGACACAAATAATCCAAAATAGTTTTTGTTAAAAATGTTAAAACTTAACACATATTTTTGACAGTCCGCTTAGATTGTTTAACGTCGCTTAAATGTTTTAAGCATATTTGCCTAAATTAACTTATCACACTTGACAGATAGTTACAATAATCCCGGCAAAGAAAGTGTTTCTACCTGTTTAAATACCAGAGGTTTAAATTTTAAATTGCAAAGCATTTTAGTAATTTTAATGGTTTTTGAATACTTTGAAAAAGGTTCTATTGGTTTTAAGTTTTTTTTGTTGACTTAATTAACCTATCCAAAAATTTTGATTGAGGTCATTTTATTTTTATGATTATTCCCAATAATAAATAATGATGGAAACCCATCTGGAAATGTCACATTTTCAATTATCATAAACAAAACAAAAAATCCTTTTGTTATAAGCATAAGTCGCAAAAAAAAAAAAAAAAACTCTTTATTTCGTAAGCTCTGCTCGAAATACATATACCTTTCGTATAAATAACAAACGGTAATCATCCTTTTCCCCATCAGCCATATCAAATGAACCTTTGAATTCAAACAATAACTGAAACTGATTAAAAACAATACGAACATCTATGTATACCTCTGCACGATTATCGTTTATTTTATACTTATGGCAAAAGGAGTTTGAATTTCTAAAAAAAATAAAAATTCTCAAATCTGGTGATTTCTTTGTTTCGTCTATTACATAGAACAAAAATAACAATCGTAACATCGGTTATTCTGTACCAAAGATGATGATGATGACGATGATCATATTTATGACGATAATAATACAAAAACAACAATAATAGTACTGATTATGTTGGTAAAGATTAAAAACGTATAACAATACGAATTATTAGAAAATCTTAAGGAACGACGAAATAAAAAGGAAGTAATTGGAAGGAAAAATAAAGTTTAAGAAAACATAAAGAATCTTAAGAAAATATTTAGGTTATAAAAAAAAAAAAAATAGGATTTGTCGTCATATATGATTCAATGCAGTACAATATATGTACATATGTACAATACAATATAAAATATCATGTCAACACAAAAGCACACAAAACATTTAATTTTATGTAAAAAGCAGCTCTTTATGTTCGTGCCAAAGCTTTTGTTATTGTTTGGTTTTTTGTGTACCGTATGTCGTTCGTATTGAAAACAAAGTAATTAGAATTTTTCATTTACATAATAATATATGTTAAATATGTATGTACACACAGTATGCTTAAAAGGTACATTATTATGATTGTACTCGTACAAACGATAGTTGAAAATTAATAATCGATTTTTATGAGAACTAACCAAATTAGATTCGATGTTGTTAGCGCGCTGGAGGAAAATGTATGGGAGGCATAAATTTTAAATAAAATAAAACAAAAAAAATTTCCATATATAAACGTGAGAGTATTGCGTACTTATTATGTATGTATTATACAAGGAATCGACTTATTTTATATTACCTACGCAGTAGAACATTTTCTTTGTGTTTTCCTCCTTTTTCCAATTTAATATTTTTTTTTTTTTGTTTTGATGGAAATTCGTTGCCAAGTAGCAATAATATTTTATTTGATTATGATAGATTTATTAAATTTTTCCATTAGGTGTTATATATACGTATAGGTGTACATAATATGTATATACATACACATAGAATTGTTGTTGCGCTATTGATTTTAGGATATAACAAATACATAAATTATATTGACGGTGAAAATTAATGTACACACACACATAAATACAAACACATATACATACATATATACGTAAAAACAAATTTGATAGAAAGAAGTTCTAGAAACATTTTTCATTTCGATGGATTTGTGATATGACATGTTTTTCGTTTATGGATGAAGAAATATAATCATAAATTATATTAACATACATTTATATATTTATGTAAATTGTACATGTATATATTATGTACAAAAGAAATTTGATTATTGGATAAAAATGAATAATTAATTGGCTTGGAATCCCATCCCAAAGGCATGAGATATCAGGTATACTCAATATTATTTCCACATCATTTGTCTTGTTCGTCTGATATAATGGAAGTGTATGTTTACATGTTTTCGAGCTTTTTAATCAGTTGTGTTGTTTTGTCGTCAGTCAATTTCAATAGTAAATGATTACGTATACAACATTACTTAAATATACAAATGTGAAAGCGGGGACTGATTTATTGTTTTAATATTGAATAAATTTATTTTAAGGATATTGAACAGTGTCATATAATAAAATATTTTAGACGTATCAAATTATAACAAGTTTCATTACAATTTAAATCTAATTTTTTTAAACATATCCAAAACTCTGAGTCCTTCGAAAGTTAGCTACGTTTAAAGTAGGGTTTGCAAACCGGTTAGAACCGGTTTTAGAAAATCGGTTTTTTTTTAATAAAATTCAAAAACCGAAAAACCGGATTTTCAGAAAAAATAACCTGATAATTTTTTCTTGTTGTTATGAGTGCCACAACTCCGAAAATTCTGTGATGAAACTGATTTTAAATTTTGATTGGTTGATTGATTGATTTTGATTGTACGACCAAGCATTTAGCAAGATCTCCCGGTAATTCTAAGAGTTTTTGACGCCTGGTGGTAGATATTATTGGTCGAAAATTTCTTTTAGTGGAAGTCAATTTCAATATTTGCTTCAACTTTCCAAGCGTTTAATAGGGGCAGACAACCATTTCAAAATGATCATAGTACAAATCGAAATCTCAATTCACCGCATCGAAACCGATCTAAATCAAATCGTACTCGAAGTAACAGTCAGGTAGCACGGTACCCTTATTGCTATTATCATTTCAAATTTGGCGCAAAAGAAAGAAATTTTATAAAACCTTGCGATTTCAAAGATCCTAATAACCAAAAAAACTAGTATCGTCCGCTGTTTACGAGGCAAACAGCGGTAACTTATTATCACAGCGTTTATTCATAAGGTGTAAGGAAACTAAATTAATATTTTTAATCGATACAGGGGCCGATACATCACCTCTTAAATATTTCCCTCGTAGAAATAAAAATCCAGATTACTGTTTAGCCGCAGCTAATGGTTCCAATATTTACACATATGGAACTCAGTTACTAAATATAAATTTTGGTTTACGAAGAGTATTTTCGCACTGTTTCGTAATTGCATCCGTTAATCGACCCATTATTGGGGCAGATTTTCTTAGTAGATTTAATATTCTGGTAGATCTTAAATGAAAAATGATACTAGATTCGAAAACATCGCTGTCAGTAACAGGTATCACAGCATCGGTAGATAGCCCGACTCCCAAGCATTACAGCATCGAAAATAAATTTCGAGTATTGTTCAAGAATTATCTAATTCTTTCTGCGTCTCTTAACTATAGTGAGCCTGTTAAACACAAGATAGTCCACTACATTCACACAAAGGGTCAGTTACCATTCTGTAAACCTCGACGTTTAGATGAGAATAAATACGTAATAGCGAAACACGAGTTTCAACATATGATCAATTTGGGAATCTGCCAATATTCATCATCATGCGTATCGTCTCCTTTGCATCTCGTTAAAAAGAAAGACAATAATGATTGGAGGCCATGTGGTGATTACCGCCGGTTGAATGCATGTACAGTGCCCGACCGGTATCCAATCCCGCACATCCATGATTTTACGATGAGACTGAATGGTAATACTGTGTTCTCCAAAATTGATCTTGTACGAGCGTACCATCATATACCCGTAGCTTTAGATAACATTCAGAAGACGGCCATAACTACACCATTCGGATTCTTCGAATTTCGAAGAATGCCTTTTGGGCTAAAAAATGCGGCCCAGTCTTTTCAAAGATTTATCGATGAAGTACTACTATACGGGATTTAGATTTCGCTTACGCGTATGTTGACGACATTTTGGTAGCCAGCCGTAACGAAGAAGAACATATATATCATTTAGAACAAGTATTTCAGCGGTTAAGTGATTTCGATCTTAAAGTGAAAGTTTCAAAATGTGAATTGGGAAAGCAAACTCTCGAATTTCTATCTCACGTTATTTCGAAAAATGGAATAGTGCCTTCTAAGCATCAAGAGGATGCAATATCTGCTCTTCGACCACCGAAATCTATCAAAGAAATTAAGAAGTTTTTAGGAATGATAAACTATTATCATCGAATTCTTCCGAACATTGCTGACATTCTTGCTCCCATCCATACACATTTAGCGGAATTGCATAAACTCCCTAAACATAGTAAATCATTTTATTGGTCAGATGATTGTCATGACGCGTTTGAACCAGCAAAATCGGCTTTATCTACGGACACACTGCTAGCTCACCCAATTAGTGATGCAAATCTGAGTGTAACACCAGATAGTTCGAGTGTGGCCATTGGTGCAGTGTTGCAACAATTTAACCCTGAGAACAATATTTGGGAACCACTTTCGTTTTTCTCTCGAAAGCTGCAAGCAGCAGAAACCCGATATTCTGCATTTGATCGCGAGTTATTAGCTATATACTCATCTCTAAAACATTTCCGGCATCTAGTAGAGGGTCGACAATTGTGTGTGTTTACTGATCACAAACCCCTCGTAACTGCAATAATGTCCAAGACGGAACGAAGCCCTCGCTAAACGAGGCATTTAGAGTATATATCACAATTCACCAATAACATTCAACATATCAATGGTAAAGATAATTATGTCGCTGATTATCTTTCTTGATCATGTAGCACCGACAACGCAGTAATCGAACATATTGGAACAGATATCGGGAAACTTATTTCTTATTAACTTCCGAAAAACACACGTAAAATGCCAAAAGTAGAAACGACAATCATACATTTGTTAATAATTGTTTATAATGGCGCGCTCGCGAAAAGCAAATCTGTGTCTAGTTTCGCCCTTTGTAGAACTTAGAGATGTGATGTTATAGGCAGGCTTTAATCTGTCTATGGAAATAGATTGATGCTTGCCGTTCACATTTATGACAAAAATTTTCCGAAATCGACGGACTACCTCAAAAGGACCTTCGTACGGAGGTTCTAAACCGACTTTAACTCGATTGGCTTTCACTGCGTTCATCTGGAGAGGGGGTTATGTAGTGATCAAATAATAATTTGAACCCTACATTGAATTTGATACTTCGGTCACTGTACAAAATTATATATCGATGACGTGATTATTATTCATCTCATTTCGGTTATCTAAAATATAAATTATTGTATCAACTCTCGTTGAGTACTGATGGTGATCATTAAATCATAGTACTCGTTGAGTACTGATGGTTATCATTATATAAATATAATAATATATATAATTTATTTTATAAATTAAAAATAAATATTATATTATTTAAATATTGTAATCATAAATTAATAAAATAAAATAGTTGTGCGTGTGTTTTATTTATCACAAACACATAAATCGTATAGTCGATGGAAAATATCGACACGCCTACATACGATAGATTAATGTTCATTGCATTAACCCTCAGAGCAAAATCTTTTTCACGCATGAAACTGATTTTAAATTTAGCTATAAAAATGAAAAATGAACTAAAGGAAAAAATAAAATCAAAACAATTCTATAAATTATCATCAACTTTTGATGAGTAGACAAGCTGCCAGAAGGGCCAGAAGATACCTGAATTTTGATTCATATTGATCAATGACTTAACAAATTTGGAATGGTTTTGACAAATCATATTGTATCGACAACATGTGACAGAGCTTCAGTAAGTGTTAAATTTGGCAATGAATCGGAAGCTAAAATTGTTCTATATATGAACCACGGGCTTCTCTTGGCGTTACAGAGATTTTATATTAAAAAAAAATCGTCCCAATTAGTGGAAGCAACAATAGAAACTAATGAAGTCGATGTCGATTGTGATATTCGATATGATGATGAATTCGGAAATGGAGAATATTATGAAGTTGAATATTCTGTCGTTTCATTTCATTCCATGCATTAATTTAGTTCGCATTGTTGTACAATTTTTCAAGCGTTCCCCTGTACGAAATACAATTTTACAGCAACATGTTAAGCAAAAGTTCCATGTTGAAATTGGACCAATTTTAGACTCTAAAACTCGTTGGAATACGTTACTACTTATTATCTAACAATTTTTAAGGCTCATTGCATAAAAAAAGCATTGGATGATTTACAAAAATTAAATATGCTCGAAGATATTTCTTAAATAATGCTTAAAGATATTTGTGAAGCTTTGTCACCCGTACAAGAAGCGACATAGTCACATTTATGTTGAATAAAATTGACCAGATAAATACGGAAGTCAGCTAAAGTTTATTAAATTCATTGAAAAAAATGGTGTTGGAACGTAGAAATATTAATTTAATATCTTTGGCGATGTAATCTTTAGTTCACTCACTCAATCGGGAGTTTCTCTGCCATACTCGTCAAAAACAGAAATGCTTAATTTTGGCAAACGATTATTGAAAATATTGTTTCAAATAGAATCAGAAAGTTTGCTGGATAGTAAGACTAGTGAGATTAACATAACAAATGTGTCTAATGATGTTGAAATGTCGCTTAATGATGAACTTAACTTGGCTTTTGAAAAAGAGTCTGTACAAAAACACAAGAAGTCATTAACGTTAACAATTATAATTAGTAAATATTTAATTTCTTAGTGTAAGTAATAATATCCGGATCTATATTGTAATTATGATTATGTAGAGTAAAATTTTTGTATTCGTTTTTAATTTTCATTTTCTTAATTTTGAATCTATTGTATTTTTCGATGTATTGTATTTTCTTCTGTAAATGTGAGACAGAGTGTAAATGGAGCTTATGCTCTGTATTCTGCCCGAGTTATACATAAAATAAAATAAATTGTCACAGATGTGTGAAAGGTGCCTCACATTTGGCTACATTTTTGTGTTGTTCGATGGGGTTATGCAAATACTATATAAATTCTGGAACAGATGACGCAGAAGTTGTTCGTTGAGTGGGCAGTTTTTTGTTATTTGGTACTGAAATACAGTGTACGTATTGGTAGGTATTTAGAATCATCCTTTCCCGCGGTAACAACTGATCAGCATATACCCTAGGAAACCCACCTCAACACAATGAAGCTCAGCCGGCAACACCGCTCTACGGTTCCGGTTCGGATCCAATTTATATAACACCTAACTGACTTGAATGAAGTTCAATTTGTTTTCTAAATTTTTGTTTTCTAAATTTTATTGCCTTTCGTTAATTTTAATTTTATGTTCAGTTTTTTTTTACCTATGCTGGTATATATAAAGTATTAGCGCAAGACAGGAATACAGCCAAATGTGACGCACCATTAACACACTTGTAACGGTGCTGCTAAGCGTTTTGAATTAAGAAAAATCTTCTTTCACACTTTAGACAATGTTTAGCTCCCATATAATAAACATCAATTTGGCCCACATTTATGCCAGTCCAAACTAATGAATGAAATTAACGAATGAATTAACAAGTAATATCCCAAACTACCTAATATAATTCCTTGCCAGCACAGCCATCGAATACCAACTAAAGAAATATCAAAAATAAGACAAAATTTAGCACGGTCTAATGTTTTTTGTCGTGTAGCACCGCATTTTAATTAATCTAATGGATTATTCCTTGAGAGTTATATCTGAATTGTGTATAATACGTATAATTTCAGAAGCCTAATCGGCATAATGTCGCACTCACAGATGGGTGAGTAAATTACCGTATGTAATTTACATAGTATTTTACACGTAAAAATTGTATGTATTAAATGTAAAAATCCAAAATTCAATATTTTAATTACGCCCCCTTTTATCAAATTTATTTACTATACTCACAAAGGTGGATGCTGATTTAACACATGCAATAAATCTAATTCTGTTAGTGCAGTATCGTGGATTTGTAAAAATGTTCCTACCATTGGTGTCCCCGTGGTGCATGGTGGTTGTTAATCGGCCATAGCTTATGAAAGATTTACTGGTTGGGTAAAACGAACAACTCATCGAATTGGCAACCCAGATCCTCCCATGTGGGAAAATGGCGTTTTAATGCTCAAATCTACTATACTACGCTACGAAGGTATTCACGTGGTCGTATTTCAAAATCCACTCCGTTCTAGTTTTTTCGATGTTCACGTGGTGCAACGGTTACCTCTCAGCATTGGTCATGTGTCTGTCGTATCTCGAGTTAGGAGTGTCGAGAACTCGTAATTACAAAGCCGCAATTGAGACGAAATACTATCATGTAAGCATTAGAGAACTCGAAATGTTTTACATAATTGAGTTTTGTCGCATTTTCAAAAATAAATAGATACTCATATAATGCTTAGAAAATCGGTCACCCACGACCCAAATGTCTTAATTAATAGGGATTATTAAGGATTATTCCAGTTTCTAGCATTGTGACGTTAAGTTGTGCCATATGTTAACGAACTACAGGTACACATATATTTTCGATATTTTATGCGATTTTTGAGGTTTTTCGCATTAGATGTTTGTTTGGGATTGAGTGTTATTTCATACATATACAAATTATGAAAGATTACATTTAATGACATTTAATAATGGATTGCAAGCGTAACTTTGATTCAAAATTATTAACTTTCAGCTATTTCTAACAGAAATGTGTATTTTGCTTTGAATCATTATTATAGAATTCTAAGATGATTCGAGAGATCATTCTACTCTATTAGATTTTCTTAACTTTACTGGAGCACTCTAGAATTCTAGATATACCTCGAGATTTGTTTAAGGATTTTTCCCATCGAGGTTTAAAGTTTATTTCACATTTGTTTGGTGTTGAATATTTTGAAATTGAAATTATTTGAGATTTTAATATGAGATTATTGGAGATTTGCGGTATTTATCGAGTTTAGCTTGGAATTGGATTAAGCATATGGCGTTAGATGATCTTACAAAGATGAGATTTTCCAAATTCGAGAGTTTGAGATTTTTAGAATAAACGTAACTTATATGATTTTAATATGTTCCGAAGATTGTAAGAAAATTGAATCCAGTTTCGAACTGTATGTCATTCCTGTTTTGTCAAGTATGTCATTCGTGTTTTGAAAGATTTCCTGTTTCGAATTGGACACAAGTACAAATTATTAGTATTTTTTCTGCAATAATGACTCGGTAATTTATTTAATGAATCCAAAAATTCGCACATGAACTTATAACTTTCATTCCTTAGAACTCGTGATTTCTTTTCATTGCGTTGTACAATGCCATAATGTGATTTACGAACACACTTCAAAACAAACCACACTTCAAAACCTTGTTGTATTCCGAAAGTTGATAAAAATGGTTTTTTACACACGTCAACAAGGCGGCCATTTAGATTGATTCGGTATTTAAGGGAATAAGTCGGCTTTGAGGTTGTTGGATCAGATATAGTAGCTCTTTGTGTTTGGTTTTCCAATATTAAATTGGAAATATAATTTTTTTTTTCGTTCCAGTTTAATTTTCAAAAACGACAAAATATTTTGCTCCAATCTGCCTCGTTTACCGCTCCACACAATGCTCACTAAATTTTCTAAATTTTTTGCAACTTTGAATCGTGCATCTAGGACCTATTTGACGGATTTGCTTGTCCACATCCTGTATTTGACTTAAACTTCTAGTGTTGTTTGAAACCTTCCGAAAACCTAAGTACTTTTTCCCAAGCATTCGATTTTTCATTTCCTGTTTTCTTTTTGTATTGGATAATCCGCAGCAATATTTGAACTACTATCCACACTTGGTTCGAAGTATCGTCAGAATTGGTTTCTTCGAATCAGTGTCAGTGTCGCTATTCTTAGTGTTCTGTAATTATCGATTAATTCAAATGAAATCGATCCCTTTGGTAATGGTAACTCGATTAGGGGTGGTGGTAAAATATTTTCTAAAAGGCTATTTCTATAAGGTTCGTTGATATTGCTGTCTTTTAATTCAATAGGTATTGTTTCCGTTGTTGGTGGTACTTCGATCAGGATAAATTTGCGTTATCAAATTTGGATTGCCCTGAGTCATCTACATCTAATATCAACAAATGTCGAATTTAGAGAATCGGTTGGTAGAACTGACAATTTTTCGGTGAATATATCTGATTGTGATCGGTTTTCTCGTATTTTTTCCAGTGCAATATATAGGTGGTTTATACAAAACACGTTTTCTTTATGTGTAGACACGATGCGATCAACAGCCGCGTTTTCCATGAGAACTGCACTAGAACTCGATAATCTTTATATTCCTTTTATTCCATGTAAAACAAAAAAAATAAATTCTTAAAGCGCGAATGTGTAGTGTAGTTGATATAATTACATATTTTAAGTTTAAAAATTTCCCCCTTCAGTTATTTCATCAATATTTTATAATTTCTTGCTGACGTCATTACACGCAACTACACTCGATAAATTCATGGGTTTATCGAGTGTAACTAAAAAATAAGCTATAATTATCATTATTTATTGCTGTAACAACTTAAAATGTGTATTTATGTGAAATCACTACACATTATCACTTTAAGAATTTAATTTTTTTTCTGTTTACATAGAATAAAAGGAATTAAAAATTTATCGAGTTCTAGTGCAGTTCTCATGGAAAACACGACTAACACTGATACTAAAAAACAAAGCAAACATACATTCTTGTCGAAAAACCAAAAAAACGATTTTGGTGAATTTTGTAGATACACACTAATGCATAATTAACGACGATATATAGAATGTAAATTGTGGTACAATCAGTCCAGTCGCGGGGGCCTGATGAGCAGATTGTTTTTTCATAATCATAAGCCTGTAAATCATCTCCTGTAAAAATACACAACATGTAGTTACACACTAATGCATTGTCACCGACGATATACAGAATGTACTGTGCTGGTTGTATTAGCGAATTATACTAATACAGCCAAATCCTCTTACAATTTTTCTTCTTCACGACATTCACACAGCTCTATTTCTGTGTAAGCTAATTTTACATTAGTTTTGAATGTTATATCAGTCGATTTCGTTGAATGATTGTTCATAAATACTAAAGTACTTCTACGTGTACTAAGGACGGTCTTCTACCGGTCTAAGGACCGGTTGCATATTAGAATTTACACGAATTATTTAATTAACATTCAAAATTTTAGAATAAACGTTAAAAAATTGAACGTTACAAAATTATTCCAGATTCTAAGTGATTTCTTAATTTTTATAAGATTACTGTAGGATCCTACGTTTATTCGAAATTTTTTGGGGTAGATTCACAATTTGTTGTGAATAATCGCGTTTTTGAAAAAGTTGAAATTTGCAAACGGTGAGATTTCTGATGCTATAGAATTAGTGTTTATATTGTATTTCGAAAATTTTTCAGCTATTTTTGGAAAATCTACAATTTTGATTTGATCATCAACCATCAACTCTAGTTTTTTACGGGTTTCCTTGTAAAATGTAAACAAATATTTTTTACACGAATATGCCCAACTGTGGATACTCAGAGTTGTCTAGATGAACGGGATTTATCAAAACTATCTTTCGAAGATAATTTCATGTGCAACCCTTTGAACCCTTACAGATATCTCTACTATTACCTATAACAATGGCTATCAAAACGAAACTTAACTGAAAACTTCGCAAGTTACAGTTTTGTAAATCTGCCGTTTATTTAAAGAATCTAAACTAAATTGTTTTTAAGGGCAACAAAATTATAGAACTTCTGCCCTTGGGCAATATATGCGAATATTTTGTTAATAATAATCATCAAAGATAATTAATATTTAATCGGTACACAAATTTTAGCTTCTCTACCATTGCAATTTGCCGATAGAATGCTCGATTTTGTAAAGTGGTTAATATTTATTATCTATAAGAAACGAATATGTTAATCGTTCATAACATACGATGACATTCTCTAATTTTTCTCTAAATACCTCTATGTAACTGTCAATCATTCTCTGCACAGTGCTCCGAAAGGTGGTTTAGGTTTCCATACGATAACAAAAAAAACTGAAATGGTAGAACTATGCAGTAGCTGGCCAGGAAATAGGAAATTTTTTTCCCGAAATCGTAACGCTTCATGTGCTCAAATTATTCATTATTTTTGGTCCGTTTTTTACTTGGTTTTTTATAACTAATATTTTGTGCACTGATGACGCTTAGCAGAATCGAGTGTGTATACGTATGTATATAGGTATACATGTGTGTAAAAACGTATATAGGTATTAGGGTTGCGACCCGTCCTCGTTTAACGAGGGTTGTCCTCGTTTGACTATTTTGTCCTCGTGTCCTCGTTGATACTGAAAAATCCTCGTGGTTTAAAATTTTTTTACGATTTTTAAATGTAAATTTCTTATTTCTAGTTGTAATACAATTATAATTATTCCGGACAATTGTCTATAAATTACTCAAAACTATTTTTGTTTGCCTATTTGTACAAAAAAAAAATTTCAATATAAAATTTGCGGATTAATTATCCTCGTTTACTGACGACATAAAATTTGACATGAATTTTTCTAATTGTAGCGATTGTAACTTACTTCACTTATTATATGGAACTCATCTTGATTTGGAATAAGCAACAATATTCTTATTTAAATGAGAAAGTAACTTCTTTTTTTATACACAAAGAGGAATTTTTTTTATTGTGTTGTATTTTAAAGCTGTTAATTGAGGAATTCATTTTTTTATTGAAGTTCAGAGCTATCCGTAAGTAATGTTAAGAATATTTGATTTTTAGAAAATTTGTATAAATTCCTTATTGTTTTAGGTACTATGTCATCAAATACAAATGAAACTGAAAAAAAAAAAAAAAAAAATTAAACGAGCAAAGAAGTTTAATGATTCTTGGTTGCAATTGAACAGGTGGTTAAAAAAAAGTTTCAAGTGATAAGGGGTTCTGTAATTTATGTAGTGTGGAAATATTAGTTTCTAATAAAGGTTTTCGGGCCCTAGAAGACCACGAACGAACAAAAAATCACCAGACAAAATTAACGGCTGTCAGTGGCAGTTGCTGTAATCACAAGATTTTTTAATACAGAATGCAAATCATACTTTTCAATGGATTGTTCCCAAAAATTAATTAAAGCCGAGGCGATTGTAACAGAAGAAGAAATGGTAGAAGCTATAAATAAAATAATCTCTGAGAAAATTTGCTATTCATTGCAAGTAGATGCTCGAATCACAAAAATAGAATTTGTTTTCCTATAGTAATACAATATTACACAATCGAGTATGGAATTGAAAGTAAACTGGTAGATTTTTTTTAAAACACTGATGATACCGCACCTGATATGTTTAGTGCAATGCAAAAACCGTTCAATTCCTTAGATTTATCTCAACAGAAAATTTCAGATTTCAGCGCAGACAACAAAAATTCTAATTTCGGAAACCAAAATTCTCTGTATGTTCTCTATTTGAAGCGAATTGTTATTGCCATGTTGTCCATCATTATTTAAAATGTTGATAAAATATGCTGTCCTTTGATTTTGATAAAAATCTAATTAGTTTTCGTAATTATTGCAATCTCGAGCTTTGTGAGCTAATCAAACAATGCCCGACTATATGGGTTTCTTTACTTCCAGCAGTACATCGGCATTTTTAAAAGGTGGCAACCCTGATAGGTATACATGTGTGGCAAATCGTATATGTGTGCGCAATTATGTGCATGTACATGTGTGAATGTGTGTCTTTACAGGTGTGCGACCATGAGTTATATTTTAGAGCATGTAACTGTCGAATGATGAACTAGTCGGAAAGTCAGAGAGAGAAAGAAAGAGAAAGAGTATAACACGAGTGCAATAAATGCTTTATTTGATTAGTATGTGCCTAGACCCTAGTTGTGAAGCCGGTTACATCGCCGATTTTCTACTCGCCGGTGGACGAAATACCCCTCATTCGTAATGTGTGAATTATATTTTCAAAAATGCCAAACCCTTGTGACCATAAATGTGATCTTAATGAGAACAGGAAACATGTGTGTGCTCCTTGTGGTCGTAAAATAAATCTCAGTGAAGATCAAGAATTACATATTACAAGATTTTTAAACGCGGATTTCGTCCTATCCAATCCTCAATTCCCTTCAAGTATCTGTGTCGTCTGTTGTCGTCAAATTCTTCAAGATCATAAACGGCAAAATGGTAACAGAAGACCATTTAAGGTGATGCCTAACTATGGAGATATACATATGTATGTCTATCAAAGGAAACTAGGTCACGTGAAAAATGCAATTTCATTTGCAACTGTTATATATGTTTAACTGGTAGGCATAAGGGAGTAATAAATATGAAAAAAAGTTGCCTGTTGGTAGAACACTTGATTTATCGATAAAAATTAACCCCGACAATTGAATGTATGGATCTTACCACTCAAGTATCACTGGGGTTAAGAAGAGTCAAGATCCAGCCGAAAAAATTCCAAAAACTATACATCTTTGCTCCACTTGTCTCCAAGATCTTGTATCTCGAGAACTATTCACCCTTGTATTTCTGACATCCGTTCGAAAACAAGGGCAGTGGAAAATTTGGAAATATTTTCCAAGCGGCTCCCTGAAAAACATCGAGATCAGCTGTGTACTTCTCTGCTCGATGAAAAATGCAGTTCTTCAGCGGGTGGTTTTCCGAAAAGCCTGCGGTTCTGAGTACAAGAGGTAGCAGAAAAACAGTGTTTCCGAAAGAGGTGGAAGAGCCAAAGACTTTTCCAGCTGAAGCCCTACATTAGGCATCAAGTCAAGTCTGGAGCGTCCGGACGGGAAGTGCTAAAATTGAGCCGTCTTATTAGAAAAAATTGTGGCAAAAAAGCAGTACCAGCGTTCTGTAAATGTATTGGATGGACGTGGTTTGATTGGTAACACTCAGTCAAAGTTATGGCTGATGGCGGACAAGGGTTTTTTAAAATTTGTATGTCAATTATTCCGGAAAATTACGTTTCTGAAAATCTACACGAAGAAGGTTCATCTAGGAAGAAGAGCAAAATTATCAAGTGTACGAGAGTACACAAGTTGATTATGTTAGATATTGTACCGCGCATCAAAGAAACCTACGAAAATTTGAAAATATTATTAGATCACACAAAAATCAATAATATTTCCATGAAATTGGTGTTTGACTTCAAGCTGCTACTTCTCGTTAATGGGCAACAAACAGCCACAGCAAGTTTTTCGTGTCCTTATGGCTTCATAAAATTGCTAGATTTGCGAGATCGTAAAGAAATAGAGAATATCGTAGATGATACCTCGATAGCGAATAATGACTACGACACAGACATGACAGATGATCCCTTGGCCGCCAAAAGTTATGTCGATTTGCGTCACGAATAAAAACAATTCATATCACTAGGAGCAAAGAAAAAGAATTCCGTTCAGAGTAGAAGTACCATCAACCCACCTTTATTCGATTAATCTGACGACGTCAGAGTGATTCAAAAATGTGTAGTGCCAGAGTTTCATCCGCTCTAAGGTTTCCTAAACCATTTGTTCTGGAAATGGCTTGTGCCGCACTTGGGCAGAGAGAAGACCCTTCTATGGCCCCAAAATCTGGGTTTGGGCTCGAAAAATTACCATGGAGGGGCGTTTGAGGGGAACGCTTGCAGAAAATTACTCAAGGAGTAAGCGAAATTATTGAATCCTGAATTCTGTAGGGTCGCGGGCGGAGAATTATCACTGCTTCCGTGCGTAGCAGCATTTAGAGCCACGGACGAAATCGTAAAGTCGACCTTCTCAGTAACGAGAACCAAGTCAGATTTACATAAACGGATAACAAATCTCAAAAAAGCTCTCGCTGCTCTCGATCTCAGTGAAACTTTGAAAGTTCATCTAATTTTGAGTCATCTTCAAGAATCGCTAGGATGTTTGGATGAAGAGGAAGGTTTCGGATTGTGGTCTGAATAAGCTGGCGAAAATATTCACCACGAATTCTTGAAATTTTGGAGCAGACGAAAAATGAATAACATGCAGGCTCAGCTGTGGTTGATTTTTCTTCCTAACATATCTAGTACTTATTTGTAAGATTCAAGTTCAAAAAATTGGTTTGATTATTTGATTATTACTTTACTAATATATCTCATATATATATATATATATATATATATATATATATATATATATATATATATATATATATATATATATATATATATATATATATATTATATATATATATATATATATATATATATATATATATATATATATATATATATATATATATATATATATATATATATATATATATATATATATATATATATATATATATATATATATACATGTTATTAGCGACTTATTGTAACCACAAGTTTGGCCAATCGCTCATAATGTTATATTTGTATTTTCAAAGGCCATAAGACCTGTAAATTTACTAAATAAGTTAATAAAATAGATAAATATAAAAAAAATACTAATGAATATTTCGAGCACATGAACCGTTACGATTTCGGGGCAACATTTTTCTATATCCTGGCCAGCTACTGCATAGTCCTGCCATTTCAGTTTTTTCGTTATCTTATAGAAACTTATACCACCTTCCGGAGCACTGTGTGTGAAGAGTTGCTAAATCCGTTTAGCATAATTAATTATCATATCGCCTAAAAACAGATCACGCAGTAAAATTCCGAAATAGTATACCACGTTCGGTAAGCAACATTTTACTGTATGAGTATGAATCAATGCTGTCGCTCTGAAAACTTTAAACGGAGTACGTTTTAAATTTTCAGGGGAGTATTTCAAGTCAGAAGTGAGTACAGTACATACGGAATACAATAGTTAGACCTTAGACATAAATAATTATTGGTGTTTCATGTTAAAAAAAAAATCACGATCCAGCAAATTAGACTAAAATTGCTTTTAGTTTTTGAGCCAATTTTAAATATTAAAAGAAAAGTGATTTATTTATTGGTTTAGAACTAATTATCTATTTTACTATTAAAGAAATAAGCCCTGTAAATCATACATCGTTTTCAGATTTTTAAGTTTATCTGGTAGGGAAGAGTACCCGTCAGCGAAACCGTAAGGAGCTAATGGGAAATTTATTTAAAAGCAACTTTAGCTTCGAACCCTTTTAATTTCAAAAGCGTAATTTTGGCAGATGTATATCAAGATGGACATGTCAAATATGCGAACATGTTCATCATTTTCACAAAGCTGATTTTTGGGAATTGGAAGAAATTTTGGTGCAATTTAAAGAAATATCGTTGCCAGACAATACCACAGTTAGGTACCTAGACTTGAAACCTGGACGAAATCTAAAAAAGAAAAAAATCGCCTTAAAAAAACAGTACAGTTGGAAAAGTTTCCAGCCTACTTACGTTTTATTTTCAAAGAAACGTGCGTATGCTTTATACTTAATTTTAACGCAACTCTGTGCGATTAGGATGGAACTTGACTATTCTTAACCGGTTTTGAACAAATTCGACAAATGCGATGGAAGTGGGGCTCTAATATGATGTTTCTAATTCCGGGAGCCTGCACTACTACTAGAAGCTTCGCTTCAACTGTGCACACTTTAGGATACGTTAATTTGCTTATGTATTCACAGAGAGCAAAAAAAATTTAAGATTTTTTTATAAAAAGATTTAAATATTTCCTCTATCACATTCACAAATGGATAAAATCTCAACCTGCTTATGTTGCCAATTTGCAGTCTAATTTTAAAAAAAGAAATTGACACTGGGAAAATTTTAAGAATATAGTTTATAATTCACTAAGTCAGTGTGTCTGTGATAATTTTGTGTGAACTAAAACATTGTGTAAGTAATCGGATACACATAAATATTATGTTGTGTAATTGGAGAGTTAAAGTTTTAGAGTTCGATTGAGGTTAAGGGCTTGCTCCACTTCGTTCGAAGGTTGATCTGGGTCTTAACAGAGTCAACCTGATAAAAAAGTCAACAGGTTGTTTTTTTCTACTCAAGTGATGTCATTATCTTAGTCTCAGGCAGCTTATACTTTAAACGGAGTACGTCTGGAGGGCAGTCTATCTAGTCAGAAGGGAGTACCTACATACGACATACAATAGTTAGACCTTAATAATTGTTGGTGTTTTGTGTTTAAAAAAACACATAAAATTGTTTTTAGTTGTTGAGCCAATTTTGAATATTAAAAGAAAAGTGATTTATTTATTGGTTTAGAACTATTTATCTATTTTAATATTAAAGCGTTAAGCCCTGTATGCTGGTCGAGCTAAATAGTTTTTAACGCGGCCATAAGACTCCAAGACATTACAGACATTTTTGGATTATCGTTTTGAGATTTTTAAGTTTTTCTCGTAGGGAAGACTACCGATCAGGGAAACCGTAAGTGGTTAATGGAAAATTGATCTTAAAGCAATTTTAGCTTCGAACCCTTTTCATTTTCAAAAGCGTAATTTTGACATATATGCAAATTCAGAAATGTCATTGTCAGATACCTTAGTAGGTAGCTAGGAGGTGACCAGGTCAAAAATGACTAAACCTTGATGAAGCCTTAAAAAACAGGACATTTATTAAGTCTCCAAATATATTGGATATTTGATTTTAAAAAATTGCTAATAAAATTGATTTGGTGGCGACGACTGGTGACAAACACAAAACTTGCACTTGGTGAAATAAAGTTTTAAACTTGCAAACTTGATTCTTGATTTGGTGGTGCTGTAATTAATTCATTGATCATCAAATGTATTGGCTAAGTCAGATAACAAATTTCAATGGAATTTCTTAAATATATAAAACAAGGCCAGAATTCAACAAATATTGCAAGACACTATAATGCCACTTTGGTTATTAGAAAAAATTTAAGGAAATTAGATTTGGCAAAGAAAAATTTGTTTTTTACATTCTTAACCACTCCAGGCCTTTACTAAACTTCCAGGTTCCAGCACCAAATGGAGCACGTTTGCCAATGGATTTTAGTAAAGTTTTATACCTGAGTTATAAAGCCGATTCTATCTGCAGTTCCTAATATAAAACAAAATTATTCACACTCTGAAAATTCTTTGCATTATTTCACCAATTTTTCTTTGTTTTTACATAGACATATACTTAGCTAATTCAGACTATCTTCTCAGTCTCCAGTATCAAACGGATGGAACAAACATATTTGTTGATGGATTTTAGTGATATTTATTATCTACAATATTTTGTAAATTCTATAAATAGCTCCTATTATACAACCTATAATTTCATGGCCTGAAAAAATTGTCTGCCATATGGCAGTGTTGGAATCAGAGTTTTTAAAATAAAACAAGGCCCAACAGCAAGAAGTGTTTTGGAACAATATTCGTGCTAATGGTATTATGATCGATACCATAAAAGAAAAATTAGATTTGCCAAATTTTTTATCCATATACAGCCAACCCAGACAATTTTCGTCGCCATCAACACCGAATGGAACACACCTATTTGTTCCTATATATGTATATAAAGAGTAAACATTGGGCCAGTCATTTGGGTTGGAGTTCAAATTAAATTTTGTTGAAATTATTATTTTTCTGGTTCCTCTTGCATTTTCCAGGAGGCATGCTCACCCTATTCCTACCTATATCCAATCTAGGCGATAAGGAGAATGTCAAAATAAAACTGAAAGAAAATTTCTGCTGTCAGCATTTACTTTTACTAGACAAGAAAGATGCAAGGGAGACTGGAGTTTATTCAAATGTAAGTAAAGGATTTGAGAATATTGATGTCAAGGCGTATTGGATGAATGAAATTTCCCATATCACACTGACAAAATCCACACTTCCATACAAGTTTCTAGTCTGAAAAGGTTAAATCACTGCAGAAATTATCTTACAATTTGTATGTCCCTATAAAAGAGGACCCTAGTTTAAGCTTATGGAAGGAATTAAGAGTATTGTAAATACAGACTTCCACACATCGTTTTTGTGCAGTATGGATAAATTGCTGCATAATTTGTCTTGCAGCATAATTTTTGTATTAAGGAGGTCCTAATCTAAATATTTAGCCAAAGCAGATAAAAGTTTTTTGTTAAAATCTGGTAATCTCTGCCAGTTTATCTGGTGCCCCATTCAGAGGGCCTTGATGTTTTTATAAGTTATGAAAAACACTAAATTATCTTTTTACAAGTTTTACCAACAAATCTTCAGATTCTGAAAAAAAGCATTGTTAAGTTGAGGTAATTTAGTTCGCAAATTTGACATGTTTGAATTGATTTTGCCTGCTAAAGTGATTAGCACATTACTGAAAGAGAATCGTTTTTGAATGAAAATGACTATTATTAGTATATCAGTTATTAAAACAGGGGAGTACAGAATGAAATAGCGGAGAAGAGGGGAACTACTACTGCGAAAGTAGTACAAATACTCCGATCGTACTCACTTCGACAGCACTGGTAGGAATATTATATTTAACAGTATATAATTCAACGGGTCACGAATAAACCCGTTGTAGGCGCAAATGTACATTCATTCACTAAGAAAATTATAATATTCAAGGAATGACTAGGGGAAAACTCATACAATTCAGAATAATATAAAAAAAACACTAAGCGGCCATTTTGTGGGATACGACCATTTAAGGTTAATTTTCCTCAAATGCTTGAAGTTTTTGCCTTATAATAAATTTTATTACATTTCCAGATCCCGCACAACCCCTGTAATCATTTTAAACCTATATGTAGGTATATAGTGCCGCACATATCATGTCCATTCAATTGATTGTGTAATTCATTGCCAGCATTAAAAACAAATTATTGTTGAACATTTGGCACGACCATTTAACAAAAAAAATCCATAAAAAAAACCATTGTGAATTTATTGTTTACGTCTTAAATAAATATAAAAATTCTTAAGTCAATAATTTTTTATGTCTTATATGAACGTTTATAAAGTACACGATAAGAAAAAGAAAATATTTGATTTAATTTTTTCTCCAGCCTCTGATACACTTTTTGACGTTATAAAAGAAATTATATCGAATTTTTTTTATTACAACTCTAAATTAAAATTTTATTCAATCATTTTCCATCAAACGAAACTTTTTTACTCACATTTCATTTCATATCATTTTCCTGTGTGCTTTATCTAGTTTCATGTGCAAGCACATCCATAAGCTTGTTGGATCTTTTATACAATATAATAGACGAGCTTAGACAAATACTAATAAATTCAAAAAAATAAAAACGATAAAATACACAAGGTCTGGTAGATCTCCAGACTAACGGATAGCAGCAGGAAAAAAAAAAGGATTTTTATGATTATTTATTTCGTATATAAATACATATAACATACAAACAGCTCAGAGACTAGAATCTAATTAAGCAAAATCACTGTAGTTTTTCGTTAAGAAGTGATTATGTATATACACATATATATTTCAGAATAAATGAGATAATAAAAAAAAATAAAAGATGGAAATGGGTTATGAAAATTTATCTTCATTTCTTCCATCACAACAACGTTTGGTATTATAGCACCAACAGTTATTGGTTTTGATTTATTGAAGATACTTAAAGGAAATTAATACACATTTCTAATTAATTTTGTGATTAATACAATTATTCAACTAAATACGGTATCATTTTTACAAACATTTTTTTTTAGCAACATCTTTCGTCCCCTTTAAAGTGTACATATAATATATTTCCTATAAAATATCGCGAACACACGTTAATAAAATGAAAAACGCTATTAATTTGATTTATTCATGAAACAAATTTTTCCGATTGCGAAAGTTTCAAAATTTTCTATATGTATACGCAGTAAAGTAAAAAAAAAAAAACGTTTGTCTTTTTTACGTACAAACATTATATTAAGTATAGCAAACCGTCCGACTATTAAAATGTAATAAAAACCATAAGCAATGTTGGCAATGTATAATAAGAAAAATATGTTTTCTTCTCCCGAAAATGAGATTTTGTGTGTTTTTGGAATACGAACGAAAATTAATGTTACTTTAAATTCTAAAAACATAATATTTTATGGTTTTTTAATGCATAAAAATTCGAGAGCGGTTTGTATTTGTATATAATATACGTTTCATGTATATTTATATATCATATAAGGTGTTAAAGTACTTGAAATTTTTAGATTTTATTCGAGTGTTATATAAATCCGCCATTAATTAAAGAACGGCATAGAATAATAACCACAAATTGTTGGTGTAAGAAAATCAAATAAGTTAACACATCATTGTCAGCCTTAAGAATTAATCTGTCCTTGCTCATGTATTACGTATGTACATATATGATTCCATTCACTTTCATAATAAATACTGATGGAAATATGATGAAAAATTTAATTATCTTCAAAAACAACAGAACGTTGATGAAATCATATATATGTACATATGTATATAGATAGGTAAAGCAGCAGCAAAATTGGCAAACAAAATAAAAAATAATGGAAAATAAAAGAAAAATAGAATATGATGACACTCAGTAGAATTTATAATACAAACGCCATTAAAAGTATAACAAAAGTAATAAATGAATTTAAGCACAAGAAAAAAACAAGAAGACAAAAAAAATTAAATTAAATTCCATCAACAAACACAAAACAACTAAAAATTTTATTTCATCATTTCCAGTAATTTTCCTCCATTACCAATTTCATGTTGTTTTCCCTTTTTCCTATTTTTAAAGCAAAATGTCTCCTCACGCGCTCGATTAAAGAAAGAAAATGGTAGAAAACACTGTTCTGTTGTTTTGTTTTGTTAAAAAGGCAAAAAAAATTAAAAACCGAGTATTTTGCTTCTTCTTTTTATTTATTTGCTCCTTTTCAATTTATACTAAAAACTTAAAGCTTTTTTTTTTTTTTTTTGGTAATTTAAAGTGAAATATTTAATTATTCGTTTGAAAACTTAATAAACATTTTTTTTTTTTTTTTCGTTTTGTACTCGTATACATAATAATGTAAAGTTGATTTTTATGTTTTTTAATAAAATTAGTTAATATTGAATGAACTTCAAAGAGCTATTAAAAAAATGTTGTTCTGTATGTGTGTATGTACGAAAGTGGAATATGAAAAGAAAATTCAGTTTATGGTTGTAGAAAATTAGTCGTCGAAATGGGAAAATTATGTGAGATTCACAAGCATATTCACCCAAAAAACCGAAAAAAAAAAAACTGGTAAACACTATACAAAGAACTTTTGATGTACGTTTTATTAGGTATAAGTAGATTGAAAATTAATGTTCCTGAAAAGTACATTTCATGATATTAATTGGAACGTAATTAAAAATTATTCACCAATTAAAAAAGTAAAAAAAAATTGTAAAGAGCCAGCTAAAATTTATTTATAAAACGTAGAATATTTTTGTTGAATTTGAGTACTTTTAACAGATTTATTTGATCATAAAAATGTTGGGATATAAAAAATTTATTACAAATTGTAATTTGTATGCCAAGGTCTATAAATTTGTATGCTACTTTTTTTTTTTTTTAACAGGCCGTAGTTCGACAACAAAGAATTTTATATCCTGAATATCATCCAAAACAAAATTGTATAATTTTATTTTTTACATTTTTATGAATCAAAATTAATATTTATTTAAGTGCAGATTTACATCCAATTTTGGAACAGCGCTACGTAGAATCACCCAAAACTGAACCACCCAAAAGCGAAAAAAATGCCGCGTGGAAAAGAAAAATTAGTACTCAAAAATTTCCCCGAAATATTATATTCAATAACTTCCAGAGACAACTTTTGGGTAAAATTTTGCAATGAAGAATCACTCGGGATCACTACAGTTGCTTGAAACAAAAAATCCTGATTACCAGAAAAGCAATCCAGAAAAAAATCCAGAATAAATATTTTGTTTAAAATAAATGAAAATAATTCAATTTTATGGGCATTTTTTGACTTTTGTCATCACGTGAAACATTTTTGGTATTTCTATCTATCAGTAGAAGCGATACGAGCAATATAATCCCTTTGATCTGTGTCTGCAAGGTTGGCGGAGCATTAGCGAAGCATTAAATCCGCAATTCGCTCCAATACATTCGTCGATACCATACTAACCCAACGAATTAAGCCAAACACAAAATAGCTTAAAACATTGGTGGTAGAACTATCAGTAGAAGCGACATGAGCGATACAATTTCTTTGATCTGTGTCTGAAAAGTTAAAGAAGCAATTTCCATTATTATAAATATTAAGAACTTTACGAAAAAACTCAAATTTTATAGAAATTTTATAAATTTTGATTTTAACTTGGGCCGCACTTTGACAATTGTGTTTCTGGGTTTTAGTGTTTTGGATTTATGTTTTTCTGATTTTTTTTGTTTCTGGATTTATTTTTTCTAGATTTTTTTTCGGGATTTTTAGTTTCTGTATTATTTTTTCTAGATGAGGTAGCCAACCCGAATCAATAAAAATAAAAAAAAAAATTTCAAAAATAAATTAAAGACTACTCAAACTATACCTGTATTTCCGTTCAGATCTAGAAAAATTGATCGAGGTGAAGTTTAAGCTAAATTAATTATCACTCAAAAATTTTTCCGAGTTGCAGAAATCTTGCCTAAGATGCTAAGATATTCAACAACTTCCAGAGACAATTTTTCGGTAAAATTTTGTAATGAAGAATCACTCAAAAAAATGTCTAAAAATAAATTATAGATAGACCCACCAAAATGACATATGATTTCGCTCAGAAATAATTTGACAAGAAAAATCGATCGGTGTGAAGTTTATGCCAAACAAATTATCACTCAAAAAATGTTCACGAGTTACAGAAATTTTGCCTAAATGAATATTCAACAATTTCCAGAGAACAACTTTGGGTAAAATTTTTTAATGAAGAACCTCTGACAAAAAAGGTCAAAAATATGTAATTTCGTCCAGAAAAAATGTAATTTACCTAAATATATTTTCAACAAACTCCACAGAAGAACTTTCGGCAAAAATTTTGTAATGAAGAATCATTCAAAAAAAGAATGTCTAAAAATTAATTAGAGACCATTCAAAACCACCCATGATTTCGCTCAGAAAAAATTTAGATAACAAGAAAAATCGTTCGGTGTGAAATTGATGTGAAATTAATTATCACTCAAAAAATGTTCACGAGTTACAGAAATCTTGCATAAATGATATACATCCAACAACCTCCAGAGGAAAATGTTGGGTAAAATTTCCTAATGAAGAACCAGTCGAAAAAAAATCCAAAAAGAAATTACAAACGACTTAAAAGCACAAAATATAGTTTCGTCCAGAAAAAATTGACAATAGATAACAAGAAAAATCGATCAGTGTGAAGTTTATGCCAAATTAATAATAATCATTTTACAGAAATCTTGCCTAAACATATACTCAAGGGTACATTTTTATAATGAAGAATCACTCAAACAAAAAAAATGTCGGAAAATAAATTGAAGATCAGTCAAAACCACAAATGTATTTTTGCCCAGAAAAACTTAGATATCAAGAAAAAACGATAGATGTGAAGTTTATGCTAAATTAATTATCACTCAAAATTGTTTCCTGAGTTGCAGAAATATTGCCTTAATATACCATATACTCAAGAGGTATAATTTTATAATGAAGAATCACTCAAAAACAAATCTCGAAAAATAAATTATAGACCATTAAAACCACATATGAATTTTCGCCCAGAAAAATTTAGATATCAAAACATATCGATCGGTGTGAAGTTTATGCTAAACTAATTATCACTCAAAAAATTTTCCCGAGTTGCAGAAATCTTGCCTAAGATGCTAAAATATTCAACAACTTCCAGAGAAAATTTTTCGGTAAAATTTTGTAATGAAGAATCACTCAAAAAAAATGTCTAAATATAAATTATAGACCTATCAAAATGACATATGATTTCGCTCAGAAATAATTTAGATAAGAAGGAAAATTGATCGGTTTGAAGTTTATGCCAAACAAATTATCACTCAAAAAATGTTCACGAGTTACAGAAATTTTGCCTAAATGAATATTCAACAATTTCCAGAGAACAACTTTGGGTAAAATATGTAATTTCGTTCAGAAAAAATTTAGATTTCATTAACACTCAAAAAAATTTCGAAAGTTGCAGAAATCTTACCTAAATATATTTTTAACAAACTCCACAAAATAACTTTCGGCAAAATTTTGTAATAAAGAATCACTCAAAAAATAATGTCTAAAAATTAATTATAGACCACTCAAAACCACCCATGATTTCGCAAGGAAAAATTTTAAATAACAAGAAAAATCGATCGGTGTGAAGTTTATGCCAAATTTAATCACTCAAAAAAATGTTCCCAGAGAACAATTTTGGGTAAAATTTTGAAATGAAGAATCATTCAAATAAAAATGTGCAACACTCAAAATTACACATGTATTTTCACCCAGAAAATTTAGATAACAAAATATCATTGTCATTATTTTTTGAGTGATTTTTCATTACAAAATTTTGCCGAAAGTTTTTCTGTGGAGGTTGCATCTCTGGAAAAAATGTCGAAAAATAAATTATAGACCATTGAAAACCACGTAATTATTTTCGTCGAGAAAGTAGTTAGATGTCAAGAAAAATGGATCGGTGTGAAGTTTATTCCAAATTGTTATCACTCAAAAACTTTTCCCGAGTTACTGAAATGAGAAATGAATTTTAGGTAAAATTTTTTAATGAAGAATAACTCAAAAAACCACAAAAAATTCCAAAAATTCGTTATATACCAATGATGGTTTTAGAAAAAATTTTGGATAACATTTTGTAATGAAGAACCCTAAAAAAAATGTCCAAAATTAAATTATAAACCATAAAAATCACAAAGATATTTTCGCCCAGAAAAAATTTAGATATCAAAAAAATATCGATCGCCAAATTAACTATCACTCAAAAAATATTCCCGAGTTACGGAAATCTTGCCTAAATATATTCAACAACCTCTAGAAATCAATTTTAGGTAAAATTTCTTAATGAAGAATCACTCGTAAAAAAAAATCCAAAAATTCGTTATATACCGATGAAGGTTTTCAGAACAAGAAATATAGATCGGTGTTAAATTTGTTCGGTATCGGAAAACGATCTTCGATCATTAGTCAAAATATAGGATTCACTTTAAATTTTTACTCAAACTTTTTTAATTTTCAAATATTTCCTTTTCAAGTCAAATTGAAAATTGGTCACTTTGTTTTCATTACTCTATTGGTTAATTTAACATAAAAGTCACAGGCTGAAAAATCACCCAATAAAGTTGAAAGTTCCTTTATTAATAAAGACATAATACTCGTATAGGCGTATTGATTATAAATTTATAATCAATTCTAAAGTTATTGGGATGTCATTTTGTCCATTTGTTTTCCATTTTGACTTGTTTTTGCCATTTTTAATGTTAAGAAATATTTAATACAAATGCTAACTATAAACGTAAACAAAACCACATGTCTGAATTTTATTCACGAAACAAGAACTGTTTTAGAATGTAAGGCAAACATACACACAATTTAAATCATTATTTTTTGTTACTTTATAATTTGGTTTCATATACAAACCGATTTCGTTAAGCAGATTGGCATGTGGTAAATTAATTACGTAAAGTTTTGTGTATGTTAGTCAGTATATTTAATCATTTTGACCTATTAGCATGAATGAAAAAAAGTTCAATTGAGGCGCTGTATACTCTATGAATTCGAAAGCGACACTAATATAGTACAGGCAGAAGATTACTTGAATAAAATCGCGGGGTCAAAAAATCGTTAAAAAGGAAATTTACAAGATACAATACAATACGATAAGACAACAATGATAAGTTTTTGATTTTTTCTCATTGAAAATAACGAAATCATCTATCACTTTTTTGAATGGTATTTGAATTGAATAAGCTGTTTCCAAATGGATGACTCTTTCGTTTCTATTTCCACTTTCATTTCAGTTACTGCCAAAAATCAGAATATTAGTTATTATGTAAATTATTTAATCCCCGTAAGACAAAAAATTTGGCGGCAGAATAAATTCATATTTAATTTTATACATATTTCAAATTTAAACATAACTGGCCGAAACTGGAGAAAGGAGTCATCAGAAATAAACTGACATAAATATATTCATCCTTAAAAACCATTTTTCATTGTAACTTTTAGCTGTATATCTTATATTTAGATACGCATTCAATATGATTTTATGTTAATTTGGCCATTAATTTCTCTCAAAAAATTTTTATTAATCAAACGACTGAAAATTAAAAAAATCCAATAATAAAAAGATATTTAAATAAAATATAAATAAATAATTAATTATCAATAAAAAACATAAGACGAGTTATATTGTATCCAAGAAAATATATTTATTGCATTCCTTTATGTTATTCTTCGGATCTTAGCTTGTTTTATATTTTTATGATAAAAATTTAAAATTTATCTTATTCAATCGCGTTAAATAAAAAAGAATATAAATTTTCTTAAATAAAATACAAAGCACAGCTATTTTACAGTTAACATAAAATTGAATACAAGCCAACGTAATCACAATAAATTTGAAAATACAAATATGCTTCGTGTACATTATATGTAAAAGCTCATATATAAGTACAGTTATCACAATACCCAAAGGATGATGATGAATGGGAATTTGTTGCAGATGTTGTCTATATAGTAAGATGATTTCAGGGATTTAATCTAAACTACATATAGCGATATAATTATTTGTTTTTATTTATACAAATCTTTATAGAATCTCTATCTATCCGTACGATATTAAACAAGAACAACAACACACCGCTCATTAATTATTACTTATGTTTAATGTCTTAAAAATTCTACATATTATAACAAGAGCGCGCAAAAGAATAGAAAACATACGTTTTTTGTATATTCGTAGTTAAATATAAATAATCCTACGCAGAAGTTTTTATTTTGTTCATCTTACAAGATGATGTAGCAACATATATGATATACATAAGATTAATATTAAATGTGTTTATTGAGTGTGTGTGTGTGTGGGAAAATTATGCTGTTTTTCCAGGTAAAAAAAAAAAACTTGAAACTAATTTCTTGCATGTGACCATCTTTTTAGTTTTACTAAATAATTTCCAAGGAAATAGGCGCAGATTTTGTGTGGGTTCCAGCCAATTACAATTTCTATACGTTATAAAATCATAATCTTTGTAAATATCTTTCATGCATTGCTACACGGTCTTGTGTAATTGGTTTATTTTTATCTTTAAGTGAGTTCGGTGATTAACACATTTTATTATAATATTTTCTTAGACATGCACGAGAAATCGTCAGCCATAAATTTCTTATGTTTAAACAACCTTAATCAATCAAATTTTGTTATGACGTTTTTTATTTCGTTTTTTTGTCTCTAAAGATATTTATAGCAGGTCATTTGCATTTTATATAATTTCTGTTGGGCGAATGACTAATTTGTATGATGTGAGATTTATAATTGCTGTTCTTTTCAAGAGGATTCTCGTAGAGCGTGTTATCGTGTTCATCAAATTTTAATTGGTTTGATGATTTAATAAAAATTTATATATAGAGCGGAATCATAAAGCAGTGACGCGGAAATGATGGGATCATCATTCATCGATACATTTTTTTATTTATTAAAATGAGGCTAAATATGATGAAGTGATTCACAATGTAGAGTAAATTAACCTATTTAAAAACTTTCTTAGACATTTAACTGTGCTTCTAGTTGAAAATTAATTCGAAAAAGTATATCAAGTTCATGTTACATCTTTAAAAAATGTGTGATATTAGTAAATATCTCGTTAATCTCACAAATCATTCTCTATTTTACCGCAAAGCTAAACGACATTCATTAAAAACTGAAACACATAATTTATACATTACATTGTTGAGAAATGTTGAAAAAAAAAAAAACTAAGAAGATTCTGCTTATATATTGTTACAAAAATCCCACCTAACGTAATAAATCTATTTTCATTTTACATAAAACTTTTCTCATTCATTTTTTTTATAATATGTACAATCTTTCAACACCCACCAAAATAACAGTAAAAGAAAATCGAAAAGATAAATAACATGGAAATCACACAACTAAAAAGTACTGAGTTGGTATCAAACTATTCAATTGAAATAATTAATTTAAAAAAATAAAAAAGTTTTAATTAAAACAAGAAAAATAAATAAATAATTTGTTTTAGACATTTCTCTTTGAAGTGTTTTTTTTAACTAATCTTGTGCATCTTACATGTACTTAATACTGGAAAATAAAGCACGGCTCTTCACTAATTTTATTCAACCTTACCACACTCATCATCACTATATGGTTCCCTACCACTACCGCAGTTGAATGATATGCTATGCCGGTTATAAAGAATAAACCCAAAAATATTTTACCTGAAACGAAAAACAATAGAAAAAGAACAGACATTAGGTTCAAGAATATATTAAACAAAATGTTATTTTAAAATTTTTATGTTGCTCGCACGCACTCATCTCATTCCCTAGAGACAAAACCCCAATTTATCAAACAAAAACCAAAACCAATTTTTGCCTTTTTTTCACAAAGCAAAAATACGCAACCAAACCATCCATTAGGTACTTTATATGAAGTACGTATGTTTTCGACTTTTTTCGAGAGTGTATAATATATACACACATTAAAAATCTGTCAAATTAGAATTTTTCGTTCGTAATGCTTTTTTGAAGAGAACCCATCAGCCAAAAACAAACACAATTTAAATAAATAAACATTTTTCTAACAAACAAAACAAAAAAAAAATAAAATAAAAATTAAGTATTTTCAATTTTCTAAAAATTCATAGGTTTTCAAAATTTTACTTGTATGTACATTTTATAGACATACTCTACTCTTTAAATACAAAGGATAATGCGTAAAACAAAAATGCCGAAAGGACCAAAAAAAAAAAAAAAAAAAAACGTACAAAACATTAGACCATTAGAATGTTAAATATTTAAAATATCTTTTTCCAACCAAACAAAAAAAAAAAAAAAAAAAATTAAGTATTTTTCATTTTCCTTATTTTACAATTTCAAATTAAAACCCCAGCTACGAATATTTCCTTATTTTGGATACAAATAAACCTTTTTCCTTATTTATTTTGTTCCGGGGATTCGTTTCATTTGCGATTTTATTTATTTCGAGGGGAATACCTACAACAATATATGTATATGGTTCAATAGCCGCATACATGTTTGTTCTTTACCTAACACTGAGCGCGCAGAACCTTTGAGTTTTTTTTTTAGTTCTACTCCGCATCTCCCAATTATCTTTATACACATTCACCCAAAACGTACGCAGCCACCCTAAAGGCAACAAAACAAAAAAATGGAATCGTGCAAAATGTTCCGCAATTTGTAAAATTATCGTCGAAATATGAATATCTGAACAATTGGCTTGCTTAATAAAATTTAAATATGAAATATAAATAGTCACGAGAAAATTGACAGGGAATTAAGTCAGTTTGGAAGTTTACTCTGAGTTTGGTTTTAAACCGAAAAATTCAAATTGTCACCACATAGTGAAGGTATAAAAAGAACAAGAGCGATAACTACAAGCGACAACTTCAAAATATATTTGTCGCCATAGTAAATACAACAAGAACGTCAGCGACAGACGACAAAATTAAATAACATAATAAACAACATAACCTTAAATATCGCGTCACTAGCTCAATTACTTTTATCCTTCTTTTATTAAAGCGATATTATGTTTAATGAATTAAAAAAAAATAATTTAAAATAAATTTGGGTAATAAATTTACGTTGTTTGTTGTTAAGGGAGCGAAAACTAAGGATTTGAAAAATTGACAACCAAAAATTTCCGATTACCGAACATAACGACCCAAAAATCAGTTCGTAGATTCTAAAAAAAGTTCGGCGATATTGTCGTCGTCGCCAGCGACATTGGTTCTGTTAGCATCGTATCGAATGGTTTCTGTGTATTTTAATTTGACAGACGTCGTCGTTTGTCATCATCGCTCTTGTTCTGTTTATACCTTGACAATCACTTTCCTTTAGGGAAACCAAGTCGGCCCTACTCGACATCGAGTAGCCGAGTAACAAATCATTTTTAGAGCTAACCGAAACCGTCGGGTAATACTGCAAATAACCGAAACCGACCGCTTATGAATTTGAACTACTATATGCATGGTATGGTGACATAGTAGTTCAACGTTGATTCGTCATCAGCGAGCAAGAAAGTTAAATTGGAATTTGAAGTACAACCTTTCTACATGAAAACGCTTTAGCCAAGAAATTTATTTTTTTTTTTCGAAAAAATTGTCTAGGCTTTGCGTTTCCATGAAAAATTGGTTTTTAGTAACAAATGTTTGATTGTTTTATGTCGAATTTTTATATAAAAAGGAACGCATTTTGAAAATATTTCATTATGCTTTTGATAATGATCCCGAATTGGGATTGAAAGCTCAAGTTTAAATCTTCAAAAATAAAGAGCCCTATACCAAAAAAAAATTTGTTTAAATATAAAGAATTGGCTCATTATAAATAAAGATAATTTATAAATATCTCCTGGTTGAAAAATGGAGATAAACGATAACTGAAATCAAAGTTACTTCAGTTATATAAATGAAGAATATGGAAATCAAATCACGAAGAACATGAAATCATTCATGAATGAAAATTTTCATCTTGCAAAGCAGATAAATAAACAACATTTTCTGCTAAAGTGCCGAAAAGAAAAAGTTTTTTCAAAAACACGGAAGCTAAAGAACCATTTCAACATAAATAAAGAAGTCTTCCAACGGTTGGAAAATAAATTTGTTTTCGGAGTGATCAATGAAGAAATTGCAGCTACAATAAAAGAGATTCGATTCACGAAAACGAATCTGATGTCACTAAGCCGTGCTCTTCAAAATGGTCTACCCAGCAATATTTTTGAAGAATTTCATCGTAGAGCAGTTTCAACGTTCAATTACCATTTCGATAAAATTAAGGTGAGACAAAAAATAAAATTTGATAAGATTATGCGAGAAAATTTAATAAAGTTGATTTTTCGGCATTTTTTATAGACAAATATATTAATTGTTCATGGCAATCCCAATATTTTCGAATTGGTAAATCAGAAAAATATAGAGGCCAATCGCTCATAATATATCTACTGAAAAAAAGTAGAAATATCTTCCCCCCTCCCCGTAATTTTGGCTGAAGGCCCAGAGTTATACCAATGTACAACTCTGCAAAAATGAGAACCCTCCATGAGTTCTGTTGGTAGTTTCGTTTCGTACTGAAAAGTATGGTCTACTCATCAGGCAGCTACGACCAAACTACAAAAATTTCCACTCTAACCACATACATTAAGTATCTGGCCAGAACGTACTGACATAGCGAATTATTATTCAACTACGTCAAATATAAAAACCCATGGAGAAACCTCATTTGTGTGTGTATTATGCCCACACGTATATTTGTTAAGAATTTAATTTGTCTGTCTGTAATAAAGTTGATTTTTCGGCATTTTTTATAGACAAATATATTAATTGTTCATGGCCAGATACTTAATGTATGTGGTTAGAGTGGAAATTTTTGTAGTTTGGTCGTAGCTGCCTGATGTGTAGACCATACTTTTCAGTACGAAACCAAACTACCAACAGAACTCATGGAGGGTTCTCATTTTTGCAGAGTTGTACATTGGTATAACTCTGGGCCTTCAGCCAAAATTACGGGGAGGGGGGAAGATATTTCTACTTTTTTTCCAGTAGATATATTATGAGCGATTGGCCTCTATATTTTTCTGATTTACCAAATCGAAAATATTGGGATTGCCATGAACAATTAATATATTTGTCTATAAAAAATGCCGAAAAATCAACTTTATTACAGACAGACAAATTAAATTCTTAACAGAGAAAATTTAAATGAAATAACAAACGGTTTATTTTGTACTAGTGATAAATGGCTAGTCAATATTTCCAACATCGATCTACCTACACATGTAAAATTCGTATTAAGTTTAGGAAATACTTTTTGCCCACCTACCAGTGGTACTGCGGTGCTTTTTTCAAAACTATTTCAGACGTTGAAAGTGCCATTTTTAATTTAGAAGACAATGATCGTATTCATATTCGAAACAATTTTATAAATATTTTGACAAATTACAAAAACAGCACAAACATTCAAAATTTGACACCAAAAGAAAAGAGAATTATGACATACGTAAAACAAACGAAGACGTTTTGAAAGGCAATCCGGACATTTTAGTGACAAAAGCAGACAAAGGAAATGTAACGGTTTTGACATTACGAACGGACTACACGGAAAATATGTATGACTTACTCCATGACACCTCGACGTACGTACAAATTTATATAGACAATTCTACGCCGATACAGACAAACATTAACTCAGTAGTAAAATAATGGGAGGAATTTGGCAATATCGATTTGGTGACAAAGAAGAAACTTACAAATTATACAGCAGTGTTTCCAAAATTATATGGGTTACCAAAAATTCATAAACCCAATGTACCATACAAACCAATTATATAAGTTCGATAAATAGCCCGACATACTCGTTATCATCATTTTTAGGCAATATTATTAAACCAAGTTTATGAAAAACAAATTCATTTATTTTAAATTCTGAAGATTTCAAAAACAAAATTAATAACGTTACGATCCCGCCAAATTCCATGCTAATTTCTTTAGATGTTAAATCTTTATTTACAAATGTTGATAGCCAAATTGTACGAAATATTATCAGTCAAAATTGGAGAAATTTAAAGAAAAATTCTAAATCTAAATTAACAAAAATTCAATTTTTTACTGCTTTAGATATCGTTTTAAATAATTCGGAATTTTCATTTGATAATAAAATTTATAAACAAACTTTTGGCTCCCTTATGGGTTCTCCCATAAGTCCCATATTAGCAAATTTAGTAATGGAAAATTTAGAAAATTCAGTGTTAAACTCTTTAGACTTTTAACCTTTATTCTACTTTAGATATGTGGACGACATAATTACTGTGGTACCGATAGATTAAATCGATTATTTTTTAGAAGCGTTTAATTCAGCAAATAATAGAATAAAATTTACTTTAGAAAAAGAAGTAGATAACAAAATTGCTTTTTTGGACATTTTGTTAATTCGCACGAACCAAATGGCAAAATTTCTTGTAATTGGCATCATAAAGATACCTGGTCAGGCAGATATATAAATTTTCATTCTTGGCTCCCCATCACTTATAAAACTAACACTATAGAAATTTTAACCCAAAAACTTATAAAGCTTTCCAATACTAAATTTCATAAACAAAATTTATAAATTCTTTAAGATACATTAGCGCTTAACCAATATCCCGAAAAATTAATAAAAAATGTAATTTGGAAAACAAGAAATTTTCATAGAAATACGATATCTAGACCAGAAAATGAAATCACAAACTTTTTGGCCATTCCATATATAAAAAACCTTTATGAAAAAATAAAACGTCTATTCCAACATTATAATTTCAAAATTGTGGGATGTGCAGCCACGAGTCTAAATGGAAACATTTTTTCCAAAATTAAAGACAAGGTACCTTTAAAAAAACAATCAAATGTGGTTTACCAAGTTCGTTGTAGTTGCAACGCTACGTATACTGGTCAGACAAAACAATTTTTGGAAAAAAGAATTTATCAACACAGATATGACACCAACAAAGATCTTAATTCAAATATTTTAGGCCATTTATACGGCATCTGAAAAATTCAAATCATTCAATAAATTTAGATAACGTCAAAATTCTCGATAAACAAACCAATTTTAGGAAAATATCGATTTTGAAAATGTTTCATATTAAATCAAGTACAAATTCGATTAATATTGTGGAAGATTATGCTTATATTGGCAACTCGTATGATGTATTTATATAAGTTTTTTGTCTCATACTCAATTTATTTTTATTTAATTCTACAACCTTTCTACATGAAATCGCTTTAGCCAAGAAATTTTTTTTTTTCGACAAAATTGTCTAGGCCTTGCGTTTCCATGAAAAATCGATTCTTAGTAACAAATGTTTGATTGTTTTATGTCGAATTTTTATATGAAAACGAACTCATTTTGAAAATAATTTCATTATGCTTTTGATAATGATCTCGAATTGGGATTGAAAGCTCAAGTTTAAATCTGCAAAAATAAAGAGCCTTATACCAAAAAAAATAATTTGTTTAAATACATATAAATAATTGGCTCAATATAAATAAAAATAATTTATAAAAGATATAGCGTTAAAAGACAAACACTGGGCGAATTGCTGGCATATTATGCAGTAAAAAATGCTTTATTAATTCGTGATATTACAAGATCAACGGCTATTAGAAAATTTATTAAAAAGCATGGATTCGAAACGCCTATTAGCGAAACAACAGTTATGAAGAAAATTATGAACTTTTTTAAAGAAAAGAAAGTAGAACGAAACAGAAATTGGTTAATACAGAAAATTGTAACATGTTGATGAGTGGCTCACCGTAAATGTGAAGCGCTACGTTAACGTTGTGGCATGAAAAAAATTGCTCAAAGATTAGTACAAATTAGGGATGTTGCAAAAAAATCGACCTTTTCGAAAATCGATTTTTTTTTACTTGATCTTGGATTTTTTGAATCGATTTTCATTGATCCGATCTGAATCGATTTGCAAAATCGATCTTTTCGATGATTTACAACATGCATATGCAAAAAGATCGATTGTATCGAGAATCGATTTTTTTTGATCATTTTTTAATTGAATCGATTTTTTATTACTAAGCAAAAAACAGGAATAAAAACCAAATGATTGTCGATAGGTTTTCTAAACGAAACAACTGCCGATAGGGTTTTTCTACATTTATTTAAAGTTCAGAGGAAATATGGTATGACAGTTGGCGTAGTAAAATAAAATTTTTTGTATGCTTGAGCAATACATATTCTAAAAGTTTATAAAGTTCTTATTCTCTATAGAAGAGTCGTTCGTATAACGGGTTCATCCAAACCACCTGTAGTTTGGAAACACTTGTTTCAAAAACGTAAAAACATTAGGAAATACAACTAACCTCAAAAATCATTTCAAACGGTTTCATAAAGAGGTAGTAACAGTTGAACCTGAAACATCAGGATCAGAAAAGACAATCGAAAGAAGTTTGTGTAGCTCACAGGCAGAATCATCGGCCTCATTACCAGGTGTTCAAAGCCAGGTAACTTGTGTTTGACAAACTTACAAATGCATCTTTTCTGCATAACATTTAATTCTTCGTAGGGCATAAATCGTCATTTTGAGGTTATCAGTCAAACATCTAATCACGGTGGAGGCTGTTCATCGTCTACATTAACTAGAACTACAGTTGAAGATCTGCAATTATCAGAAGCCGATCCAAGAGAAACGGCACAGGTAAACAGTAACAACCACAAATTGATTACAGTTTTGCAGCAATGTCAAGTTACATAGCAGGTGGAATAAAATCTGGTAAAATCACAAATGACATATTATTTATGATCGCCAAAGATCATTTAACACTAAACTGTACAGAAAAAGATGGCTTTCGCTGTTTGTTAAAAACACTTGTACCGCTATATAAAATTCCCGGAAGATTCCATATAACAAAACTTATTGATGAGAAATATAACGCATTATCTATAAATATTGTTACGTTTTTCCCTTGTCAATCAAGGTTCGAATCACTGGATTGTGAATAAAACAAAATCAATTCAACTTATCACCAACGAATTTATTTATTTAACGCAAGAATTATTACAACACAAATTTTTAACAATAATTCACAAAATCACTTTATTTAATTTTTACACAATTTCACTGATCACTTTTATTTTTTTATTTCGCACTAAAACACTTTTTAAATCACTTTTTAATTCCTTTTTAATCTTCAAACTATCGCTCACCAAATATTAATAATAATCCTACAAGTTTACACTATCGCGTTCCAAATTCGAATAATCCAAATCGATTTTGCTCGCCTTTTTATATACACAAACCAAACTTGGTGAAAAATTCCATTTTAGTACAGTAAAACAGCTATTAATTTAACTTTTTCTATCACACCCTAGGAGTCACCGTCTCAATACATAATAAATATTGTAACAGTGACACCTAGTGTGTAATAGAATAAGTTAACTTAATAGCTCAATATTGTGACGGTGACACCTAGTGTGTAATAGAATAAGTAAAACTAATAGCTCAATGTTTACTGTACTAAATGGAATTTTCCATGATAAAAATTGTTATGTAATGTTTCTACGCTATTCCAACTGGAAAAGTCGTGAACTTTCGAGAAGCTTGGTTTGTGTATATAAAAAGGCGAACAAGATCGAATTGGATTATTAGTATTTGGAACGCGATAGTGTAAAGTTGTAAGAATAAGTAATATTTGGTAAGCGATAGTATAAAGATTAAAAGGAATTAAAAAGTGATTTAAAAAAGTGTTGTAGTGCGATAAATAAAGTAAAAGTGTTCAGTAAAATTTAAGAATAATTTATATAAAGTGATTTTGTGAATTTTTTTATTGATAAACTGTGTTGTAATAAATTTTGTGAAATAAATAAATTCGTTGGTAATAAATTGAATTGAGTTTGTATTATTCACAATCCAGTGATACGCACCTTGATTGACAAGGCAAAAACGTAACAATATTTAACTGTACTAAAATGGAATTTTCCATGATAAAATTGTTCTAAATGTTTCTACGCTATTCTATTTGGAAAAGTCATGAGCTTTCTAGAAGTTTGGTTTGTGTTTATAAAAAGGCGAACGAAGTCGAATTGGATCAGTAGTATTTGGTAAGCGACAGTGTGAAGTGTTTTAGTGGAAATAAAAATTATAAGTGTACTGAAAAATTTGAGAATAATTTATATAAAGTGATTTTGTGAAATTTTATTAATAAATTGTATTGAAATTGTGTTGTAATAATTCTTGTGCTAAATAAATAAATTCGTTGGTGATAAATTGAATTGATTTTGTTTTATTCACAATCCAGTGATACGAACCTTGATTGGCAAGGCAAAAGCGTAACAATATAACAATATCAATTGAAAACTGTCAAGTTCTTAACTTTAGCTTCTGACATCTAGACTGATGCGCTAAATACCAAAAGTTTTCTGGGACTTACGGCACACTTTTGCCTGGCAAACAAACTTTCTTCTGTCTGTATCGGTGTTACGCCGTTAAATGAAAAGCAAACATCCGCATATATCTCAGGGCAATTTAATAATATTTTTGAAACCTGGAACATTGATAAAGAACGACTAATCTCAGTTGTCACCGATAATGCAGCGAACATAACAAAAGCAGCCGGATACCTTTGGTAATTAATTCAAATCCTGGTTATTTCCTGAGTTTTCAAATTTAGTCATTATTTTTTTTAGGTAAAGAAAAGCACTTAGCTTGTTTCGCACACACTGTGAACTTAATCGGTCAAAAATCAACAGAAAATGTTGAGGAACTTAAGGATGTTATATCAAATATAAAAGCAATTGTGCGGTTTTTTAAACATAGCGTGTCAGCAGCTGATGAATAGCACATATACATAAACACATACCCGCTGGAATTCCACCTATTATATGTTGGAGCGGTTTATAATTATTGGGCCCTTCTCAAACCACTAGAACTAGTGACTAACGAAATTTCCAGTGAAAAGTTTGTAACAAGTAGTAAAATCATACCCTTAGTGCGATGTATGACGGAAAACATAAAGAAAATTTGTCCGGTTATGCATATTGCTGTTTCACTTAAGTTGGCACTTCTCGAGGAATTTGAAAAAAGGTTTAGCAACGTCAAAAAAATCAAAATGCTTGCAATTGCAACCATCGTGGATCCCCGATTCAAAAAACTACATTTTTTAGATTCAGTTTCATGTCATGTGCTATAGCCGGAAATTGACGCATTACCGCTAAATAATATAGTAAATATTGATGAAGAAAATCTTGAATTGTGGAATTTCCATAGGCAGCCAAACAAACACTTCAAATTCGGAAAAAATGGGGTCATTGCTGAAATACATGCTGGATTAAAACATTACCTTAGTCAACATACAATTGGACTAAAAGGGGACCCACTAATGTTTTGGACTATCCATAAAGCCGTAAATCCTGAATTGAGCAACATAGCTGAAAAATATTTATCTATAATGGCGACATCAGTCACCTCAGAACAACTATTTTTAAAATCTGGGTATATCATGGACGCTTCTAAGAGCAGATTACCACCAGAACATCTTCAGGAGTTATCATTTTTAAATTCTCTACAGTTAATTAACTGGAAGCTGTGAATGAATTAAAAATATATATAATTAAAAATTTACAATAAATAATAATTTTCAATTTTTTTGTTGTTTTATGTAATTCGATAAAATTAAGACTATAGATGAAGATCGATTCTTTTGATACAGTTTCTTTGGTGAATCGATTTTTTCACATCCTATTTAAATCGATTAAAAAAATCGATATTTTCAAACAATTGCAATTTAAAGAAAATACTATACGAAACACGAAGGAAAAGAATTGAAACTAGTTTTAGGCTGTCGAACGAGGTGCAATTCTTTAATTTCAATGATTGAACGGTTGTTTATTGAACGGTTTGGCCATGCATTTTAAAATCGTTGGAAGATTTTGGAATGAAGGATAAATTAAAATTCACAGCAGAAAATACTAATATAATTCAAATTCAGGACTAGAGCCTTAAGTTCATTGCCGCAACTATAAAGCGACTTTAAGTATTTGGAAGGAAATGAAAATCGAACCCAAGTGAAATTTCATGTGAACGCATCTTTTCTATCGCATATCAATTCTCTACAAACACTCGGAATCGTCTGAGTTTTGAAGGCCTAAATGTTTTTCTAAAGTATCATTTCTTAAGTGACACTTAGAAAAACAAATAAATAGAGCTTCTTCCTAATATTGTATTAAGTATAAACGGACAAAACATTATTTTTAACGAAAAAAAATTTTATCTGTATAAATTACATCCAATTTCTGTCCAAAATGTAAGTACCGTTATTTCGGTATTACATGACGACCAAACCGGGATACCGGTATTAATACCGATATTTTTTATGTAACACTTATAAAAACATCGGACATCTAAAAAAAAAATAGTTTTATTCAACTTTATTATAAAATTCAAAATATATTATAGGCGCGTTTAAATAATAGACATAATAACATAATATAGCGTGCCATTTTATTCAAATCTTTCGTAGTTCGATTTATTTATTGTGCAATTTTCTTGTTGAGCTGTTAAGGGGCTTAACTATCGACATCACTTTCTGATATTGAGTATAAAGCTTCATCTGGAGCTAAGATTGAAGAAAGCCGCTGTATAAGATGGACTGTTATATTAACTATTTCGTTTTTAGTTAGTCGATTAAAGTTGATATCCAAGCCAAAAATGTTTTGGCCTTAAAAGGATAGAAACCGCTAATTCTATCACAGCTTTTAAGATGCAATTTGTAATTTGTAAAACCGTTCCAGCATAAAAAGAAAGCTATTCTATCTGCAGAGCTATGAAAAATGGTCAGTCCGCCCCAATCCGCTTCGTTAGATTCATATGCAAATTCATCATCACAGGCTTCTTCAGATTCAGAACGATTATCTGTCACAGTTTCTTTAACCATTGTTGTATACAAAACGTCGACAACAGCCCAACTTACGATAGTAATGCGAATTATGTCACGGTCAATTTTCAAATTGTGTTCGTTCAGCTTCAAACCCAAATGTCAAAATCTGTTTCGGGAATGGACATTGACATTCAAAAAATGCCGATTTATGGATCACGCATCAAATGTGTGACTGAATCGAATCCCTTTTAGAAGGTCTGTCAGTTTTTTCACTACTCTTTGTCGAACCTTTGTTGCGTATTTCTTAACCATTTGACGAATGGTTTCGGCTGAGTGTAGAACATTGAAACACCTTGCTACTATCGGTTTTCATAGTTCAAATGAGGTTATAAAAACTTTGAATTGAAATCCATCAATAGCCGTCATTTCTGTTAATACTTTCGGCAAGGTATCGTCATCTTTCTTATAATAGCTAGATATTTTTGTTTTTGCTTCAGGAATGGGCAATTATGTTTGTAAAGTATTGGTAGCACTTGCTACAGAAGTCGGAGTTGTGATTGTTTCAAATAAGTTTCGCTTCAATATATTTATATTATGAAACGTCCTTAAATGAGTATGTAAACCACTAGTAGACCCTCCAGCTGATTTAATTTCTGTGCCAAACGTTCTTTTTCAATAATATCAAACAGATTTTATTATCAGACATGGCTATCTAACGGCCGAAAGCACAAAATTGCCTAGAACTTGGTAAGACATTGATTGTATATACTTATTTACATTAAAAATTGACAAATTTGTGTATTTATTCAAGGGGCTATTTGTGGATTCTATTCATACGTATTCGACTCTTCAAAGTATAAGATTCGTATTTGATTTAAATAAGAAACGAACGAATCTGATTAAATTTAAATAAGAATCCAATATTCAAAGGCTCGAATACATTCGAATCGAATTGGCAAATAGCTCCCAGTTTTGTTTTTTGTAGAGTGAAGCATCAATCATATGAATCAGCTATACGGTTAGACTGTTCCAACACTCATAAAATAAAATTAATATTTCGTTACTTTTCCTGCGCAGGCGTTGTTTATAAATTTTCAGGAGTTAATAAAAAATTTGACTATATACGATTCCTATAAGAATTCTTATTATCATTATCAACAGGACTGCAATTCCAATGTATTAATTCAATGAATATTGGGCGAATAATTAAAATAAATTTAAATATCAAAATACCGGGATTGATCGCTCAATACCGGTACTGAAAATGATCTGGTATACCGGTATTTCGGTTTTCGGTATACCGGTATTGGATGCCCTACTCCCGATAGATGCTATGCGGAGCAGTCAATTTTCCACACCTAAATTTAAATTTGACGTGCTAACTATAATTTTTAATTCAATTTCTCAGTGAAAACTTACCTACCAACCTTACCTATTTATATGAAGCAGCTATCGGGAGCTATTTTTATATGACGGTTCTCGATAGCGACTCCGAATAGCGAATAAAAAACGCACAAAATATAAATCACTTATCTAAAATTTATTCAACAAGGGATATGAGGTTAATACGGGTTCATCGCGTATTGCCGTTACTCAAACGAAATGTTAAATTGCGGAAATGTAGAATTGGTTGCACTCACTTCTGAGCACCAGAATAATTTTCACCACCATTTCGAAATAATAGACTAAAATGAAATGTCATTCGATCCGCAAAGGGTTCATTGTGAAATTTATATACATATAAAACCAATTCTGATTTTTCTTTATTATTACACGAAACCCAACCCGAAACCGTCGGGCAATCGTAAAAAGCTGAAACTGAAAGTCGGGTAGCAAAAAATCGGGTAATTGGATTCCCTACATTCCAGTGAATGGAGAAGCGAACGCGAACGAAGTTTTTACTATTTTTTGATAAATAAAAAATGGTTGCTGCGGTTACTCAAACGAATTATCAAAATCCCGCGACACTTTCTTGGAATATTAAATATATGTAGTTGCTAAATTAAAATTAGATGGACTATTTATAAAATTAGAAATTTAGGTCCACCTTGAAATTCTATTGGATTTTTGTGCCACCATCATTAAAAACTGTCTCTAATGGTAGACGCGAAATACAGGAAGCTATAAAAATCGATAATAACCATTTTAGATTAGAATAATATTTTCCTAAACTCAACTCGGTTCTTGGTATTTACATAAATCAAAGAATGTAAAATCATTCATCAGCGCACTTTCTAATATCATAAAAAATAATATCAAGATTATAACAATAAAGGAAAATAACTCGTAGGTAAAATAACGGTTTACTTCAGAAATTAAATAGGTAATCAAGAAAAGAGATAAATTGTTTAGATATATGATGATAGTGAGAAATGTAAATATTCTAGATCACCAGCGGCAGTTAAAATCAAACAAGCCAAACATAAATATATGAACTTACCAATACAAAATAACATATCAGGCCCGAAGCGACTATGGGGCTATTTAAAGGAATTTACTTTTAATAAATATAGTAAACATTGTGGAAACTAAATCAGAGGAACACTTTTTAAATTAAAAACTATATAAGTGTTTTAATGTAGTGTCATCTGTAGTATTATGTCGTGTGTTTACTGCATTTTAATCATTCAATTATAATTATTTACCGTGAACTTTATTGTCTTAAAATAAAATTATGAAAACAAGGAAAAAGGAACTCACAATAGAATTACGATAAAGTACAGTCTTGGACGTTCACAAATCTCAAAAATTTCTTGCAGATAAATACGAAGATACTCAAGAAGAATTTAAAAAGGTTATGAAAGAGAATCATGAATTAAAATCTAGAATTTTAAAACTGGAAAAAGGTAATAAAATATTGTTCAAAAGATTGCATGACCTTCAAAATTATAATGGTTCCGATACTAGTAATGAAAATTCAGTTATTATAAGTCGGCTACCTATAACTTTGAATTTGTCTGGTGTTTTTAAAAATATGGAATTTACCGTCTCTAATGGCAGTATTGTCAAGTGTAATAAATTGGTGACTAAATCAAGTCTTTGTTAAGTTTAAGTCAGCGAATCTGTAGGACAAACTAATTGAACTATATGAGTACAGTAAAGTTTTTATTCGTGAATTAATTCCAAAATCCAAAATGATACACTCAAATATCTCGGAAAATAAGCACTCTACGAAAAAAATGGTAAAAATCAAAATTTAATTATTCCGTGGGGAAATACATTAGTGTTCAAATTAGTACCTCCCCTCCTCCTTGTAGGTGGGGCAGGGGGTAACTTTGAAACTAAAATATGAACCCATATTTTCATTGCAGATTCGGATTCTACGGCTAAAAAAAATACGTAAAATTTGACTGAAACCTTTTTTTCGATTCATTATAGATGGCGCTTTAATTGACGATATTCAATTCTCTTTCGATTTCTCCTACGCAAACGATTCTGCAATACGTCTGCAATAAAAATACCACGGTTTCATTGTAAGTACTCGAAGTTAGTCTTAAACAATTTGTATTTCTTAAATTTTCAATTACTGAAAATGGCTTCTCATTATCTTAACCCTATCGAATTTTATTTTGAATGACGCAGAGGTAATATTTTATGATAATCTAGTAGATTATAAATTTGTAGCTAATTGTAACTCGGATAACAGAAATGCTGGTGAAACCGAATGTTTAAAATTTAAAAGTGTGGACGGTATTAAGGTTGCGTTTAAGTCGTAGTAGTGATCGTTCTATAATGGACTATATGTTGAGGTCTGCCTTCGGGCTTAAATCACTAAATGATCAGGCTATACACGTTCAACACAAAATAGTGCTACGATTTTCGATCATATGCTTCTGAGAATTAAGCCAAGTTTGGATATTTCATATTCAACATTTGTTAACTACTTTCAGGTTACTGATCGTTGTGCGACAGGTTTAGAATTTGTTAATGCTACTAATATGGTAAAAAGTTTTAGTTATATCAAACAAATTAATTTTCATAAACTTCAAAGTGCTCTGGACGCTGAAAGTTGGTCTAATGTGTTTTGTAGTATTAATTCAAATTTTGCTTATGATGATTTTCTTAGCAGATTTTCAGAATTAGTTTCGTTCTGTAAGAACAATAATAACTTGTTGGATAAATGGTTGAACAATAAACTCATTAATTTAATGAAATTGCCAACTCCCCGCAGCCGTAAACAAAACCCCGTAACAATGTTTCTAAAAACCAAGCAGCGTTGGTAATGAACAATTTGAACGAAACTTGTTAATGAGAAGACATTATGTTGTTATTTTTGACTTTTTACTAAAATATGAAGTCAGTTAAAAATATGCAAAGCAACAATGTAATAAATATAACACGGCCTTGTATAGGCCATTTATGCATGGCTTTTGCATTATAAAACTACGATTTAACGAGGTATTTAGAGGGCAAAACAATAAATCCTCATCATTTTCTTAATAAACTATGTATATGTTCTTCAACTTTCTATATGTGCTTCAACATTAAAATCATTATCTAACATATACCCAACTCTTTAGATTCAGAAATCATATTGTCGCAAGCACATAATTGCCGAAATTGTATGCAGTTAATTTTTCTTTTTGTCAGTTGGTATATATAAATTTATAGTTTACAACATTAGCCATAAAAAGCTTAAAAATATGATTCAAACTCATAATTTCTTTTTCTGGTAAAAATAAATGATTACAAAAATTGTCTTTATTGTATTTACACTCAGGAGATTTGCCTTGAATAAAACCAAAATTAGGGCAGAGAAAATATTTGAGAATATTGTTTTCAAAGTATTTTACACGACCGAACTCACCATGTCGCAGTCCATTCGTTGAAAACTCATTAACTGATATAGGAAGAAAAAATAATATTTTAGTATTCAGACGACTTGGGCCTAAAGTTTTAGTGAGATAAAGCTCTGAGATGGCATAAGACAGGTCCAATTTTGAACATTGTTGCAGTCTTCTTATTTACATAAAATACTTTAGATTGCTTATTTGACAACTTTGAATTGGCATATCTGTTAAAATAACTGGCACTTTCCGAAAAGGAATTCAGTTTATTGTTTTCCATTTAGAAATCAAAGAAAAATTATAAATAATCCTTGAGAAAATTCTTGATGAAAAAGTTGTTCCATATTTTGACTAAAATTTGGGAGAAATATACATTATTTAAATAAAATTTGTCTGAATTTCAAATGAATAAAATCGTGGCAAAGACCAATGGTAAATCTAAAGTGATTTATGGTTACTACTATCAAAAATTAAAAAGAACTCGTGCAGTACACACAATATAGAAATTTTGATGAAGCTGTTTTAAAATTTCCTCTGCCACACTAGTCTTAGAGAAATATTTTAGTAGAGTTGGTGTTTCGTCCAAAAAAGTTTTCTAGTACTCTACTCTACGCCCACAACTGATGTGATTGTCTACTAATGATCGTCAAAACCTCGCATAAGATTGTTTTTTCTTTTTGTAATGCAGTTTTGTAAGCAAAGACCTCATTCGCCAAAATCTTTGGTTTGCTCAAATAACTAGTTATAGGTGTATTTATTAATGATTACCTGTTAATATGAAAACTTCAAAATTTCACATAGTTACTTTTCCCAATATCGTTATATTGGATTGGCTGTATTGCGAAAAAAATGTGTCGATCGTTTCGACTAGACTAGAACTCGATGAAGTGAGGTCCTTAATCGGGGCTGTCAAAAAGAAAGCTCACTCCCTCTTTCTTTAAGTGGAAATACTGCTGGTCTACTGCCCTCTTAATTTTTATTTTGAATAAATAGAGGAATAATGAAATTGGCTGCAATTTAGCAAAACAGGTCTAGTGAATTTTTCATATTTAGTCGTAATCGCAATATGCCAACCTCAGTTTTAGTTAATCATGTTACTTGCATAAAGTACATATAGATGGTTGGGTTTAGCTAAATTTGTTTTGCCAGAAGGGAGCGGTTCGAGAGTACTAGGATCCGACTTTCCATCAGAACTATTTTTAAAACTAGATTCTGAATCTGGTCGTGGGTGAAATATTTCAACTTCTATTGACTTGCTTCATAAATTTATTTCCAAAAAACAATAAACACCTTTATACTTTTTCCTAAATTTATCTATTTCCAGGAAGATTTTCATGAATGTGAGGCATTTCGCTATTTAAATAAATTTGTGGTTATTGTTTATTTTTTATTCTTCTATTTATCGGAGTGATGTCTATTTATTTCTATGCTTTCCTCAACTTCCAATTTAAAATTCTCTGTTATGGAGTTAATTAATTTCCAATCAACTTTCGTAAAGTGGTATTGATGCTCTATCATATATTTAGCTTCTGGACTTTTTCAAGTGGGTTCTCGTATGTCTATGTATTCGGCTACCACCTCCGGTAAACAAGCGTATAACAATTTAACAACAAACGGTAACATTTTTCTCATTTCCTTTCACTTTTCTCTTTTTTAATTTTAAAGAAAATTTTGTATTTTTTTATTTTGGAAGCCAAATAAAAGGCTTCCTGGAAATAAATAAATTTTAAGTAAAGTGTTTATAGTTTTAGTGTGTACTTATATATCCGATAGAGTTAAACTTTATTTGGATGGCCTAACATTTAATTCATCATGTTCTTTAATTTGATTTTGACTTTATACAAAATGGAAATATTGTCATTGGCTTTATTCCCAATTTAAAGGGAATCGTTCAGTATTTAAGTTTCAAATTAATTGCTGCCATTGACTGCGCGCCTCTTAAAAGGAAGATTTAATTTTAAAATATTATGGAAAAGTGGGAGTTTGGGGAGGGCAGCCTTCATCCTATTATGTATACAACGAATTAAGCTTTCGTTGAAAAAATTGTTACTTTCAAAAAACTTGTTGTTTGTAATATTTTTGGTACTGTCAGATGAAGCGATTCCAGAACATTTTAACATTAAGTCTTCCTTTTCCAGAATTTGCTCTCTTGTTTTAAAAGATATTGCAACCCTAAATACTAAACGATTCACTTTAAATTGGAAATAAAGCCAAATCACTTTACTTCCAATTACTTTATTACTCGGCACCAATTTAAAATTTATAAATAATGCTGTAAAATCTCTAACTTTATTTCCAAATATTAGGAATATTTTGAAATATATTTTGATCTGTGGCACTATTCTGGTTTTCCCGTGGGATTGATTTATTGTGATTTTTTTAAATGACATTTTTATTGCCACGTATACAACGTTTTAGAATATGTAGTAATAAAAGCGATGTAAGGAAAATTTGTCCGTCGCCAATAAAAAAAATCACAAAATTTTTGATACAAACCTATTACACGTTAATACATGTACAACAAAATGTGTACGCTAGCGATTGATCGTATTTGGTTTGTATAAGAAACACAAGTTATGCATGTATAGTGTAAGTGATTTAAAAAAAAATGAAATGGAAATATATTTGAAATAAGAGAAAGTACACGGACGCTTTATGAAAATTGCACTTAGCGATCGATTCAAATAAAATAAAAATTTAAAATTAATTAGTATTGCTCATGCTAGTGCTTATGGGGAGTTTGGTTATGGGGGGTTTGTGGAACACAATACTGTAAAATTCGTAAACAGATTCGGATGACATTTTCTAATGAAGCGAGCAAGGAACAAGCCGCAGAGAGACACGCTTCAGTCCTTCCAGCTGTTATGATTTTACGGTAGACAAAGCGCCCATTGCTAATAAAACCACTCTATTTCATTTAGTTCAAACTGATCAATGGCACAAAGCGACACCATATTGCTTTGTTCAGTGGGTTAGATCTGCCAATAAACTTAACAAACTCATTTCAGAACAACAACAAAAGAAAATTAGCCCAAAACTTAGAAGGACCGGAAAACAAATCAAATTTAATGCGTTCGGTTAGACACCACTTTAAGTTTCACTTCTATCGGAGGTCCCGAGACTACCACCTAGTTTTTTTAGTATATTTTGATGTTACGTTTTCCAAAGCATACTGTGGTGATTGTGTTTTTTCTCAAATATTGGGAAACAAAGTTACAAAGTAGGCATAAGTGGGCAATTACAAAGTAGGGATAAGTATTCAACTGTAATTATTTCTTCCCAAAATGTACGAAAAAAAAACAATTCCCATACCAGCAAAATATACTAGAAAAATCACAATAAATCAATTCGCCGGGAAAACCAGAATTGTGCCATAAGAGATAAATTGGGTTCGTACCATATTCATTTACGTTTAAATTTAGTCCCCTTAAAAATGTTACGCATTGCACGACCGCGCAGCTCGCACACACAAGAAGGCTCTGAAAGGAGTGCTTCCCGATCATGGGGCGTCAATGATAAATTTAAAAAAAAAATAAAAATTGATATTTACGCTTATTTTTGCTCTCTGGTTCTTTACTAAAATTTCAGGTTTTTTGCAGAACACCTCAAAACCTAAATTTTACCGTATTGTAAATCAAACCAAGGTAATATCATAATACCACGAATTATTCAAAATCGTTTCTTTGAGTTAAGGCTTTGATGAAAATTATATTCACATAACAGATAGCGGGTTAGCACGTTAACCAAATGTCTTTAGAATCGGAGAATGTTTTGATCGGAAATATTTTTTGGGATATATTGATAAGCACGAGGTTATGAAATAACACTTGAAATAATCTCCTTATCCCTTAACACCATTACAGAAACATTAACATCGGTTATTTATAACATCAGAATCAGGGCAAATCATCTTCTTCATCTCAATTGAGCTCAATATTTCCTTTTTTGAATCAATGTGAAATTGCTTCTGGTTTGACACAGTAAGTTAATACCTCGGATCTATTGCATATTGGATTCCAGTCCTTTGTTATGCAGTCTTGTTAAAACGATTTTTTTCTTTAATAGTGCGTTGCATTTTTTACTACTACAAGTCTAAAGGTTGAATTTTGCTTATCATATTTGGCGGAAATATTAAATTAAAAAGTATTTATAAGTACAATGTAAAAGTAATTAGCTTAATTTGATAAATTTTCTAAAAATATTGTTTGATAAAAGCCACAGATTTCGAAACATCTGTGAATTTAATTAAGACATTTGTCACAATTTAGTTTGTAAAGGCCGTTTCGTTTATCTATCTTGGGTAATGACGCAATGCAAATTCACACCTAACTTATTATTTACTATATATGGATATGGATGAATTGGAAAAACAATTTTATGTTGCACTGAATTTACTTGGAAGAATTCCCCGACAAAAATTCAATATTTATTCACTACCGCATTAACAACATACAAAATATTTTTTGTTAACTAGATTCTCATTTTACTCGTACACAGTGTCATAATAACAGTTGACCACATTTTTTATTTAATTAATAACAACGTACCAACCAACCAAGAGGGAAAGCAAAGAAAACAAACATTACAGATTTTCCATTTTATTATATTGTACGTAAACACAGTTGTTTCATCTGACTCATTATTTATCTTAAAATTAATTTGTCTATGCCCCTTCGTTCTCCCAAACCGCACATAATACGTACAATACGACACGAGATTACTTTTATATAGCTATGTACCTATATATACACGTGTCTTGTATAAATATTTGTATTTCTGACTTAATGAAAATTGATCTCTCGTAATATAGCCAGTCCTACGTACGTATCTTAAAGTAAAATTATACATATATTTTATCATCTCATCACATCTGGTTATCCAATCAATTTTCTTCTTCTTAAGTTTTTTTACCATTAATGCATTAAACCGTGTATACATATAATAATTTTGTTTATGCTACATACTAATTGTATTACATAATATAAAATTCAAAAAAAAAAAAAAGTTCTTAATGTCTATTCGATACATATTTGAATTTATTGATCAAATTATTCTATTTATTCGTATATGTTCTATATAATATATATACAATTTAATGTCATTATGTATTGTAAATATTATGTTGTTGCATGATGATGAAAAAATAATTTTCATGTTGAGCCATTGTTCAGCAACTACTGACCCATCATATTTAATACATTGTACACATTTATTTACTTCTATGACTCAAATTACATCCATCAGCAAAAAGTTTCCCCTATGTGCATGTACTAACACATTCGACTAAAAAAAATAATAATAACCTAAATTGATGTCATATTGCGTAATTTCATTTTATGATTTTTATGTCGCGCATAGTAGTAAAAAATGTATAATTTTTTTTTTTCAATATTATGGTACAAATATAAATCAATGTTGCACTTAAGATTATATCATTCCGGAGAACATTTTTGTAAATTAGAGTCTATACAAGAAGATGAGATTAAATATGTATAAACACACCTTTTCCCATTTCTTACTTACATACATAAAAAAACATATATCTTGTAATAATCCATGTCGTTTTTATTAGCCATAAAAAAATGTTTATAAATTTAATCGAATCAATGAATTAGGTTGTTTACAATATATACTAATATATTCAAAAGTTAATGTTTAGAATAAAAAATTCCATCTGATCGAATTTTTAATCTGGTTGGGTTTTGATATTTTTAAAAAAGCCGAAATCCTACCGTATATACACAAAAACATAACAAATGTATTCATTGATGTGCAATGGTAAATAAATTTGATAAATTTTTGTTGATATTACAACAATGTTTATTGTTTATGTCTAACAAAAAAAAAAAACGTATTATTTACTCATTCGTATGTATACTCTACATTATGCTTCTTCTGCACAATTTAATCGTACACAATTAATCACAATGTCTCATTATACATATTAACACCATAATGATATATAAGTTTTACTATTAAGAGTACACAAGGCCTGTTAGTTGAAGGCTAAATGGACTAATATAAGACGAATTTTACAAGATCCGGAATTGTTTTTATTTTAGTCAAAATATTCCCTAGGCCCAATAATTATCCCACCCAAAGAAAAAGTCAAAATATAATTTGGAGCTGTCAGCGCAGAGAGTTTATATTACAAAACTGAAATGTTTTAATAATTTCAAATGCAAATTGTATCTTCCTTCATGATATCAAGTAGCATTGACAACATCTGAGTTGTTTAGTGTTATATACTAGCAAAATTCCGAGATATATGCCCCCTTAAGCTTTCTAAAAATCACTTAAACATTATTTTAGAGCCGATCAGAGTCATTAGTTTTATAAACTGTTCATTTCAAGATGGACACGGCTTATTTATTCAGTTTTCCCAGTAAAAATCCTCATTTCTTCTAAACAAAAATCGGGTATACCTGAAAGAGCGGAAAATTTGACACTTGATATCTCACTGAGAAATTTTTACATTTAACAAAATTATTAAACTGGATATACTTGTATTTTTAATTTCTAAAAATTCCTAAAATTTCGTTAATCTTGTCAAATTCTAAGAATTTCTTAAAGTTCTTAAATTAGTTTCTTCTTATAATTTGTAACAATTATTTAAATAATTCTCGCTTTTTAGAATTTAGAAATTCTATATCTATACTTATATTCCACAAGGTTATTCTTTAAATTTTTTAATTCTGTAAATATGTTAGTTTCCTGAAATATTTAAAATTCATGAAAACTTCTTCATATGCCAAAATCAGCTATATTCATGTAACCCCTTAATCGTTTCAAAATTGTGAAATTCTAAAATTATTGAGAACCTATTTCAAAAATCGCCAGTATTTTATATTTCCTTGCTTTCAAAATTCTTGAATTTCTTAAAACCAAATTTATGAATTTTATGAAATTCTAAATCTTTAATTTTTTTGAAATTTAACATTTCACAAAATTATTAAAATTATTTAACTGGATATTGTTTAAATTTCTAAAAATTACGAAAATTTCTTCAAGCTCAAAAATTTGACGGATCTCCTTAAATTTATAAAATTCATAAAAAAATTTAAATTCAAGAACATTTAAAAATTCTTGGTATCTCAAACTGACCTCTAAATTCATGAAATTCTTTAATCTCTAAAATATTTAAGAATATGTTCATGACCAACATTTCATTTAATTTTTGAACATATTTAAATAAACCTTTGAAATTCTTTAAATTCTTAGAACGAAAATTGTAAGCTTTAAGAAATTCCAAATACTTAAGTTTCTTGAATTTTATACATACCGCATAAATTATTAATTTTATTAAACAGAGTATTTTTAAAATTTTCAAAAATTCTGTAAATTTCTTAAAGTTCTAAAAATTTGATGAAATTTTTTAATTTGTTGGTTTCTGCAAAATTTAGAAATTCACGAATATTTAAAAATGCCTTATATCTTGAAATGTTCTTAATTCCATATATTCTTAAATTTCTTGAGAATTTTAAAATTCTAAAATTATTCAGAACCTATTTAAAAAAAACTAGTCTTTACGTTTCTTTTAATTTGTCAAAAATTATTGAAATAACCTTCTTTTTCGAAATGGTTGAAATTCTTAAAACAAAATTTATAAATTTAATGAAATTCTAAATCCTTAAATTTATTTATTTACATATTGGTATACAATCATTAAAATTATTGAACTGAGTATCTATAAATTTTGTTAAATTCTGGAAATGTCAAAGTTCTTCAACTTTAAATTTGTTAATTTCTTCAAAATTTTTAAATTCATGAACACTTGAAAATTCTTGGTAATTTAAAATGTCCTATATTCTAAAAATCTAAAACTTTTATTTTTTTTTGGATATTTAACATTTTACAAAATTATTTAATTGCATATTCTTTAACTTTTTAAAAATTCCGAAAACTCGTTAAGCTCTAAAATTTGATGGAATTCTCTAAATTTGTAAAATTCCTAACAAATTTGAAGTTCAAGAACATTTAAAAATTCTTGGTATCTTAAAATGAACTGCTGCTAAATTCATATAATTCTTAAATCTCTCGAAAATTTTAAAATTCTAAAAATTTTTAGAACATGTTTATGAATCATTCCAACATTTTATTTTCATGTGATCAACAAGTTCTCGGAATAACCACCGTGTGGCGCTCCCATCGTTCCGATTTGAGTTCTGTTTTTTTATTAACTTGGTACATCTGTTGTTGATATTTCCTCTAAATCTTATCATCATAGCTAGACATTTGCAAAAGTTACGTAGTCAAGAGTACATCTATCTCTGTGTGTGTTGGCGATTATTTACAATTTTAGAAATTATTTACAATTTTAGACATGATTTGCGAGGCTGAATCCGATCCCACATTCATCAAAAGGATCATTACTGGAGACGAGACGTGGGTTTATGAGTAAGACGCGCAATCCAGACATCAGGCAAGTGAATGGCGTTCACCAAAAAAAAACACGTCGTTTTCAGTCAAAAAAGAAGGCAATGCTCACGGTTTTCATGGATTACAACGGTGTAGTGCATCATGAATTTTTGCCAGAAGGCCAGACCGTAAACAAAGAGTATTATTTGGGCGTTATGAGACGTTTGCGTGAAGCAATTCGCCGAAAGAGACCAGAATTGTGGGCAGAAAACTCGTAGATTTTGCACCATGATAACGCACCGTCGCACAGTGCCATCATTATTTGTAATTTTTTGACGAAAACACGACGGCCAACGACAGCCACCGAATTCACCTGATTTGGCTCCCTGTGACTTCTTTCTGTTCAATCGAGTTAAAAAACTATTACGGGGAACGCGTTTCAGCAGCCGAGAGGAAATAATGGAAAAATTGCCAACACAGACAGAGATAGATGTACTCTTGACTACGTAACTTTTGCAAATGTCAAGCTATGACGCTAAGATTTAGAGGGAATATCAAGGGGAATATCTTATAGTTTTCAATATCCGCGTATTTCCAGTTATCGTTTTCTTAGGAGGCAAATAATTTTTAAATGCTACTGTAAGTATAAGTTATCGCTGTTTCTGTGACAAATAATTTTACGTTTCGATAACTATAAGTACTACTTACAATACTGTTTTATTGGAAAATATTTGCAAGCAGGCATCGTAAGTTTTGTTATAGTTTTCTTGTTTGTTTTGAAAGACAACTATGGTTTTTTCACAAAAAACTTTAATTTGAAATTTCTTAAAAAATACAATTAAATCTATATTAAAAAAATTATAATTACATAAATTAAACTTGTATATTAAAAATAACATGTTTACCTACATTGACGAAATTGATTTAAAAGCAAATGACTCAGGTAAGTGCTTTTAAATTAGTTATATGATAGAAACGCAAGGAAAATAAAATTCATTTATACTGACAAACCCAATTACTTGAACTTATAATATGGAAAAAGCTAATAAAATTTATTATGCACTCCCAGCTTCATTTGCGTGCTACGGTACTGATTCTTTTAAACCGGCATCTTCGCCACAAAATAAAATGAAAACCAGAAAAAGGAGAAGAAACACTAATAACTGGCAAAGAGTGGAGTCGAAACGCCAAAAAATACCGGGAAACAATATAAAAACTCAGCCGGTCCGTTAATTCTTCCAAAAGAAATGAAAACTGGTTGTTCATCAAAATGCCGCCTAAAATGTCAAGATCGATTGCCTCATGATATCAGGCTTACCATTTTCAGGTTTTATTACAAACTTGCTGTTAAAGAATGACAGTGGGGTTTTATAGCCCAATTAGGCCCAATTAGGATTATCTAATCAGGTGGTAGATACTGCACTTTCAAAATCTGCAAGTGGTGGAATTGATAGACGCGGTAAGATATTATTAATTGTAATGGAGCCGATCCAAATTTATTAAATTTCAATATTTTAATAGGTAAATACGTGCGGCTGGTGAATGAAGTAAAGCAAACTTCAAAAAATTTCGTGTTAGAGCATACAACTGCTTTTCCCGTAGTCGAGTCACACTACTCACGAGCTCATACAGAGAAACGTTTCCTAGACAGTGATCTTTCTTTATCCAAAATGTATCGTTTGTATGTTAAATGGATAGAAGAGAAATAGATCAGGTCCCGCATTGTTACAGAACGACAGTACAGGGATATCTTGAACTATAATTTTAATTTAGATTTCTTTAAACCCAAAAAAGATCAATGCAATGATTGCACAAGTTACTCCAATCAATCCCCTTCAGATAAACAAAAAAATAAACTAAACTTTGAAAAACATAAAGAAATGAAAAACGAAGCTCGACGAATTAAAGATATGGACAAAACTGCAGCTATTGTAAATGAACATACAGTAACTGCATGTTTCAATTTTCAAAAAATTGTACAGTGCCCTTTCGGTGAGACGAGTATTTTCTTCTGTAAAAGAAAATTATGTAAACCTTCATAATTTTACCATATACAGTTTGGGTAATCGTGAGGCTTTTTGTTATTTATGGGATGAAACCATTGCCGGACAAGGCGCGTCTGAGGTGGCCAGTTGCTTATGCCAATTCATTTTAGAGGAAAGTAGCAAAAATAATGTAAACCAATTTATATTTTGGTCAGATAATTGTCCCGGGCAAAATAAAAATTAAATACTTTATTCGTCTTACTCTTGAGTATCAAGAAAACTAAATGTCGACATTCTAAATATCTGGAAAAGGGACACACTCAAAATGAAGGAGATTCGATGCATTCAAGAATAGAGAAGGGCAATATTATAGCCTCATACGAAACGCAAAAGTTAGTGGATCATCATACATTGTTCATGAAGTAGAGCAGAAGGATATTTTTAATTTCCAAAAAGTTGCAGATTCTTTCTTTTTTGCTAAAAACACAAAAAATGAACCAGTATGGACAAGCAAACTAAGGGAAGTGTATATACCAAAAGATGAGCCCAATAAATTAAAATATAAATACGAATTTGGTGACAATTTTCAAGAAGTTATATTATATTTTGATAAAGCGTCAGCAATAAAACGACGAGGAAAAAAAAGAAAAGTGATTGATCGTGACAATGTTGACCAGTTACATGATGGTAGCAAAGCGATTTCTGATCTAAAATATCAGGATTTAATGTTCTTATGTAAAAATAATTACATTCCAGGATTGTACCATCAATTTTTTGAAAACTTGTATCATAGTAACATATCTTAAAATTTATTATTAACTTATTAACCTCTTTTATTTTTAATGAATTGATGATTTTAATAATAATTTTGAAAATACAAATAAAAATCTATAAAAATTACAAGTTTGTTTGTATTTCACTAAAGTTTAAAGTACTAATTCAGTATGTATATAGCAGTTTTTATCATTATCTGAATTGTATTCATGTTGAAAATAATAATGCAATACTGCGATATGTAGAGTTACAATAGTAAAAAAAAAAAAAAAAAAATTTCTTATAAAAACTACAACTCGACTTACAATTTGAGAATTTAAAATTTTTCCAATCAAAAAAACTATAACTAGTACTTACAATACTGCTTTAATAAAATTGTACACGAAGAGTAACGCGTTTACCTGTTTAAACTAATTTTTTTAGATTTTATAAATGATTTACCAACGGTTGTGAAGTTTCCGACAAAAATAACAAAATATGTATGAATACGAAATTTGTTAAATTAACAAAAAAGATATAAGTATTGGTGAAACAGTCGGCGAAAGCAATGTAAGAAAATTCTATAAAGAGATACCATCTCAAACGCAAAAAATATAAAATAACCATCAGTAGATTGTCTTGAACCAGTAAATTATTAATTAAAAATTGGATTATGTACATAAAAATGTCAAATAAAAATAATAAATTTAACACTGTCTATTTATAATAAATGGGTTCACTTTGGTGCAATTGAAAATTACAACAACAAAAAATTGAAATAGGTTGTTAACTGTTCCGAAATTGGCAAGCACACAGAGTTTTCCGATGGACATGACGCATATAAGGAGTTAGCTAGAGACATAATCTATCAAAAAAACATCGGTGGTTGGGCATACGATGGGGTTAACCCTTTTGTTATTGTACTCGAAAATTGCGTCATATCCTCGTAAGCGTATCCTCATATGTGTCATATCCATCGAAAAACTCTGTGAGTTGGCCAATCTTCGGAACAGTTAACAAACCATTTAAATTTTTTTTTTTGTAATTTTCAATTTTCGATCTCAATAACAAAAGGGTTAACCCCATCGTATGCCCAACCACCGATGTTTTTTTGATAGAGTATGTCTCTAGCTAACTTCTCATATGCGTCATGTCCATCGGAAAACTGTGTGAGTTGGCCAATCTTCGGAAAAGTTAACAAACCATTTAAATTTTTTTTTTTGTAATTTTCAATTTTCGATCTCAATAACAAAAGGATTAACCCCATCGTATGCCCAACCACCGATGTTTTTTTGAAAGATTATGTCTCTAGCTAACTCTTCATATGCGTCATGTCCATCGGAAAACTCTGTGAGTTGGCCAATTTCGGAACAGTTAACAAACCATTTAATTTTTTTTTTGTTGTAATTTTTAATTTTCGATCTCAATAACAAAATGGTTAACCCCATCGTATGCCCAACCACCGATGTTTTTTTGATAGATTATGTCTCTAGCTAACTCTTCATATGCGTCATGTCCATCGGAAAACTCTGTGAGTTGGCCAATCTCCGGAAAAGTTAACAAACCATTTAAATTCTTTTTTTTTGTAATTTTCAATTTTCGAGTACAATAACAAAAGGGTTAACCCCATCGTATGCCGAACCACCGATGTTTTTTTGAAAGAGTATGCTTCGGAACAGTTAACAAACCATTTAAATTTTTTTTTTGTTGTAATTTTCAATTTTCGATCTCAATAACAAAAGGGTTAACCCCATCGTATGCCCAACTACCGATGTTTTTTTGATAGAGTATGTCTCTAGCTAACTCCTCATATGCGTCATGTCCATCGAAAAACTCTGTGAGTTGGCCAATCTTCAGAACAGTTAACAAACCATTTAAATTTTTTTTTTTTGTAATTTTCTATTTTCGAGTGCAATAACAAAAGGGTCAAACCCCATCGTATGCGCAACCTCTGATGTCAGTTTTATTTCAACTATTTGACATTTTACAAGTTTTATGCAAAATACCAATTTTTTTACAGACTATATAATCGCGTACTAACACATATAAAGCTTTTGGTATTTGTCGAAAACTTCACATTCGTATTTACCAAATTGTTAGGAGAAATGAACCACTTGCAGTACAGAATATTTTTAATTAAACATGTGTCCAAAAAGTTCTAGTTGAAAAACATAAAAAGTTTTCTCCTGAAAATTGACGATTTTGACTTATCGTTTTATTGCACGAAGTGAGCGATATATATATATATATATATATATATATATATATATATATATATATATATATATATATATATATACATATATATACATATATATATATATATATATATATATATATATATATATATATATATATATATATATATTTATATATATATATATATATATATATATATATATATATATATATATATATATATCATAGCATTCATATTCTTTAAATTATAGCTTATAAAAGCTTTTAAATTAGAAAAATGTTGGTATCTAAAATTTGTATATTTTTTGAACTTTCCGAGATTCACGAAATTTGTCAAATATTTAAATTGAAGAACGTTAAAATTCTTATAAAACTCTAATAATTTAATATTAAAAATTGTTTAAAAAAAAAATTTTTGAAGCGGAGTGACGTAAGTGATCTTTTTATAATTAATATTATTTTGTACAATTACAAAACACCAACAGTTCACTTACTTAAAAATAAAGAAAAACAAAATTTTTAATTTTGAATTTATTTATTTTTTTTTTATTTAAAATTACAACTAGTTTCGATCTTGTAAAGATCAGCTACAGACAATTTTTGCAATTAAAAAACTAAAGTAAAAACAACTTTTATATATACAAAAATGTTGTTTAACAGGGGGCCTATTCTCGAATTCCACATCCATTTTCCACATGTGGACATCTGTCAAAACTCATAAAAATTGAATTTTTTCGGTACTAAGGGAATATTTCCGAATGGGTATAAGCATGTGGAAAAATTCCCCATATAGGAAAATGTCAATGCCGCATGTGTTTTATATACGAATTACAATTTTCGAACCATTTTTTGACAACTTTGACAGATGTCCACATGTGGAAAATGGATGTGAAATTCGAGAATAGGCCCCCAGGTAAAAAAAAAGGACTTTCAAAACATGATTGAAAGTTGAGGCCCATATTGTTGTATACTTTGGGGCAATTATTACTTTCTTTTACGTAAGTAAAATAAAAGATTGTAATCATGAAAATTTTGAACCTTAAGATTTTCAGGGATTTATCTGTTTTGAGGTCCCCTGAGTCCAAAAAAATGGGTTTCGAAATGGTGTCTGTTGGTCAGTCTGTCAGTTTGTCAGTCTGTGTCCTCTCTACAGCCCAAATATTTTGGTATACAATTATAAATAGAGTGAAATAAAACTATATATTTTTTGAAACAACGGAGTTCCGTCTCGTTCCTACATCCAGCTTGTTAAATCGAACAGAATCACTTTTGTTTTTGCCATAATCCTCCATTTTGGATTTAGTTAACACATCCAATAATTTTAAGTTGAATAATTCCGTTGTGAATAGAGTTAGTTATTGAGAATATTTCTGTTGTAAATAGAGTTTCTTATTAGAAACAATCGATGATGTTATGGTGTCACAATTTCTGCGTACATTTTATACAAATGATATATTTTTATATGTAAATACTATTGTGTACCACTAAATACAGAAAATCTACTAATACCAATTCTACACCATTCGCTATTAAATTGAACGATCAGCTATATTAAATTTTATAACATCAATAAACCAATCAAAGTGATATACTTATTTCATATATCATACCCGATAACAGCAAAAACAGTAAATTTATAATTTGCTTAGCTATATTTTTGAATATTATGCATCCTTTTATTTTATCGATAGGTTTTTCACCATCATCTATTGTTGCAAACTACAGAAACAGCAACTACAGCGATAATATTTCGGAAGGATGCGTTCATTCAACAGAAAATCCGGTAGAATCCGATATTTGCTTTACGGGACTTTCGGAAAGTGGCAAGATTCTATTTCCGCCTATATTCCGCCTATATTCTATTTCCGCTTTCTAGCAACTGACGTTGTATAAAAAGCTTCGGAAAAGGCTTCCCTAAAATTGTTCAACACCGTTTTATTTGGTAAAACGAATGTGCATGTTTAACTAGCAATTAGTTAACTAATAGTCTGGTTATAGCTGATATTTATGAATTGTTTAATTAGCTATTAAGATTTTTTTTTATTAAATTTTGTACAATTGACTAGAGAAAAGATATGTGAATTACCTAGTTACTTTAATTTTATATCTTTTTTAATTAAGTTTTATTGAAACTAATGTTTCAAAATGCTAAATTAAAGTGTGTAAAAGATCTACCTTGTTGCTTTGTGCAACAAAATAATTAAATTAACTGTAAAGCAAATATTTTTTTTCCTAATGTGTACATATAAGAGAAAACTACCTAATTCGAGACTACATTTAAAGAACCATAAAAAGAGACTTTTCAACTAATTTTAAAGAACTAAAAAGTACTAAACAACTTATGCCTAAGACGAACTGGTAGTAGTTTATACTTTATATATAGTGTTGAGCGGACAGCGAGAAAGAGACAAACTGATCATCATTTTAAATAGTGAATTTTTCCCATCGCCCTACTTTCTTTAACTACTACTTTTGCCCTGCTTCTAGAAGTAGTTCTACGTTTGCTGGGTAGTAATCATGAAAATTTTGGATCTTAAGATTTCTGGAGATTTATCTGTTGTGAAGTGCCGCTGTGTCCGAAGAAGTGGGTTTCGAAATTATGTCTGTCTATCTGTCGGTCTGTATCCTCTCTATAGCCTCGATGATTTAATCAATCGAACTGAAACATCAGATTTAAGCTTTTTTGATATATTGGGAGGTCCCAGGGCATTTTACTCCAAATCGGGAGACCGGAAGTGATCACTCCCTTGGGCCAGAAAAATTTATTTGGCAAAGGCCTCAAAAAATATAAGGTTTACAGAAAAACTAATAGATACAAAATGTTTCCAACCAATAAAAAAAAAATTAAAAAGATACAAAAAAAAATAAGAAAAATGTGTCATGTTAATTTTCGACCTTGAGATTTTTGGTGTCTTTGAGGCCGAAAAATTGGGTTTCGAACTTCATGTTTAAACTTTTTCTATAAATTTTGAGGTTCCAGTTCCCAGATTCCGTGAACCAGAAAATTTATGTTACAAATATCTCAACAATATACAATGTACAGTTTAACAATTTTACATAATACGAGTTACAGTGTGATTTTGTGCCGCAGTCACAAAATCACACTGTTCCTCGGAGGGTATTACGTACTCGTAAATTTGAGAAGGCAAAGACAAAAAGCAAAAACTAATTATTAACACAAATAATTATTTTTAATAATAAATTAATTAAATTCCAACAAACATGGCAAATGAATTAGATTAAAATAATAATTATGTTATTAAAAAATGTTTTTTTTATAATGAATAATGGGTTTCCATCCATAAACATACATTATAATGTTTATATTATTATGTATTACATATTTTGTGATGGTGCTGAAAGATCATTACCATCAATCATTAAAGTTTAAAATATAAATAATACCAAAAATATGGTCTATTGTTTTCATAAAAAAGTTACAAAAATATTATGATTAAATTATTTATTTATAACTCTTTTGTTGCTAAGCCTTCTGTTTATATGTACATATGTATGTATATGTAGTTCAAATAATTACATTAGTTAATTAAATCTTCATATTTGAATGTATGTGTAAGGTTATTAAAGTTAAGATTACTAAAATTTTTGTATACGAGTATGTAAGCAACAAAAAAAATTAATTGCGATTAATTGAAATGAATGTATGATATGTTGTGAACGAAGATAAAAAATATGCTCTCAAAAGAGTTTTTCAGTTGACGAGTTTATTTATTCTACGATGATACTTAAAATATGATGGATTTAATAAAATTTAGAATTCTTCCGAATATAAACAAACAACATTCCAAGCATGCCAACAAAAAAAAATATTAGTGATGTTTCAATGCTGCGGAATTGCATTCCTTAGTTTCCTTCAAATTATATTAGTCATCCTAGCTAAAACGAAAATTTTAATACTTTTCAAAGCTGATTTAGGTCAATTTGTTTAGATATCTTAACGTTTTCTTGTCATATAGTTTCAAAATGAAATTTCATTCTGCTTTCTTATATTCTCAAATTGCATAAACTTCTAATAAACTTCTTATTTAAGACTCAAATAACTATTATCCAAGGAGGAAAATAGAAAAAAACAATCACAAGGATCAAGTAAAAGTTTCATGACAACAAAATATTTAATTCAATTGTTGATGAATATTGCTTTCAAGGAAATCGAATTAAGTGTTTTTGTTGTTTTCAAACTTTATCCCTCTTGTATTTTTTTTTTTTGTTGAACCATCATAAGCATAAACTGTATTTATCTAGGAACAAAAAATAGCTTGGAAGCTGCGCAGATTCATCGGAAAAGGTAATAAAAGCAAATCGAAAAATCAACAATTTAAATTATGTTTTATCAATTGTTCGATTCTTGTTCATGTAACCTAGAGCTTGCATACTAACAACTGAACAAAAAAAAAATCGAAATTATTTTTAATTTGCTAAAGGATTGCAGAGGAAAAGATATTGCATTCGGCAAAGATAATCATTCTTAGAATTTTTAATCAGATCCAATATTGCAATTATAGATAATGAACCCATTTAAAGGCAATAAAGATCTCAGACTGGTATAGAACTATGACCCGCTTTGTTTTGCATGTACATATACTTCTGTAACTATTAACCATTTAAAAAGATTAACTGTATTTTAAGACATAATCCTTTAAAAAACTCTCACGATGTTTCTGCAGTTACTTAAGAGGTAATCAATTTATTGATATTGAGAGAAACGCACAAGATAATTTTGGCCGATAACTGCAAGGAAAAAATCAACGTAACTAAAAGAGTTTAGGGAAGCATTTCTTCAATAAATAGCTTTGACATTAGATGAAAGTAAAGGATACTTTTGCCAAAATGGTCTCGTTACGAGACAAAATTAGTTAGTCGAATGAATTTATTGCCAAAATTATGTTAAAAAAAACTGTGATGCTACTAGAATGAGTGAGAATAAATTGGATGAAGCAGTATTTTTAGGCCTGAAGCGAGTAATGAAAAATGTTTAAAAATGTGAATGAAAGGAACAGGAAAATAGTAATGTTTTCCAATTCCAAAAGTAGTTTATGCAATAATGTGTAGATATATGGAAATTGCATTTTTGAATGTGTTCATAGACGGATCGAAGGTAATGAAAGATTCGAAGGAAGTGCAAAAGTTGTATAGTACTATTTTGAAAAATCATTTCTGTAGGTTGCCGTCTTAATGAAGGTTAATTTAACTAATAAGACTAAATCACACGGAAATTAGAAAGAATGTTTATTAAAATCATTTGAGCGACGCTACAAATAGTAAAATACATATAAGTGTGGAAGATATTGAACATCCGATATTGAGATCAGTCTAGGTCGGTTCACGGTGTATTCTAGCTGCGTGGTCGCAAATTTATTGTAGGCTCCTAATTTATCCCTTGATTATTTAAAAACAAAGAAATGTGTTATTACAAAGTTAAACTCAAACTAAAGAAGATATTAGGTCCTCCAAATATTCCAAATAATTTTCAACACCAATCTTTCCAATTGGTTGAATTTGCCTTTGAGAACTAAAAATTTCTAAGGTCAAACAAAAGACTCTTGAAATGAAAAGGAAGAAAACCGTGATTCGGCATATTGCCGAAACAGCATAATATACCGCTTTTCAAAATCCGGATTTGAAAAATCCGATTTCATAATAATTTTTTTTGTAAAGTAGTATAAAAGAAGAACAAATTTGTTGGAAAATTACTCCTCAAAACAATTGAATAGTCACGATGTTTACTTGACTTTTATAAAACAAAAGTTGTAATGAAATCTCAGATATAGATAGCTGCGATATTCATCTAGTAAAAAATAGATCTGTAAAAAACAAATAAAGCAAAAGCAGAACCATAGAAAGCAAAATGATTTCTACAGTGAATATTCTTTTGTTGGTACAAACAAACCTAGATATGCGTCACCATTTACGTTTTAAATACTTTTCGTTCCCATTTGTTAATGATTTGAGATAAATATTTTAGCGATTCATATCTGAGATCTCATTGTTAACCTTTAACTTATTCTTCGGTTTAAACAAATCAAGAACAAATCTCGATTCTTTAATTGTTTTCGCAGGAATAAATAGAGATGTGGGCTGAAAAAAGTTTATGTACATTTTCGAACCGCTGGAGCTAGGGTTATAAAATAAAAGGAATGTGTCTTCTGTGCTACCCAAAGGGAGTTACCTGAGTTTTCCAAACACATCTCTGAATCTAGAAGCTTGAAATAAAACCCACACAATCCAGCTCCCATCAATAACTCTCTAAAAATATGTATAGCGTAAAAAAGCACTCCAAATGTGATAGCTCCTTAACGGTACTGATGGAACAAAACATGTCATAAATAATAATAAGTGCATTTATTTATGTATAACTACAACTGGACCTTCACAAATAAGTTAAGTCTGAGTAATAGTAATTCAAATGGGCTTGCACCTGGTTTTTATTTGAAATATCTAGCTTCACTGATTTACAAGTTATTCGAATTCCACTTCGTTCCTCGATCATATTTTTGAAAAATCAGATAACTCCGCCACATAATAAATAAGAGTAGGACAAAACTATATTTCTAATGGGTCTTGGATGACCTTGAATACTATTTTTATTTGATGACCCTAGCCACAAAAAATTGTACTTTTCTTCAGCCCACCCTGACATATAGGTTTTACAGGTTTTTACGTACAGGTTTTACTCTTCAAATTGAACCTTCTACACTTCAAATTCAACCTTTTGCAAGTTATACTTATCGAAACACATTTTATTTCTTAATTAACCCATTTAATCACAGAGTTAAAATTGTTCGAAATATTATATAAATTAGTGAAATTTTCTTTGGGAGGAATCACTTAATAGAAAATTTGTTAGTTTTGTTAAAACCGGTCGGCTGAATTTTTGAAAGCACATGCAATCTCAATTTCGGATCATGCTCACACCAGAATTTTTATAATTTCCTCACCACACCAGTTGTCATCAGTCTCGGTAAAATCAAAAGGCAAAAAATACTAATATTGCGAACGTATTTGTCGATCATCAGATTCCTCGGTTGTTGATCATTCAAATAGCAGTAAATGTTTGAGAACAATAATTATTTGTAAGCCTGTAATTTGTATGGTATTGTTTGATTTTAAGATCGGAAAAAGCCACAAGGGATTTAATATATTTTTTAGTTTAATTTATAATTAAAATCTGGCGACATACTTTTTCCGGAAAAACACGGTTACGTTTGCCGATGATTCTAATGAACAAGAAATACGGCCGCAAATTTTCTAGGAGGTGGAATTGATTTACCCTGATCATAATGTGATGAGAAAATTACAAACAGTCTAATATGTGGCACTATAATACGATTTGAAGTTAAGATTATGTGTGCTATTAAAAATTGTAGCTAACTTATCTAATAACGTCTGCTATATCTGTACTGGTTGTAAAAATGACTGCAATATCTAACCAATTGTTAACTTTATGAAAGCAAACTGCTATAGAAGACGTGAAAAAAATAAAAATCGACGATCAGCTGAAACGATTGGTTAAAAAAAAATTGTTTGGTTTTATAATGCCCAACTGGCTTTTTTCGGAACTAGAATTTCCCTAAATTTTTTCCGAACTAGTGGTAATTGTTCTAAACAAAATTAAAAAATTCTCAAACAATTTTAATTCCGGAATTAAACTGTTTGATTAAGAAACAAAATATGTTTTGATAAATATTGTTTGAATTTGAATGGTAAAAAGTTCAATTTGAATTGCAAAGGTTCAATTTGAAGTGTAAAAGTTTGAAATACAAAATTGGTTTGTAAAGCTTAAAATTGAAATGAAATTATGAAAGCTTAAATTTTGTAATTAAAATTGTAAATTAATAAAGTTTGGCAAATTGGCTTACATTCTATTAGCCCCCAAGTCGTGGTATTCATCATACGTCGAATGTCGAATGAATGTTTTCTATTCCTTCAACTTATTGAACAATTAATCCAGAAAATATTTAATTTTTTTTTTTCAATATGTAACACAATTTAGAATTAAGCTTCAAAAACGGGGAAACCAAAAATTCCAGCATTTAAAAATCATTCGGCTTCGTGGAACTAAAATGTGTAAGTACAAAAAGAATTTTTGTCAGGCAACAATAAAAACTGTTTCACTTTCCATATTGTTTTAAACACTAGCTAATTTACTTTCGAAATTTCATCCCCATATTTTCTTTTCTGTCGTTTGAGGTGAAAAAGATAAAATTCGAAACATGGACTTACACATGGATTTCTAAAGAATAGCTGTATACCTGCTCGGTGGGGTAGGAAATTGCATTCATTAAAGAAGTTAACACCGAAAAGTATCTGAAAATTCTAGCATTTTAGCATATATTAATTTCTCAGCAAATTCGATTAAGTTCACATATTGACTAGAACAAATAAATAATTTGAAGAAACATTGATGTTACAATGGTTATGCTAGAGAGATGGAGGGATTGCCAGGAAAATCCACGTACACATAGGTTGGCTATTAGTAGCTGTTACATTGCTTATGCTTATTGCTCTTGTTAACTACACAGAAACTTGAATATTCTTAAGTTTTATTAAAGAACCCCAATTCAAAATTGAAAAGACTGGGATTTTTGAATTTCACCGCAATTAGCTCTTTCAAAAGTTTAAACGACCTTCAAGGTGGATTCACGAAGCCGGTTTTTTACTATAGGGTATTTATTTCCCTGCTGCTTCTTAACAAATCAATCACTAAATAGCCAAAAATAGGTGGATTAATTTAGGAGCTCTGATATAAATACCCTAGGTTAAAAAATCGACCTCATGAACCCACTACCATTATAACATTTATGTAGTAATTAGAAAATTCTAAATCTTATTTGAGGCCAAAAATTGCCAAAAAATTAAATAATTTTTTCTAGAAAATCTGATGAATCAACAATATTATGATTTGTATTAGTTGTGGTTGTGTCGTGGTAGTACACACTACATATCATAATTATCACGATCGGGTCACGTCATTTTTGATGAACGTAGTTACGTCACATCAATTTTGCTATTCTGCTAGTCGTTTGTTACGTAAAAAGTCACTGTATACGAAGACGTCATTTGATTTATGCAAGTTACAAACGAGTAGCACAAAATGGGAGGATTGTTATTTGAATAATTTTGTACACTATATTAAATATGTTACTTAAAATAATAATTTTGTTGTTATAAAACGATTTTATTTTTAAATTGCAGTCGTGTATGACGTGACACAACTATATTCTCGTCATTTCAAATGACGCGACTTGGGCTGATAATAGTGCATTTGAAGTGAAGTAACCTATGGTTGTGTTATCTCACTTGAAAATTGAAATTCTTAAAGTCGATCAATCAAATAACACGACTGCAACTAGAAATATATTAGGTATAAATAGTTTTGTAACAACAAAATTATTAATTTAAACAACAAAATATTTAAAATGTATATGCGTCTTTTCATTTTGTTGCATTCATCATGTGACATCTATCCGGATAAACTGGCTTTTGACATAACAAACCACTAACGAGAATCAGAAGATTCATGTGACGTGAAAAACGACGTAGCACGCTTACGATTTTAAGAGTAAAATGTCTGCGATAAAACAATTACACTTGTACTTTTTCATAAAGCCAAGCACATAACTGTATCATAAACCATAAACCATCAAACAATCTATTCAAATCGATAAACATTTATATTTTAATAAACGTAGGTACACTAAAAAAATGGTTTACCTTAAAATATCAGCCATATCCACATTTAGTACAATGTACAAAAACCATCATAATTATTTTTAATTTAATTCACCTGTCATATTGACTTTATTTACAACACACGTTTACAATTTTTAAGTATTTCACAACATTTGTAATAATATTCAAAGAATTTTCAATAATTCACGTTTTACCATTTAATAAACACAAAAAAATCTATTTTCCACGAAATAAATGTTTGGACACAAACACGACTGCACTTGTTTAAAAATTGAAACAAACGAACAAGAACATGTTATTTTGAATATTTTTTATTCGTTTTTTTTAACAGGAATAACTTTTGCTGTGCGTTTTCATCTATTTCACAAAATTTGCTCATTGTAAAACTTTTAGTGTTTGTCGCTGTTATTGCTGTACATGAAAGATTTTAGCTGCGTTTTTTTATTCGCTCGGGATAGCTGCTATCGAGAGCCATCTTATAAAAAGTGGCTCCGTATAAATAGGTAGAGCCAAATATTTTTCATATCTAGTTTTCGCAAAACAATTGAATTAAAAATGATAACGTAATGTGAAATAAGTTTAGAAGACGTAGAAAAATGACGGCTCTCGATAGCAGCTATCGGGAGCGAATAAAAAAACACAGCTTTTTTATGTACATTTATGAAATATGAAGCTGTCAGTGCAGTAAATCGTAAATTAGTTTAATAAAACGAAAAAAGTTTATTTAAATAGTGAATAATAAAAATAATTTGAATAATATAATAGCTGATATTTTATGTTAAACTAGAAAAGGTATCCGGTATTTTCAGGGAAAATGTTAATATTCGATGCATCACTGACGTCAGGGAATGCGATAGTTTATACATTGTACATAAAAAATATTCCTGCAGGTAAATTTGAACCACCACAGGTTAGCCCTTGTCAAACATGTAGACGAAAGAAAACATGACTTTGATAATGCTTTCATGATTGACTACAAACAAAACAAAACCAAAAGATTATTCAAAGAAGCTTGTCAGATTTGGACATCAAGAAATCCGGTAAATTATACATAAAGTAGACATTAACAGGCTACAAGCAAATTATATAAACATATAACAAATAACTTCAAAAATAAATTTGTAATTCATTTGTATTATGGTGATTCTGGAAGTATATCCTGTATGTGCATATTAATTCTAATTATGGTTTCATTCGTAGGCGATAGAATCGCACAATTACAAAGCCATTGATGATCTTTATAGTTGTTCAAAACGTTTGGAAAAACTTTATCTATAACCATTAATGCTCTAAACAGATGGCACCATTTGGCAAAAATTATCCGGGAAAGAAATAAGTCCATTTGAATCATAGGGAAATTTACCATCTCCAATGGACAGCAGTTAGGGCGGTAAGTCGACCTAAATCGACAAGTGCGGATGCTATTCCGGATGATGCTTAATCATTTTAGCGATTTCTTTTTTAGAGTTAATTTCCGCAATTAACAAAATAATTACAAATGTTTTTCCTGTACCTCCTGGAGCATTAAAAAAAATTCCAGCATTTGATAACTTGAAACCACTTCTATTATTATGTTAAAGGCTATAGTATTTGGTCATTTGTTGAAAGTGTTTTCTTGATATGGATAAATTGATATGTATTTGTCTTCAATCAATATGAAGACTTCATTCAATATTTCGGGAGTAAAATTTAAATTCAACGTGGCTTAACCCTCCGTTGCTCCCTGAGAACATTTTAACTGGGACTTTTTACTTTTATTGGTTTGTTCCCGGTAAAATATTTTGGAACTTCTGGATACAATAATATTCTCGCAAATGCATTTGCTTAAAGAGACTGTCAATGTTGTGTTCGATGGTTGAGCAGCTCTTCCTTGAGCGTTATCACTTGTGAAATAAACTCTTTGTCCATTTTCTAAATGAACGCCGAGATGGACAGCAATTGGATAACGTTCATGAAGTGGAAAATTTAGTATTCGCCAAATTGCTTCTTTACAACTGATGTATCCTCCCATCTGGTATTGTGTAATTTCATCAAATTCGCCCTCTTTTCATTCTCTAGTTGAAAAATGTCCAAGTCACTACCCTTAAAACTTTTTGAAAGTAAACGTACATATGTAAAGTACAACCCATCTGTTGTCTATTCCAATCTGCCTGGACCGGTTGTCGTCTTCTGTAAAAAAGGGTGGCCGTCGTCTCCCTCTTGGGTTTCCGGAATCATTAAGCGAGGATACATTTTCGTAAATTTGTTTTCCTTCATAAATGGCGATTTAGGATTAAGTGGTCCACACGTTCCGTGAATTATGTTTTTTGTTATGACCTTAAAAACAACAGGGTCATGTTTTGAGCTTGGAAGCTGCACCGAAATAACCCAATCAATTTGACTGGCACGTATTTTCTCCATGAGTCAAATTAATATGTGGGCGTGTGGAAGTCCTGTTTCTCCCGTAAATATGATTCTTGGTTGTTACATCCAAAAGCTTAGATAATTTTTGCTTAAAAACTCTTGCAGTTAAATCAAGGCGATGAGTGTGTTGAAAAGATCTGGACGTCCATATGCCCAAACTTACTTCATGGCGTCCTATGCATATTCGCCCAATGTCTGACGCGTTTCCATCGTTTACTACAGTATCCCTTAAATAAATATAATCCTCAACTTCTTATATGGTTCATCTCTTATCATTATTCGGTATGCGTCGAAGTTCATTGCTGATATTTTTTATTTTTCGATCTACCAGTGAGTAGATCCGTTTGCAAAAGTTTAAAGTGGTAACCATCTTTACCTCCGCAAAAATAGTATGGGTTGTTGGGCTTCGCTCAATGGCTACATCGTTAATCCTTGGAACATTAAAACGCTGTTCATATTCGTCAACTAGTGTCTTATTAGCTCGAATAACAAACGTATGGTTATGTTGAATAACTTTACTAAACTGTTGTGCTGATGTAGAAATCTCTGCAGGTTTAAAACTATATCCTTATTTGTATTGTGAATTGCTTCACAGCGTTGATCGGATGGCTGGTATTCACCACCAATCAAATAATTGATCCAACTTTGTAGTTAATTTGGTATTGTACTTTAAAAGTTGGCATGGAACCAGTTTCTTCAACTGTTGCCGTTTTATCGAATGAAGAAAGAAGTGGTTGAATCGGTGGTTTCAAACGTTGTAATTTAATTTTTCCTTTAGAACAACACATTCCAGGCGAGTTAGTCTTAAATTTCTTGCCAGACAGTGTTAACAAATTACGTTTATTTCCCCTTTGTTAATTATAACTTGGGGCTAGAATGAAATGTCTCAAAAGATAAATCTGACTGTATGCACGTTTGTGTCATTTGAGTATGCCGTACACAATTCTCTGCCAGTCTGTTGTCACGCAGTTCAAATGTTTCAACATATCTCATTCATTCTGCATCAGCCGCTATTGTTCCTGGCGTTCTTCATGGTTTTCATCTGTTTCTTCAGCTCTTACCGCACCCTGTCTCTGATGCTATCATTTCAGACGTTCCTCACATTGGTCACTTATTTCTGCGGCCGCTGACGCAAATTGTCTCAATCGCGTTGTTCCAGGCGAGACCCATTTTGTGCAGATGTCTCGCCTTTCCGAAGCAACTTTTTATTCTTGAATGCCTGATTTATTTATCCAATACATGAAACAGGCATTTTAGAAAGAAGTCACAAATTTGTAAAATTTGCAAAATTTTCTCAATTTCAGCTAGGCTAAAATAGGTTAAGAAATAGCCATGTTCTAAAATAACTGCCCATAATACAGAAATTAATCGGAAAATCATTTAACAATCCTATTTCCATCCCTCATTAACAATTCAATCATTATCAGTTAAGAAGTATTCACGTTCCATAATAATTGACCATATATTACATGACTTTTTGAAATTCTAATTCCATCATTGTTGCCCAATTAAATGAAAATATTTTTTTGATTTCAAGGTAACGATCTCTTAATCGAACGACAAATAATCGAAAAACAAAAATATTTTAAAACCGGTAGATTCGACGAATTTACGTTATAAGGTAGCGTTCCTAAACATATACGGTTGGCGGTAATGAGTTAAGTGCTTCTATCCCCAGTTTATGTGACATTGCACACTCATCCCAAATTTTGCTGTGTTATTATTTTTTTAAATATTACGTACAGGGGCACCCGAGCTAGCTGGTTAGTACACGTTGGCCGTTCTCAAGATGAACTTGCAAATGCGTTACTGTCGGATATCTTTCATGAATTAGAAAATTGAAAAATCTCCACGCGGCTTCAGATGAGCTCACATACCTGCCAGTTTGATATATGTCAACTTCAGTTTTCACTGCCAAACGAAATGTTGTTTGGTCAGACCTGACACGATTCTACGTTAATGTGTGATCTAAATAACCTGGTCAATACTGGATAATAAGGCTTTTAATTGTCCATTTCGATTTCTCCTCTTTTCATTTTAATTGTGGCAGTAAAACCACCATTTTGAACCGCTCTTCGTCTATAGGACGGATATCCATCATTGTCAGTTTGAGTATTTTGTACTAATTTCCTAGGGTACTTCTTAGAGCATTTACGATCTTTCATATACGTCGAATTTTATTTAAAATTCCACAGGAGACATGAATAAATGAATCCAACAAACAATCATGTAGCATTTTTATAATTCCGGAAATTGTATATTTGTCAATATTTTGGATATATTTTCATCTAATATTCAGCTGGCTGTCTTGGTCAGAGATAAAATAGATTTGAACGAAATGGTGTTGTTCGCTCAGCACTGGCAAGAATGATCCTATCCTATGATAAATTTACCCTTGAACTTTAAAGGTAGGCATAAAATTACCTTCTCGAATTTCTTTGGCTTCAAAAGAAGTCATTTAGAAAGCTGCATTATATTTTCTAATATCTTTTAGGAATAAGTGAGCATCTACTAAGCATAAATGAGTTTAGTGGTTGCGGTAGAGTTGAATAGGATGCAGTTTTACTTTGTCCGAAGAACAGCCAAGATTCGCCAATCCAATTTAAAGCTTTAATGAATTTACATGGTACGGACATTGCACCGATATCATTTAAATAATTTACCGGCTTATCATAATTAGAAGCCCCTATTACGTACACTTATTAATCGACCTATGCGCATACTGCTTTCTCTCTGAATTCAAAGATCTACCTAACGAATTGTTTTCTTCTAAAGTTCATAAAATCGATTGAATTTTTTTCGAATTGTAAGAAAAGATCAGAAGATTTAACCAACTTTTGTTTGGTAGGTACTCGAAGCAATGTTCCAAAAAGAAAAAAAATTATGCCTTAAACCTTACCGGCCCAAAAATATTCTCATTGGCAAACTTTGAAGTTCCTGGTATTTATCGTTATTGTGCGATTGAAGCTTATACCTACAAACAAATCCTTTTATGTATACACTGACCGGCACAGAAAACGGGTCACCGTAAGAAAAAAATTTGTTTTTGATGCTTGTATCTTCTAAACCACACTAGCTGGAAAGATGAAACAAAACCAAATTCAAGGTAATTGAAAACAATCTTAGAAAATGTAGGACGCCATGAAAAATTTGAATGTATCGGCGAAATCAAAAATGTGTGAAATGGTTCTTACGATATTCAATCGTTTTATTGTCGAGTTTACATTTTGCTGTGTCTGTGTGATAAATTTTATTATATGTCATTAAACTCAGAAAGTGTAGCGGAAATCGTGGCTTGTTGGAAGATGAGACAAGCCAACGCTACATAACTAATAAGTTCCAGATTTCCCGTAGCAATCGTACGGGTAAAGAGTAAGAAACGTTCGAGATGACCATTTTGTAGTCTCGGTTGAGACGTAATATAAATGTAAACGAAAGAATAATACGGTGAAGGTTAGGAGAAGCTGATCTTCATGCACTTCTGCCAAAACACAGGTTTGCTCGGCTACAATTTGCCAGGGAACATGAAAATTGGACTGAACCTGATTGGGGTCTCCTGATGGGTGAGAACGAGTATGACAATGACCGGAGGAGCATTACGTTCCATGCGCATCTTTAGCGAAAGGGGTTCGAGGCGGATCAGTCATGGTATGGGAGCGAAATTGGAAGCACGCACCGATCTTTTCCTATATTAGCACCAGGGTTGTGGAGTCTAAAAAAAAAAATTTGGCTTCGGCTCCGGCTCCGACTCCGGAAATTTATAGATTGAATAACGACTCCGGCTCCAGCTCCGGCTCCAGCTCCGACTCCAGCTCCGGCTCCAACTCCGACTCCAGCACCAGCTCCGACACCAAATATATATTTAGTTTGGCAATCTGGCAGTAACTGGTGTTAATTTGCAAAGGTCACCGCAGGCGCACCATATTGCCTTTTCTGTTCAATATCAATATTAGATTATTTATCGGGGAAAGCTGCTATACGGTGCATTTAAGACTAGCCATAATTTTACTACAAAGATATCTCTCTAAAAAGTCAATAATCTGACGATACATTTCAATTTCGTACGAAGTTAGTTCCCCTTTTTCTTAACAGGTGGAACGAGTAACAATAGGTCATCTCTAAACTGTGGAACTTCTACAAGAACGCAGAGTTTCCTCTTAGGGAGAGGAGGTAGCGTATCGGTGTTTGCTGGAGAAAATCATCTGTTAAAAGAGGGGGCTGGGATCATCCGTAGGATTATCTTTTGAGCTGTTACTCAAAATACATAGAATCACCGTTACAGACGTGGATATTATTTGAAAAAACGTAAGAGGGTTTTACTTAATGACAGTAACTTTTCATTTTTTTTTGTTCAGATTTATTTCATAACCATTTGTGCTTTTCAAACAAATCTGTGTTTTTTTCATCGATTTTGAGTTATGGATGGAAATAACTCGACAATTTTCTAAATTTTCAAAAATAAATTTCAGATTTTGAATATTTTCCTAAAAGCTACTGTGACATTTTCAGTTACCTTGTTTTTTAAAAGAAAACATAGAAATAAACTAAAGGTTATTTGCGATTCTTCCAGTTGCTTCATAAACAATTTTTTTGCCAACGAACGGAAAATGTCATCGATTTCTGGCTCAAATTGCAATCTTCCATATTTGAGTTGAGTTATGCATAAACAAAAAAATCGGGTATGGCTTCAGCTCTAAAAGAGTAGCTGTAAGATCACGTTGAGAGATTTTGAATAAGCGTTGTCTTTTTTTGCAATTTTTTTTTGACACGAAGTAATTAAAGTACATAAGTAATTTAAGTATGCCCAACAGCAAAGTTAACAATAGAGCATCCTGGCTTGTTAAAGTTTCGTCAAAGTCCATATTAATTCTTCTTGATATTTTTCCAATTTTTTGTTTGGTTTAACATCAATAATTTTCCGTGAAATGTGATGACAAAATATTTATTTCGATTTCCGTGCTTAATACAAAATTGGAAAAAAATTAAAGATTTCACAAAAATCTGAACCCAAATTTTTTAAATTTACCGCAATTTCGGCTAATACGATTTAGAATGCCAAATTGAACTGCGGTAATTCATATAAAAATATTTGAGATACATAGGAAAATAGGAATAAAAACAAACAAAAATCTGGAGCCGAAGTCGGTCAATTCCACACGGCTCCGGCTCCGACTCCGGCTCCTTTAAAAATACAAAAATAAACATAAACTCCGTGGCTCCGACTCCGGCTCCGACTCCACAGCGCTGATTAGCACCATTCATAGGTGATCATTTCATGCTAATGCACGATAATTCAAGAGCTTACGTTGCCAGAGTCGTCAATGAATACTTGGCAGAGGTAAATACTTCAACGATGGCCGATAACGAGCCCCGATTTGAATCCTAAAGAACATGTGTGGGACATTCTTGGCAAAAGAATTCGGTCTCGTATTCCAGTTCCGAAAACGATGGAACCAATCTGAAGCGCGCATTTAGAGGAGTGGGAAAATATCTCAGTGCGATATCCAACAGTTTAACAAAACTATGTGAGGGAGGATAACAGCGGTTATTCTAGCTCGGGATTGCAATACACGCTACTAAATATTTTTTATTGATTAATTATGATTGTTGTTGTGTTTACGTTTGTGAAAATTTAAATAAAATTTTTAAAATTTGTCAATGTTTGGTTTTTGTTTGAAAATTCGAGAAACCTCAACCATATGTTTTGAAAGAGTATAGGCCTTACCCACAATTTCCACATTCAATAACCTTGAGAAAGGAAGTATGCTGAAGTGAAGTATGCTACAGAATTTGGTTTTTGTTTCATGTTTTCAGCTAGTGTGGTTCAAAAGGTATTCGCATCAAATTTAATTATATGCCTTGTTAGGGGATAAGTAAAAAACTCAGCCACATGATTAGACATAATTGATATTGTAGCATTTTCTAATATTGTATGGCCAAGAATTTGGTTATTGTTTGATGTTTCCAGCTAGTGCGGTTCAAGCCGTGTTCACGTTCGAAAATTGAGTTATAAAACATGTTGTGGGATAAGTAAAAAAACTCAGCCACACGATTAGACAAAGTATGCTATGGTAATATTTTCTAAGATTGTTTTGATTGGCCTTGAATTTGGGTTTTGTTTCATGTTTCAAGCTAGTGCAGTGCAAAAGATATTCGGATAAAAAAACAATTTTTTTTTTTGGTCGGTGTATATATTGTAGAAGATGATATTATATGATGATTTAGGAATACATTTTTAAATTACATATTATGTAATAATAATAATAAATAAAACAACGGGTGTTCGAACATGATTTATAAACCAAATATGCGTCCCTAAAGCAAAAAAAAAAAAAAAATTAAAATAGCGGTCAAAACTAAAGTTTTAAAATTTATGGAATCAATATACAAAAATGTTTATTAGAATTCAAAGTAAATTCTCTGAAGGGCAATATAACATATTTATTGAAGCATCACGCAAAAAAAAATTATTTTAAAAAACATGAATCCTCGTCGATTGGGCTTCTTACTACACCTCCATTTGAAATTCCCAAAATTCCAATAAAACCATTTTTCTTTATTTTCGCAAACTAATAAAAACCTGCAACAACAATAAAACAAGAAAATTTATATTCTTTTTTCATCTTGCGAACAATATGATTGATTAATAGTTCCTCTATTTGTTTTAAGGATACATACAATAGAACACAACACACTCATCTCGTTTGGTTTTTCCACGTTTTGGGAATAGATTTTTCCTCTATAATATGTGTATCATTATTATTGGTTTGTTACGTCCTTAAACTCCTCTTACTTGCGTTTTCTGTTATCTTCCCAACATTTTACGTTTATTTTTTTTTTTTTTTTTGGATTCTAAATTACCAAAGAAATAAATTTATATTCTTTAAAAGGACACGAAACGAGCAACAAAGATGGAAGAAAAAATAATATAAATTACGTGACATTTTTCTTTTCGTATTTAAAAAATAAATAAATAAATAAAATAAGAAAATTAAAAAGAAAACCATTTTTTGTTGTTTGGCTTCGAGGGTTCAATTTTCCAAAAGCTCCTACACACAGTACATATATAGTATTTATAAATATATATATATATATATATATATATATATATATATATATATATATATATATATATATATATATATATATATATATATATACCTATGTGTATGTGTACTCATACATACAAAAAAAAAAATGGTAGATAATTTTTTTTTTTATTGTATTTGGTGCCACCATTTCACACACAAGAGGGGAAGAAGAAAAAACGGGAAAAATATTTTGACTTTTCTCGGCGTTTAATTAGATTTTTTTTTTTGTCTGCTTAATTTTAATATTCGCTCAGTATGTATGAATACAAAAAAAAAAAAAAAAAAAAAGAGAAAATGGCCATGGTGAAAGCAAAACAAGAAGAAAAACAAGGAAGAAGAAGACAAATTCTAATCTAACTTAATAATATGTTAATTTTCTTTCGCGTGACGCAACAACCCCATAACATCGTTAAAACAAAATTTCCTTTTGATCCGGCACTCGGTTTAGAATTTGGAACGGAAAATGATGGTAAGCGCGAGCAAGAGAGATGAATTAAAACAAAAATTGGGGCAAAAAAAAAAAAAAAAAAGTTCAATATGGTGTTTCATTCGTATATTATGTATGCATGTAAATGTGTATATGTGATGAGCTTTAAAATGGCTTAAACAAAAGTTCATAAAAAACTGTGTCGAAAAAAAAGTTTTTTTTTTATTTTGTTACATTTTTGAATTAAAATTATTTTGAAATTACATGTTTTTGTTGTTGTTACTTTTAAACATCTTTTTAAGTATCATTATGGAATTATATTTAAGGAAGTGTATTTAAACGAAATGAATTTATGTGATGTTAAAACTTTTGTACGTGAAAGCGAGCTACAAAGTGAACCAATAATCGTGTAATTAAAGACATTCATTCTACATACATACCATATATACCAAAATGTACTCTTAGAACTTAAAGAGGATACTTATAAATGTAATACATAATACTTTTGTACACAACAACCACAACAACAACAACAACACTAGAGAGGTAATATAATAATCCAATAAAATTCTTCTCAACATTTTCAACCGCACATGAAATAATTTCAAAGAATTTAACGAAATAATTAAATTATTTCGATCCAACGACTTACTTATTATATTTATAAATAATAATATAGTCCCCACTGAGTTGGAAGCTAAAAAATAAAAAAAAAATCTTCAAAATTTTTGGTACAAGGAGGATGTCGAACGGTTTTAGTAAGCAAAAATTTAAGTTGTATATTGTAGCAGTCATAATTAATTTCACAGTGGTCACTAAAATTGTGGATTTTTTTAATATTAATTGGTTGAGCGTTAAATTTAACGAAATATCGATTTACCTGTAATTAACAATAAATTCGTACACTAATATTGTTCTTATTAAAATCATTTCAAGATTAAAATTTTGTGTGTAATGTGGTAAACTATAAATTAAAGCGCCTACGCTATTGGATAGTGTTTAGTAAAATAAAGTTCAGTTCAATAAAAATATGTCAAAAAATAAAAAAACTCAGGAAGGGATTTACCATCTCCACGTATGAGAAGTTAACACGAAATTTTCTTCCCGAAAAGGCTTTTTTCTAAAATGTGTGTCTCAGCTAAAATTTAAGGAAATTTTCATTCCATACAGAAAAAAATATTCAAAACTATTAACCAAACGCTATTCATCCCGAAAAATAATTGTAAAGAAGTAGAATTAAGTTTTAAGAGCATTATAGTAAAATAAATATTTAAAATTCAAATATTTGATACTTGCTTTGGACACAAAAACATGTACATTTATAGTGAATAAACACTAAACATGTGGTCAAATTTCAATTTCTAAATTTCTTCCGCCGATCTTAGAGATGTCGCCATGAAATGATGTATGATATCCCACTTCTCAACACTTAAGCAATTAAATAAAACTACCCTCACTAAGAAATCACGGTGTTTAAGGGTGAAAATGAACCGTAACGTAAATGTAAGTTCCAGTCATACTATTGATTCTATTGATGGATGGCTTAAATAATTTAAAACCTTCGTAGAAAAATCTATTAGAACGTGGCCTGTTTTTGATTCAGTTCTCATTCGCTGAATTAAATGCTTTACTTTCCGCCTTTAATAATATGGACGTTGTAGATTACCTCAACGCCTGGATAAATAATAAGCCTACAACAAAGAAAATAGACGAAGTTCAAAGTTTACTTATGTTGCTCGCACTTATCACACACTTTGGCAAATGCTATTAACAATCACTTCTCAAAAACTAACCAAACATTAATTAAAGAGGTAGATTTGGAAAAGTTTAACCATTTTACTTACGACAAAACTGATTTACCAGCACAGTACGGGCAGAAATGAAAAATGTATCTACTTTCATTCTAGAGAGAAATATTATTTTTAATACAAATGATAATAGTGAAAATATCAATTTGAAATATCCGAAAACTGGTACACTTCCCAATTACGTTCAAAGCACTTTCTATCCAGATTTCAAAGAAATAAGTGACGACGTTTTATTAAAGAAACTAACAATTTACCAACATTTAGTGGGGAAAATAGTTTGTATCAACTAACGTTCTTAACTTTAGCATTAACAAAATACATCACTATTGCACCAATGTGGACCATACTACTAAATAATGGTGAAAGATTTAGCAGCAGTCATATAGAAAATTATTTCGTAGTTATTAAGCGAAGGATTAAAACATCAAACAAAAGTGGTAAAATTCCAATAAAAGCAGCTCGATTCCTGAGGGAAATTAATTTAAGAAACAAAACTATTAAGAAGCAAATATATTGCAATATACCTAAAGTTTCTTTAAAAAATAAATTAAGTTTAGGTATGTTGCAATCAGAGTAACATTGAATGACCTACAAAATAGTATTTCTGTATGGAAGCGTAAAGGAAAAGATGAAGCAACCCCTAAACATAAATCTAGATTCAATTTGTTAGAGCTTTCGCGGTTGAATAGCTTATCAGTGAAAGATCGAGCCATAACCAGTATGTACATTTTAACTACAGGTTCCAAAGGAAACGTTCGCAGCAGTATGAATTACGATTTATAGCTTTTATATAATACAAGGACAACAATTTTGTTTCACGTTTTTGGCGAAAAGAAAGATTGCACATGCCACATATTGGATGTAGCGGACAAGTTACTACCCACTTTCAGCAGCCTTAGACTACAATTAGAGTGCAGAAACTGCTCCACGATTTATTTTGAAGATATAAACTATCTTTTAGTTGATATGTGTAAGCTGGTCGACAAAGGTTTCCAAATATAGTGCATTGTTTGGATGACAGTTACTACAGCTTAAATGGTAGCAGTTGCTCATACACCACGAGCAAAAAATCTGCAATTTACCTTGACACATTTGCATTTATACTGAAAACGCCTTTCCAAAGCAAAATAACCCAAATTTAGCAGAAGTATCAACGGTTTTGCTCTTGGAGGGCAAAAATTATATATTGGCATCTATTATTGGCCACGCTCCAGGCCACTACATAAGCTATATCAGCCCTCAAAGTACTTGGTATAAGTATGACGATTTGAACTCGTATATTGCAACAATTAGGAATCCAAAATTTCACCACATTTAATTGTATACTTGAAAAAATAAATACAAAAATGGAGGTGTGACCAACACATGACTTTCTTTTACGATCAGAGCATTTTGAAAAATTTTAAATTTTTTTTATAATTTTTTATTTTTATTCTTTTTTATTTTTTGGAAACATTTTGTTTAATGTAGTTTTTTGTAAACCTTATACTTTTTAAGATATTTGCAAAACAAATTTTCTGGACAAAGGGAGTGGCCACTTCCGGTTAGCCGATTTGGAGTAAAACTCACTGGGACCTCCCAATTTATCAAAAAAGCTTAAATCTGAAGTTTCAATTCGATTCGTTAAACCATCTGGGGTGTAGAGAGGACACAGACTAACAGACTGACAGACCGACAGACTGACAGACTGACAGACTGACAGACTGACAGACTGACAGACTGACAGACTGACAGACTGACAGACTGACAGACTGACAGACTGACAGACTGACAGACTGACAGACTGACAGACTGACAGACTGACAGACTGACAGACTGACAGACTGACAGACTGACAGACTGACAGACTGACAGACTGACAGACTGACAGACTGACAGACTGACAGACTGACAGACTGACAGACTGACAGACTGACAGACTGACAGACTGACAGACTGACAGACAGACACCATTTCGAAACCCACCTTTTCGGACTCAGGGGACCTCAAAACAGATAAATCTCTAAATAAGTAAAAAAAAGTAAAAACGAAAAATTTAAAAAAGTGACAAGTTTATTTTTGAAATTTGATTCTGTAAATTTCGTTTTATTGGAACAAAATACATTCCTACTCCAAATTCAAATGTTTCGTAATACATTTACGTTGGGGTTCATTTTCACCCTTAATTCCCGTGATTTCTTAGTGAGGGTAGTTTTTTCTAATTGCATAAGTGTTGAGAAGTCGAATATCATACATCATTTCATAGAGACATCTCTGAGATCGGCGAAAGAAATTTAGAAATTGAAATTTGACCGCATGTTTAGTGTTTATTCACTATAAATGTACATGTTTTTGTGTCCAAAGGAAGTATCAAATATTTGAATTTTAAATATTTATTTTACTATAATGCTCTTAAGCCTTAATCTATTTCTTTACAATTATTTTTCGGGATGAATAGCGTTTGGTTAAGAGTTTTGAATATTTTTTTCTGTATGGAATGAAAATTTCCTTAAATTTTAGCTGAGACACACATTTTACGAAAAAGCCTTTTCGGGATGAAAATTTCGTGCTAACTTCTCATACGTCCCACTTCCCAGGATAAAATTATCCAAATAGTGGCCAAATTGATCAATAAATCAGTAAAGGAAGCCTAACCTTAGCCGCTTAAATTTGTCTTTCCTGCCAAGTGACAGCCAAGACAGTAAAAATGTAAAGAGTCGAAATATTAATTTAAATCCAAGTGTGGATGATAATGTAAAGGAAATAGTAAAGCAAAATGCTGAAATAAATACAACCAATTTGTTACTTCATATACTTATTTTATGTATATATGTACATAATTAATGTTCTTCATCAAATGAAGTAGAAAATAATATTGGTCGGCGCTTCAGCTCACTCCAGACTGATGCTCAGGCTACTATAGATTCAGTGGGAACCAAAACAAAGGTGCCTAAACCATCATCGCTAATACTCAGGAAATTTGATATCATTAAATTTAATGAGCTTAAAAGCTTACTGTGAAATACGAGTGTATTTCAAATTGGTTGAATAGAGCAGTGGTGGATATGTTATTGGAGTCTCTAGTTTCTAATAAATACTACCCTTATTTTAATGAGAAATTTGCAACAACAATTGCAATAAATAACTCTGCAAATGATTTAAATAAATTCAAAAAAAACTTCTGGATTTATTTAAATTTAAATCAATTCATAAATTTAGTTATCGCATTTTACGCCATGTAACTCTTTTTATTTCATTTTAAAAGATTTGGAATAGAAATGACGTTTAGAAAGCATCTGGCAATTGATGGTAATTTTATTTAGAAACCAAACATCATGCTTTAACTTAATGTTTCCATTTTATAATTATTTAATTGGTTTTGTACGGTTCAATTTGTCAGTTATTCACAACTAATTACTAAATTCTGTCTACCAAATTTTAAGACAGAAATTTAATCACAAAAAATAATTATAGGCTCCCTATATTTATGTAATATTGTCTGGATGCGCCATTAATAACAATTATTAGTCCTAGACATTGTAAATTCAATATGTCAAAAATATTGTAAGCGAAAACAACATGAAAATATAAAGGGCTGAAACCTCTTAAGGTGATCAGAACTTTGGTCTTGATTAATATAACTCCCAAATCAATCACGTAATGAACTTCCTAAGTCAATCTTCAGTTTAACCTCCAACTCAATGTACAACTCAATCACAACACAATCCCAAACACAATCACCAAATTAACGACCAACCAAATCAATTAAACAATTTCATAAATTAATTCACCAAATAAACCCTTAATCAACTTGGAAATCAACCATTAACCTAACTCCAAATCAACCCTTAAATAATTATCCAACCGAACAACTCGCACACCAATGGAAGCTAACTAAATCCTATTTCTACGTCAACTCAACTTAGCTTGACCCAAATCTCAACCCTCCGCTCAACTCTACACTTATTTTCCAACAAAATCTCAAAATAAACTCGTTTCGAAAGCTACATGCCTGTATGAACTCAATTCAATCTAACCTCCCACTAAACCCTAACCGAAATTCTCTTTCAAAGCCAATCCCATTACCATCGCATATGCAAAATTCCATTAAACCCTGTTAAAAAATGGAAAAGTTCTATCCTAACTGACTATATTCCAAAATTTCATCTAAAAATCATTTTAGAATCCCAATACCAGTCTATCTATCGAACTTCATCACAATCGGTTGAGAAATAGGCAAGTTCCATCATACTTATCTATGTCCCAGAACTTCAACAAAAAGTCATTCTAAAATCCTATTTCCAATGCACAAGCCGAATTTAATCATAATTGGTTGAGAAATCGGCAAGCCTTATCGTACTTGGCCATATTCCAGAACTTCATCCAAAAATCATTTTGGAATACCATTTCCAACGCACATGTCGAATTTCATCATAATCGGTTGATAAATATGCAAGTTCCATCAAACTTCGCCATATTCCAGAACTTCATCGAAAAATCATTTTAGAATCCCATTTCGAACGTATGTACTTGTCAAATTTCAACATAATCAGTTGAGAAATATATAAGTTCCCTCATATTGGCCATATTCCAGAACTTCTTCCAAATCATTTTAAAATCCCATTTCCAATGTGCAAGCCGAATTTTATCATAATTGATTAAAAAATAGGCAAGTTCCATAGAATGGAAGTGTAGAATCCCATTTCCAACGCATATGTCAAATTGCACCATAATCGGTTGAGAAAAATGCAAGTTCCATCATACTTAGCCATATTTCAGAATTTCATCCAAAACTCATTTTAGAATCCCATTTCCATCACGGAAGTCATTTTTCACTAAAAATCAGTTAAGAAATAGATAAGTTCCATCCTAATTGGCCATTCATTTAATTCGCTAAAGGTTCAATTTGAAATGTAAAAGGTTCAATTTGAGGTTTGAGATATTAACAGTGATCTTTCTTAAGTCTTAAATAATATTTGTGTAAGGTTCGGATCAAATCGGTCAAGTCGTGTGAATTTGTTTAAATATCATACACATGTCCCCAACTCAACCCTCAACCGAAACGCAAACCAGCATATATAAAAAATTGGTCAACTGCTCACAATATCTCAACCCAACCCCAACTCAACTCCAACTCAACTTGAACTCAACCCGCAAATTGACCCCTAACTTAACCTCCAACTCAACCCCAAAGTCAATACCCAACTCAATATTCCAACCAGCATATGTATATAAAAAATTGGTAAATATTTCTATAGCAAGGTATTTTGGGTCAATCCGTATGGCAGGTACCCGACCCTCTTGACACACAGGTTCCAAAAGCTTTTCAAATCTCGTCCTTGACCATAGAAACAGATTGGCAAAAAAAAATTCTAAATCGAACAAGCCGCGCTCGAGATACCATAGGTACAGACCAACAGACATCCAGACAGACGGACGGACATTTTTTTTTTTTTTGCTACTTTAGACTCAGGGACTTTCCAAACGTAGAGAAAAGTGGTTTTGGACCAACCAAATTTTTGATAATTTTTGATAATTTTTGACAGGATTTCAATACTTTGGTCGTTTTAGACCGAAGTAATTTCAAATAACTGTCGCATTATAATGTAATCACTATAATGTGTGAAGGAGAAGGTATGTAATCCAAATCGAACAATCCGACTTCACAAACACTACCCGACTTTTAATAAATGTCTTCCACTCATTTGGTGCTCGCTTTCCCAAGCTGATTTGTTTGGTAGGTCACTGAAGTATTTTGTATGAATTTTTCCAAATTATCAGTTGTCATGGGAAAATAACGTTGCGGTTTGAAGTGATAGAGCGGCTGCAAGGAAGGTAAATTTTAATGGACTTCTAGCAAAAGTATGATTCGTAGGCAAGCATTCATAACTAAAAAAAAATTGCTCCGCACCTGGATAAAGTTTTCAAAGAGGTTGTAACTGTGATACACATATAAAAAGTTACGCTCATAGTCGAAACCTTCTTCCAAAAATAATGATATGGTTTGGGGTATATTCCGGGAACCATTTCGGAAAAGGACTCCGAAATTGGTTTACCTGATGTTTAAAAGGTAAGGAATTCTTTTATTCTACGGTTCGTGTAACAGCGACTATTTCACTATTTGATTTAAACCGAAAGTGTGACAACGCTGAAAGTGCCAGACATTTGGTTATGCACAAGCAATATGAAGTGTCATTTGAAGCCCATGTTCTTCAACCAGAGAACTGTCCCAGCGCTAACAATAGGAATATCCCATTGAAGTGTTCCAATCGTGAAGGGGATTATGCTACGAGCTTCTCGGAGTACGAGTATGTTTCAAAGTCGTTATGAATTCATAGACGTCTCAATCGATCTTGACTCTTTAGTTCAGGACATCACGAAGCAGAAGTCGATCTACTTGAACTTTATTTCTCAGTTTCTGAAATGAAGCTGATCACATTAAACTGGAACAGCCTTGTCTGTTACAAACAGACATATTGACTGATTGAGGGGTACATGATCTATAGAACCAAACCTATTAATTACGAACTATAAGCAATCTAACTCAAAATGTTTTGTTAGAGAATATTTTACGGCCAGTTCACTGTGTTTCGGCGAAGGACTCTTTTACGGTTATTTTCTTACGATGGGAATGAGGAAAGGCTATACGACTACTGTCAGTTAAAAAACTTGTTCAGAAGTGCTTACCCTCTATGGTTACCCATACCAATTCGGCGATTGACTGATTGGTCGTTTTGGATGACTTTTGGATGACTTTTCCTCCAGGCCAGGACCTTTGTCCTTTGGTATGCCAAAACAAAGAAAACAATGAATCATATAGCAGTGCATCAGTAATGGTTTGGGGATAATTTACTCCTCGGAGTGTTGGCCTATCCTTAAATATACCAACCAAATTTACTTGGAATTTTAAAGGTCAAAATATGTGTTCTGTTAATTGTGGCTTAATTAAAATGCCACCAGTGTAGAATTAAAGTGCGGTAAGTTTCGTAAATTGTTTTAAGCGCTATTAAATGTGAAAATTCGGAAAATCTCTAGTGCATACTTCAGAAGGGGAATCAGGCATTTAAGAAATCTGTGGTTTTTAGTATGCGTCTACACAAATAACTGCTGCCTGGAATTAACGAAACAGCCGTATAGAATTAGCAGGGCCGGATTTAGAATTTTACCATCACTAAAAAAGATGCTTACGAGGGTAGAGTGAACAGTCAGCTAATTTCTGAATGAAAAATCGATTTATTTGTTGTCCTTTTGAAGAGAACTTCTGGGATTTTGTTGCCCATTTTCTCAATAGTAATTTACTCAGTAGTTACTGTTTTTGGTCGACCCCATCAAAATTCAGTAAACGACTATTGAACCCAGAATTCCATTAGTGTGATAGTTCTTTCCCGCAATTAGCATTTAATCAATGAAATTCGCTTTTTTCCATGGTAGCAAAAAAAAAATTAAGCTTCTTTGCTTTCGATAACAACCAAATCAAAACTAAATGTCTTATCGGTTTGGAATTTGGGATGCGTCTCTGGAGGAATATATTACGGAACCATCACCATTTTGAGATAAAAACTCCATCTCTTAGAAAGTATTAAGTAGCTGACTTTTTACTCTACTCTCTTACATAGGTTGACAGAATTGATGACTGGAAAGTTAAAGAATGCGAAAGAGAAGAAATTGTTTGTAAAATTTGTGCTTCGATCAGCCTATTTAGACGTACATCACTACACCATTCTTACCTCTACATAGTGCATACACGTCGAAATAGGCTGGATAGATAGCATAGGCACAGCAGTTTGTTTAGCCTTATACTTTTACGTCGTCGGTCGTTTATTTTTTTTTTCCTGCAATTTTTTTAAATTTTTAATTTGCAAATTTGAGGAAATAAAATTCCTAGGGTGGACCAAAACTAGGCCAAGCAATTTTGGCGGCATGGACATATATTATCTGGTGTCATTTGTTTCTATTGCGTGTATCAGACAAAATGGGGATAGATGGTTTCAGTAAGACACAACAGCAGCAGTCCCAACTCTCACATTCAGTGAGAGCTACTGATTACAACCTGGCAGAAGGCGGATTGGGGAACGCCCACCAGATATCCCAGACACAAGGGGAATCAAATATTCGAGGTGGGCCAAAAGCTTAAAACCAAAATTCAGATGCGTCTGATTTATTATAGTTTATTCGTATATTTTGGTATGCTCTATTGAGAATGAGCAAAAGCTCAAAATGGAGTGTGCCAAAAGTTTTATAAATTTTTAAGTGGAACTAAATAAATAAAATAAATAAAATTAATTTTTGCTCTGGAGTTTCTCAAGTAAGATAGTATACAGAAAACTAATCTTAATGCTATACCAATATTTGGAAATAAAATATCAAATTTGTCTGCCTTTATCCATTTTATAGTAAAGATTTTTTTTTTTTTTTTTTCTGTTGAAAGTAGAATGTCTTCGCCAATGGCTACAGGGACTAAGGAAATAAGATCGCAAAGAATTAATATTGTAAAAAATGGAATTAGACTCGGAAAAAATTGGAATTAAACACAGAAATTTGGATTTTCATGTTCCGCGGCTTATTCTGCGGTTTATTGTTTTTCATTCAATAATAAATTTTTATCCAGCCTTATTTCATCCGACCATGAAATTTAAGTTAGCAGAACATTATATGTGTCCGAGTTTGTTACGCAAAAATGAAATTAAACTCGGAAGAATTACGACTCAGAAAGCCGAAAACTCCATACAAATTTGGCGAGTTTAATTCCTGCGACCTTATGTCGCGGTACAGTAACCGTAGTCGTTTTGCGGGAATATTGTTTGATCTAATAAATCATCATTTAATGTTGCCAATGACACTGTAATGTACATAGGGTTGGAAAACCGGTTTCAGTCTCGAATTTGTAAGCTCTCTTTGTAAGTTCTTATATGTAAAACAGGTAATATGTATATAATTCGAACAAGAGTTGTAATATTCACTTTTATTTTTTAGTTAGGTATCAAAAATTTAAAAATAAAAAGCCATTAAGTGTATAAAGTGTAGAAACGGCTAAGTAACTTCGATTTTTTGTAACTATATTTCCCGCCACTTAAAACAAGCCTTTGATATACAGTTTATTACAGTAAGAATTCCTTCGTGTAAATTATCCAAAATTTAGATCCGCTTATCTCCTTGCTCGACGTTGAAACCTTCCACTTTATCGTTAGGTTTTATGGTTCCTTATGATATAAGACAGCACTGTAGTTCATTAAATCCAGTTGTTTCTTCAAGTTCTACTTCGAACTTCTCTCTCAAATCCAACTCAATTTCAACTCAAACCCTACTCAATATCATACCATAATAGCATACGTACCGTCGTACCATCATAACCTTAAACAATCATTCCATCATATTATTATTCCACTATACCATTAAAACATCCTACAGTCATACCATCGTACAATAGTGACGTCGCAACATCCAACCATCGCATCATGTACGAGACATCCAGATATCGAGACATCCATAACATCTGGACGGTCATTTTTTTGTTGTTGCTTTTTTAGACCCAGGGACTTTGAAAACGTCGAGAAAAGTTGTTTTGGACCAACCAAATTGCTGAACATTTTTGACAGGATTTCAATACTTTAGTCTTTTTAGACCAAAGTAACAGTGGCTTTAGCTGTTATTAGTTTCGCCTTTCTTTGCTTAGTTTTTGTAGCACTAGCATAAGTGGTTTAAGGATAAGTGAGATTTCCATTAATAATTCTAGATATTCCATTCGGCGCCTAATTCACCGAGTGCAGTATTTCAATTTTATAAATCGGTTTAATGTCAATTTTATGTGTATTTCAATTTTATAAATCGGTTTAATGTCGGAATAAGCGTGTTTCACCGTGTCTAAAATATGTGTGTATAATAATCCAAAATATGTTGTACAATTACTTCGGTCTAAAAATACCAAAGTATTTTTCACTACCGCGTTTCTGCATGCTTTGACAAAATATTTTTCTACGGCAATTTATAGAGCTCTGGTATTATATAAATTGGAAATAAATAACGGAAAGTTTGCAGCGTTCTCATGAATCTTTTCGCGATACCCGAAGCAGTTATCCGGGTATTCGGATTGTTAAAAATTCCGAAAAATACCCGGGTACTCGGGTAACCGATACCCGAGAATACGAGCCCTAATCGAATTTCAAAAGATTTGCCGGGCACACTGCAATTTAGCTAAAATCGATCAGTTAATGCAACAAAATGCGATTCGCTAAAATTCAGGTCGACTTCTTTTGTCTTCACTTGAATATTTCACCTAAACGTGATTTGTTAAACCGCAGTGAGTATCAAGGATATAAATTTAGTCATTTATAACCTTAATTTGAGAAAGATTTTAGGAAAACAATTTTTACGAAACAATTTTTGCCACAATAAATTTTCATATTTTGGAAGATTTGACAAATTCTCGAAATTTTTTATATTTTGAAGAAATTTTTCAAGAAATTTAAAACATTGATAGAATATTTCTAAAGTTTTTTTTTTTTAATTTGAACACATTTCATGTATTAATCCAAACTAGAGAAATAATTTACTAATATATTGAACTGCACCAGAGCCGATAACGCGAAGGGGTCCGTTGACGAGAGGTTTTCGGAATTGACTAAATTTTGTCCTTCTCCGCTCTTAACAGTGCCGTTTAACCTGGAGACTTTTATTTGGAAAAAGTAGACTTTCACTTGCGACTTACAGATTTGATCGTTGAAGTGAGGCACCCGCTTAAGAGAGTGTCCGTTAAAATGAGGTCTCACTATATTCGTATATTAATTAACAAAGCTAAAAAACTGTTAAGAAAGGGATGAAAAATAATAAAAATTGAGGACACAATTTGAATTCTTAAAACTTTGTTATGAACGTAAGAAAACACGTCAACGTTTGTTGGAAACCTGCTTTAGATTAGGCTATAATTATTTAAGTTATAACAGCTAGTATAGTTTTGACATTTAATGCTTAACTAGCAAATTGAAAGAGTTGATCGACGGTAGGAGAGGAGTTGTTGATAAAATATACCTAACTACCAAAAATGTTTGTTGAATTCGGGGAGTTTTTCAGTTAGGGAGTGCAAAAATGATAATAAAATGGTCAAGTCCTCTAATTTACCGAATATTTTAGTTAGGACAGGAATAAAGGGAATTCTTATCTCAGAAATAATTTAAAAATTGTTCAAGAATCGTGCTGAAAAATTTAACACAAAATAAAATGCTGAAGATGAAACTATTCTGATTATTGCAACACATGGTCAATGTTGAAAATTAAAAACTAATCTAAAATTATATTTTGAATCAACTTCCTTAAAAATTATTGAATTTTTATGATAATTTCAACCAGTTGACTGATTTCTATTGTTTAAGTTACATGAATGATACATTTCAAATATTTCAAATACATACTTAATAGAAAGGTCCTATAAGTCTACTTTCACCATAGTAAATGATTTATCTAAGAATTGGCTTGCACCCTTAAAGAAACATTGAAAATATCCAGTTAAATTTAATTTCGGTAACAAATTAAAGCTTTCGGAAATCAGTTTGGGAATACCGAAAAAAGTTCCCTCAAATATCATAAACAAGTTTGTTCAGATTGCTCAAAAAATTAAAAAAATTTGAATCTTCTCTTGACATTCACAAAAACTGAGTCCTAACTACGTACTTTCACATTGAGATTTGGTTATAAAGGTTCTAACTGCCAAATAGAATTCTGCGTTCCAAACAAAAAGTTATAAACAAGTAAATGGGGTATAATTAATTCAACCGTGACCTTGGAAATGCTACTTGGCGAAATCATCAGTATGAAAAATGACATCAAATCTAATTTTTCTAAGGTATTTAATCAGTTAAAGGAAAAGAAGAGCTTATTTTCTCTAGTGACAAATCTAGAAGCTGAAAACGCACAACTGAAAACAATAATCAATGAAAACCAACAGCAAATTGAATACTTGGAAAAATTATCAAAGGAAAAATGCTTAGAAATTACCGGTGTGCCTACAACTAATTCTTCCAATGTTGATGATATCATTGTGAAATTATTTAATAACGGGCTCGGTATTTCATCATTTATAACTCGTGGCATCGACTATTGCTTTATAAAAAAAGAGAAAATTATTTTCCATTGGTAATTCTAAATCCCCGCAGGATGTAGTGTTTGTAAAATTTTATCAAGAAAAACCAAAGATTTGATTATGGATACGAAATACAAGGAAAAACTAAAACTAAACACAAATTCATTTGGTGCTGATGTTCAAGATCCAACTCTAATGTTTAACATACAAGAAAAGGCTGTTATTTATGGCAGCTAAAAAGCTAAAATTGATTGCAGTTAAAAGTACCTTTGGATTAGGAACCAATCATGGTGAACCAATCAAGCTGGTTAATTTAATGGAGGACCTAAACAAACTCTAATTGGTATATTTATTTTTTTTATTAATTGTTATTCATGAGTAACTTATTTAACGAATCTTTAGGTTCTAACTTCTCTTTATCTTCCCATCCTTCCCTGACTTCTCATTCTAAAGGTCAGATCCGTGCTCTCCTTTCCAAGTCAACACCAGAAGTTATTGCAAAATACATCAAAAACCCAGCTTCTTTGGATAATAGTGACAGAATCAAGGTCTCCAAAATCATCATACACAATATTTTGGATAATAACCCTCAAACTGTGTATAGAAGTGTATAGAAATTATCATTTATAGATCTAGTATTATTATTTTTTGTTAATTATTGAACTACACGTTTAAGGTTGAGTACAGCTGATTTCAACAACTTAACTGATAACTTGTTGGATATTTTCAATAAATGCACTGAATGCAAAAGTGTGTACTACACCCCAGCTGAAAAGGGACGTGCGGCAAGAGGAAAGTTATTCGACGCATATTATAACAAGTGAGCAAACAGAAGACGAAAGCAACAGTAATAAATTTTTAGAAAATAATGTCAGTCCGTGGAATGAAATGGTACAAAATTGCAAGCTGAAAAAACTCAGGGAAAATTCAAGCAACCAAGGATTTTATTATTGGGTGATCTTATAAATCTCACGGCAGCAATCTCACTTGCTGGTAAAACGATTTACACAGAGGGTACGTTAGCCGCATTTAAGGCAAGTTTTAATATTTTTTGCGGTTTAAACATTTCTTACCCCACTAATGATCACTTGTAATATTTGTAAGGTAGCATTTCCAACAGTTAATTTTTATATAAATCATTTGATCAATCACAATTTAGTGGAACTTAAATGTCCATTTAGTAAATGTGCCAGAAAATACTCATATACATTTTCTTTAAAATCTCATTTAAATGGAACTGATATAACTGAATTTGTTGATGTTAAAACGGGCGATACTGCCACTATTCATAATCCGTCTGTTTTATTATATAATTTTGAAAACGATGTTTACGGAATAAAACGTTAGGTGATATTATAAATTATATTGAAGAATTAAACAATAGTAACAACACATACGTATGTGTCAAGTTTAAGCTGGCATAGCAAAGTATAAAAAATCAATGAACCAAATAACGTTCTCTTATTACCTCTTTTTATTTATTTTGATGAGTTCGAACCAAACAATTCGCTAGGTTCTGGTAGCAATAAACAAAAAATTGGTGCAGTTTACATAATGATTCATTGCATGCCACTTTATATGCAATCAAAACTATCCCAAATTTATCTAGCAATGCTCTTTTATATGGCAGACCGTAAGGAATTGCAGTTAAATGGTAATAAACGTATTTTTGCGAATCTCATTGAGCAATTAAATCACTAACAAAATATTGGCATTGGGGTTAAAACAGATTTTAGGGTTTTCTGAAAGTTTCAATTCTAGAGTTTTTTGTAGGATTTGTAAATGAAGTAAAACACTCACCATCAAATTATGTTCAGAAAATTCAGATTTTTCAGAAATAAGATAAACTACCAACAAGATGTTGAGCAATGTGATGTTGGAGTTACCGGCGTTAAAGAAAACTGCGTTTTTAATGACATGGTAAATTTTCATGTGGTAGAAAATCTAAGTGCTGACATAATGCACGATATTATTATAGAAGGGGTTGCTCATTATGATTTAATGGGAATTTTGAAATTTCATTATTTTCTAAGACGGATTTTTTACTCTTGATATTTTTAACCAACGACTAATAAATTAAAATATTCAGCGGCGGAGATGACTAATTTAATAATTCACCTTAATTTCATAATCGGAGATTTGGTACCACCACAAAATAAATTTTTGGAGACTGTATTTAACTTTACGGGAAATTCTTACGGTTCTCAAAATTCAAAAAGCTGACGCAAATTCTATTGGATTATTAAAAAATTTAATTGCTGATCACCACGAGCGCAGTATTTATCGTTATTCGGAAAGCATTTAACGCCGAAATTCCATTTTTTAACTCACTATTCCCATATTATGAGCAGATTTGGACCAATCCAAAACATAAGCTCGATGCGGTTTGAAGCTAAGCATCAGGAATTAAAAGAAATTGGCAGAGTAAGCAAATGCCGAAAAAATTTGCTGTACACTTTAGCTTTGAGGATTCAATTAAAAATTTGTTATATATTATTTAATTATAACGAAATTAGTGAAATTTCATGTTTTCAAATAATACGACAAATAGTCGAAACAGAAAATGGGATATTTTTATGTTGTCAAGCACTAGAAACCGTAACATTTGATCCCCACTTACAACTTTTCTTCGTAAAAATAATTAATGAATTTAATTCCATTTTATTTGGAAAATTAGAAAATAGAAACATATACTGTATAATCTGCTAAATTTTAAAGGTGAATTGGTTGTGAATAGCTTTTAGAAGCTATTAGTTTTCTTTACCTTGGTAATATTTTATGTATTATATAATTTTAATCTATATTAATAAAATAAAATATCTTAAAATCAAAACTTAGTTTAATTCATTCATTGCCAGATTTTTATTGTTCTTCCTATACTCCCAATAGTTGGTCATGGTTGTTCGATTTAACTTATAATATTTACTGATGATTATTAATGTATCTGCGCACAGTTAAAAGACTTAAATTTTTTTTAATTAAATTTATATTAAAAATTAAACATATTTTTGATGTATTTGTTTTGAAAATATAGTATAGAAAATTTTTAAAATAATTAAATCATAAATTATTATTCGTTAAATTTTTATTTTACTTTAATTTGAATCCATTTAATTACATAATTATCTAGCAGTATACTACAGCACTAAAATTAAGATTACTAGTGATAAATAATTCTTGTTAGCTACAAACTATTTTTACTGTTTATTATTATATGTGTTTATAGGGAAAAAGAGTTGTGCTTGACAAACACTAAGTATGACACATCAACATTAAAGCAAACATTTCGGGTTTTGTTACAAACGTTCAAATGTTAGTAAGTAAAATATTTTTAGTTTGCCTCAAATGATCACTAATTTACCACAAACACTTTATCCCAAACACTTAGTTGTTTGCTGCTTAAAGTGTTTGTCACAAATGAATTTGTTTTTTGAGTGTTTTCGTAACTCTATTTTTAGAAGACAACCGTTCAATCTGTTCCGAAAGTAATAACTGCTAAATTTAAAATAGATTTTAAATTATTAAATAATTTGTTACTTCACGAATCGTGGTCCCCTGTATTGACTCTAGTCAATATTTCAGAAGCGTTTGATTTGTTCCTTTACATTTTAAATATGTAATTATATCACTAAATGTAAATATGTATTTGCAACGCGTAAAAAACTGTAAACCGCAAACTTTGGATTACAGATGCTTTGGTTTTTAAGGTAATAAAGAAAAAGCAACTTCGCAAGAAACTTAAAAAACATAGTCAAAATTCCAATCCAATTCGAGTGAATTGAATAAACAAATTATAAACGCAAAATCGAAATACTATTTTAACAAATTTCAAAGAGCGAGAGGCAATTGTAGAAAGCAGTGGGAATTGGCCAATGAAATACTGAATAATGGGATGCGTTGCAACGCAGTCTCTGAAATAATCGATGAATCAGGTACACAAAATTTCTATTGATTGATATAGCAAATTGTTTCAATTTGTATTTTCAAACTATTGTTACATCGATGAGATCTAACAGTAATTATAATCATTTACATCGCGCGAGTACTATGATTTTAGATAATCCTTCCAATAGAAATTGTTTCTTCCGTCCAATCACGTCGAGAGAATTATTTTTTATTATAAATTCTTTGGAATCCAAATTTGCGACCGATAATATTGGACTAAGCAGTGCCATCTCAAAAGAAATTAATTACAACATTGTTGATATTTCGGGCGAACTTTTTAATCGTAGTATTACTGAAGGTGTTTTTCCTCAAGTATTAAAAACCGCGACGGTTTTTAATGCTTGGCGGCCGATTTCTCTTCTGCCGGTTATCTCAAAAGTCTTTGAGAAATCGGTAAAATCCCGTTTTATTGACTACATAAGCTCTTTTAATTATCTTAGTTCTTGTCAGTTTGGGTTCAGAAGTGGACTTGCTACACAAAGGACTTAATAATTCTCATACATCAGCTGCTCTATCTATCGATATAAGTAAAGCTTTTGATATGGTGGACCACCGGATACTTTTAGATAAACTTTGGCACATTGGATTTAGAGGTTGCTGGTATGAGTCGCTTAAGTCGTTTTTGAAGGTCGTTCGCAACGAGCTAGTATTAGTGGTTGCCTGAGTCGCGCTGTTGAACTTTATGTAGGTGTGCCTCATGCGAATGAAGTTTATCCTAAAATAAAACTAGAATTAACAACAACAACAAATTTACATATGTATGTGTTTAAAAAAGTATACATTCGGGCGAAAAATATAAAATATTTTTTATAATAATATCCGAATGAAATATATTTATTCAATACATAAGAAAATCGATATTTCAAGATTTTCAACGATCGGCACACATGTCGTCGGTAAGCTTGTGTGTATACATTAACCGTGCCAACCCGTTTGAAAAGTTATTGGGGTTTACCTAGTTAATCCTAGATTTTTCGAAAATGTGACTAATTTTTATCTTAACAGAATGTCATAGTGAGATGTTTGCCGATCGGTGAAAATCTCAAGATATCGATTTTCTTAGACATTCTGTTAAGATAAAAATTGATCACATTTTCGAAAAATCTAGGATTAACTAGGTAAACCCCAATAACTTTTCAAACGGGTTGGCAAGATCATAGCATACACATAGGCCTACCGAAATATCATAGTAAGATGTTTGCCGATCGGTGAAAATCTCAAGATATTGATTTTCTTAGACATGCTTAAGACAAAACTTTTCACGTTCTTGAATAATCTAGGATTAACTAGGTAAACCCCAATACCTTTTTAAACGGGTTGGCATGGTTAATGTATACACACAAGCTTACCGACGACATGTGTGCCGATCGTTGAAAATCTTGAAATATCGATTTTCTTATGTATTGAATAAATATATTTCATTCGGATATTATTATAAAAAATATTTTATATTTTTCGCCCGAATGTATACTTTTTTAAACACATACATATGTAAATTTGTTGTTGTTGTTAATTCTAGTTTTATTTTATCCTCAAGGTTCCTTTCTACACTTCATTGAAACATCTATACGTGTTCAAAGTTATGAAGATTTATTTTGTAATTAGTGGAAATCGGAATTTAAGTTGTCACTATGATCTGCGCAGGAACATATTTGAAATCTATTCCTAACTTTTTTAAAACTCATTTCCTCAATTACTTTTCAGTAACAGAACCTAGAATTTTTAATAATCTTCCTAAATTTATCCGTGAATCAATTTCAAAAAAAATATTTGTTACGTCACCTTAAACCTGGTTATTGCACAACGAATCATTAGATTTCTTGTTTGATTTGATTGTTTACAATGTTGTATAATAGTTTGAAATTAGAACTTTACAATTTGATGTAAATAGAACCATATATGTGGTTAACGAAATTGTGGCAGATGGTTAGTTTTCTGATTCAATTTGTGTAGGAAAGACCTATTTTGGAGCAGCCACAATAATCAGGTAAAAATTGAATTACAAATTATTCTGCATAATAATTAATGGTAAATTAAATGGAATAATATAGAGCAATAAGGATCCAGAAAACATTGTTCTATGCGATGGCGAAATAAACAATCAGACAAAGAAGCGAATAAATTAGAAGAATTCAGTTGCAGTTCTACAATTAGCCTTCCAGAGGTAGAAATACTCGATCATAAGTTTTTTATTTTAATATGTATTTATTTATTTATTATTAATATTATACAAGTAAGGCTTAGCCTTATTACAATTTCCTTAAAATACAAGAAAACCTTCTTATGTATACTTAATTCAAATATTCAATTAAACAGTCTTGATTAAAATTAGAACATTAAATAATTTCATTTGGCGAACAATAGAATTAAATAAAATTTCAAAAAGGGAAACCAAACATTTGCTGTCTACCATAAGGGTAAAGTATTAAATAAATATATAAATTTACAAACCAAATTTACAAATTTTATAAATCATAAATCACAAATCTGGTTGCATCTACCCGAACAAAATTATCACAAAACAATATGAATCAGTATTCCAAAATGAAACAAGTATCAACTTAGAGATGAGAAATATGTGAAGCAATCGTTTTTAAAATTACTTAGACTTTTCTTAGATTGTAAATTAGGATTTAATGAGTTCCAAAATTTAATACCCCGCACAAAAAAAGATAGTTTTGCAATTTGTAGGAAGACTGATACTAGATGTACGAGTCGATCTAAAAAATTTAATCAAATTGAAGAGACACATGGGATTTCAATAATAAATTATTTTGTAAAGGAAAATAACTGTGATGAACTCTAAATAATGATATAAATCACACCCCAATATTAAACGAGTATAACTTCAAATTGAATCAGCTCTATTTTGGTTGTATATGGTATATACCGAGCTCAAGAATTAAAAGCGATATTTAATTTTCTGAACGAGTGCTTAGAGCAACCAGAATAAATAGGGGCACAGTAGGTTAATTAAATGCGGAACAATTAACGATCGTATTAATTTCAGCTTAGCGTCCCGCGGCGTATAGCTTTTGTGGGGCCATAACGTCCTTAACGTAGCATATATTCTACCACATAATTGGGTTACATGATCATCCCAACTAAGTTTGTTATTCATCAATAACCCCAAGTTCCTAACCGTATCCACAATCTCAATATTCTCAATAATAGGTTGGATAACATTACTTTATTACTAGTTAGGAACATGGCTTTGGATTTTAAGGGGTTGATTTTAATATGATTGTTATTGCTCCAAATTAAAATTCTTTCAAGTGTATCGTTTATTCTCAGCACGCAAGCATCTGCAAAAATATGAAACTTTACCGGAGCTACACTGTTTCTGATATCATTTATAAACATCATAAATAACAAAGGGCCCAAGATTGAACCCTGAGGAACATCAGAAGTCAATAAACTCTCGTTGGAAAATTTTTCATTCAATTTGACAATTTGATACCTATCCGATAGGTATGAAGCCAAAAGCATAACCGCAGAATGGGAAAAATTAAAGTTTGAGCAAAACTTTATGGTTAACATTGTCAAAAGCTTTAGAAAAATCTAAAAGCACAAGCAAAGGCACTTTACGTTCTGCAACAGATTAACTCAAATCATCTATAATTTTGATTAATGCAGAAGTTGTACTCGTCTTTCTCGAAACCCGGACAGTCTAGAAATATTATTCATCATCTGAAACTTCATAGTTTTTTCAATTACCTTAGATAAGCAAGGAAGTATACTGATTGGTCGAAAGTCTTGTATAGTTTCAGGCTTAGGTACCTTCCCAACAGGGGTTATATGTGCAATCTTCCACCCCGTCGGAAAAATAGATTTAATCAATGCAGTGTTAATTATATTTGATAAAACAGTGCTTATTGACGGTAGTAAAAGTCGAATGAAACCTATAGGGATACCATCAGAACCTTGTGCTTCAGATTGAATATCATCAATTGCATTACATACTTCCATAATGGAAGCACTCCTAAAATAAAAACATTGATTATCAATTGACGAAATAGCAGAATTCATAAGAAATTGATTTTGCACAGCTACCTGGGAGCATTTTGCAAAATGATTTGTTTTTGAAAGACCATATTTTTAGAAATTCCGCCATAAAATCCTATTGGGTAGGTCCAAATTAAAAATATTACTTTTAAAATACTGGAGCTTCGCTGCTTTAATCATCCTATTCACCTTATTCCTGTACTTCTTATAATGACTAAATGAACTAGGATTTTTATTTGCTCTCCAAGTTGCATGAAGAACATTCCTAACATTCCGGTGGTACAATGTAGAGTGATTTAATGAGAAAGACTTGCACAGTGGCTCCAAACAAATTTTTCTTATGGGTGCAAACTCATCGAGAAGTTGAGACACTAGTGCATTAAAATGCTCCAATTGAATATTAACATCCGGGATGAGGGAAATTACTCCCCAATCAAGCGAATTTGCTGCAATAAGCAAAGCATTTTGATCTACATTACGCAATGATCGGCAATATCTAAAGGTTGTAAATAGTCCAGGAACTGAAATTTGAGATCAAGACTAGTCATACTTCTATCCACAAAGTTAGTCGGGAAATATGATGCAATTTCTAGGTCCAGTGAAAAAATAAAATCCCTGAGTGTCCGGACATACTTTTTATTCGAATTGACATCCAGATTGAAATCACCTAGAATAAGAATATTGCTATATTTGCCGGCTGAGCCTGTCAAAAACTTCCTCAGTCTATTTACAAATTTAATACACCGAGGACGATAAACAACACCAACTAAAGCTTTCTCATTTAGGGTATTACACATTTCAATGAAGATGAAATCAAACGAAGAGTCAAGAGTACTTTTTTTGATTAATTTAGTAGCTCAAGATTTTTTTTAATATAAAGGGCTACTCCTCCGCCACGTCTATTGAGGTCATCAATTCGATCCTTCCGAATGGTGTTATAGCCATCTAAATTTACCTAAATATCAAAGTGTCTCTCTTTAAGCCACGTCTCAGAAATAGCAATTAAATGCAGAGGCACACCTTTAACAATAGAGGTAAATTCAGTAAAATTAGAAACTAGACTACCAGGGTTCAAATGTGCCAAATTAAAGCCACCACTTAAACATGAATTGAAGCACGATTTCAAAACTATATTTCTCATATCAATCGCCGGACCAAAACGCAAAGTTAATCCGAATAATTGGCAGCGGAATATTAAACACAAGCAATATCAAAGTGGTCAAACATAAAAAGATTCCCCTGGCAAAATAGTTCCTGCTAAAAGAATTGCATAAACAAACGATTGGTTGATACATCGGAGATTTATCTGTGAGCCAAAAAGTACCAAAACCGAATGGGAAGGGCTTTTTAATTCGTTTGATTAATGAAAAAGCAAAAGAAATCTCAATCCTTGGATTTCATTATATAGGTGACCACAAGAAAGGAAACCATTCGCTTGGCGAACCTAATCATTTGGATTTTTTGTTGACCTAAGTGGAAATCTTCAACATAAGTATGTAAACCGTATTGCAAGAAGAGAAGAAATTGTTAAGAGTTCCGCAATTCAGTTACGATCTGACGGGGGTTGTGCAAAATAAATCATTTTTCAATCATCTCATCATATTATTTAAAAATCAACCAAGCACTTGTAGTATTAGCGAATTTTACAATTCCCCTTAAAAACTTTTCTTCTTTTCGTAAAATAATTATCTATCTGGCTAATTTCGTAATAACCTAATATTTCTAAACCGTATTGGTTAGGAGCTTTACCATTTCTCGAAAACCAGTATCTGATGGAAATCAAAGACCACATCTCGTATTCACGGCCATCGAATCGCATTACTGTCGCTCCAACACCACCAACTCTACCATGATCCAAATTTAAACATTACGAAAATGTATCATCTGTACCAAGATATAGTGGAAGATCCCGTAAAAGAAAGCTTTTATCGGCACGTATTTAACAACAATTTTAATTTGGATTCTATCACCTAAAATCGTTTAAGTGTGGAAAATGTGAAACGTATATTGCGGCTGAGAAGGAAAATGTAATAACTGAAGAAATGATTCGGGAAAAAGAACACCAAGCGAAGAAGCCACTAGATAAGGAATCTGGAATTCCAATTCTGACCTTCGACTTACAAAATGTTTTAACTTGTCCACGAGCGGAAATTGGTCCTTTATTCTATCATTCGAGGCTAAGCATCTATAATCTGATAGCACATTACATAATTAATTACTTGGAGCGATTCGTGTGTTCCTCAAAACAAAAATTCCATAATGGATGTGACACATTTTCTGAAGACACACCCTGACGTCCAAAGTATTTTTGATGAAGTATTCGTGACCAAACCCCACTCAGCATTTCCAGAAATGGACAATGCGTACTCTCAAATCGGGAAGCATTTATCGAAAAATAAATATTTTTCTCCAATAGGACTTATCAGGCTATTAAAGAATGTCAATTCCAGATTAGCATTCGTCATAATTCAAATGAAACCGTCAGATTTTAAAAACTTCCGTAGGTTCACAAAAAATGTGTTTCGATTTTAAAAATGTTCCTTTCACAACTATAAAATTTGAAAATTTAAAAACCATTGGCTTCAGGTGGAATGCTACAAAACTTCGCAAAAATAAACCAGGAATTCTCGAAGTCCCCATTTTGCAAGATGTCGAGAGTATTTCAACGAAAATGGCAACGAAGTTATTTTCAAAATATATAATTTAACAATAACGAATTTTCTGGTACAACCTCGAAAATATTAGGCCTTAAAGTTTGTAACTTAATTTACTCGAAACATGTCATGCTGCAACTAGAACTCTAGTTATTCTAAGGTCGCGAAATTTACACAAATTAATCCAAAAATTAAACTAAACAAAAATATCAATCTTCTTCCAAATTAACGCCGCATTTTGGTAAATTCTTAGATATAACCTCAACATAAAATAGTCCAGGAATCAAATTAGAGCGATTGAGATAAGTATTCGGGAAAGTTCCAACAAAAACAAGCAATTATCTTAATTGGAATCTAATGAAATTTGAAGGTAAGCAGTCGCCCTAATCTGTTTCAGTTTCCAACGATACTCAAAATGCCAAACATGATGTCAAATTAAGTAAAAAAAAAAAATACTAAACTACAAAATACAACCAAAACGGAAAGGAACACATAAACTGGTTTGGTCTAATTAGTCATTGCCTAAATATGATTTTCTCTATGGATACAATTTCCGAATAGCTACAATCCAAAAATACATAACAATAGGGTTAATTGTATTCAATACCATAAAACACTAGTGAATTAGATGCCATTACAAAATCGGTCGTTTCAAGGTTATATAACAAAACAAATTACAACAATAATGTACAAAATTTTGAAGTTAAATCGCATTAAATTAACACGATTCACTGATTTGCAATAATACATTATATCTAGTTACACATCCCTGCTGAATTGCTTTACATTTATTTTGAAATATACATTTTGCATACTTTTATGTATTGTATGTATGTATCTAATAACGGCAAACATTAATTCTTAAGATGCGGCACACACGTGTTGAATCAATAAAATAAAATTTAGGGGTGTGTGTGTGTTATGATTCATATTACAATAAAAAATATTGCGCAATTTATTTTTATTGTTGAATTATCATCGAACGGGGTAAATTAAAAACATAAAAACACAGGTATACAGCAGTAAAGATAATCAATATTCCTACCGCAACAAAATACATACACGTCATTTCCTTAGTAGAAAAATTTAATTAGATAAGTCCCTTCCTTAGGAAGGGACAAAACAAAATTATTTTTATGAGGCATAAAATATTGCGAGATGGTAAGAATAAGAACTTACCTCAACTCCATTCGCCAAACTCCATAAAATCACCGAAATCACAAATACCGTTGGCCACGGCTTCATTTCTTCTGGCTGTTATTTGTTATTAAATGAACACACACAACAAAAAAAAAAAAAAAAACCTTTTTCTCTCTTTTATATTCCAAAATCAGAAAACCAATTTAACTAAAAAAAAAAACTTTTCTCTTTTAAATATTTTATTCTCTTTTATCTAATTAACTATTTTTTCACTGTTTTCTTTTCTTAACAAAATTTTCCAAATTTTAAACACTAATATTTTTTTTTTTTTTTTATAATTTTAGTTCGTAAACTGATTTATTTTCTAGAACGAATATACAAAAAAAAAATATAAAATACCCCGTAATTATTCCAATTTTCTTTTTTTATTTTTCATCCAGTTTTTTGTCGATTTTCTTTTTCGAAACATACACAAAATAAATCGATAATAATTAAATTATATATTATGTACAAAAAAAAAATGGAAAATGGACGAAATTGATTTTCACTGTGTTTAGTAAATTTTAGTACTTTTACTCCGCCGATTGGGTAAATTTTGTTTTCGTCAGTATTGTGTCCCAATTCCCAAAACACACTATTTGGTCCGATTTGTTTTTTGAACTCCGTTTTTTTTTTTTAGTCCGCATTTGTATTTGATACGTCGTGTATATTTTATAATAAAGGTGCAGGATTTGACAGACAGCGAGCGCAAAAAAGTACTAAAACTAACTAAGAATCCTTGAAAACACAGTAAAGCAACAAAAAAAAAAAAAAAAATCAATCAATAAAATAAAAATACCTTTCGGAAAATTTGACTTTTCCAAAACGAAAATGAATAAAACAAATGAAAATTCGTCTACACAAACTTAGATAATTAATATTTAAAAAAATAATAAATAACTAACACATTTACACACACACACAAACACACATTTGTATTATATTAATTATTATTTAATTCATAATTCAAAACATTTTCACACAAATTAATTAAATAGTTTCCTTTAATAAATTACACAACGTTACGTATTAGTTATCCCTCTATAACAATTTTATAATATATTTCGATCGAGATTTTTTTATTTTTTATTTATAAATGCTAAATAAATTAATTAATTAAAATTATTTAGAATAATTAAAATTTTTATACTTTTTTTTTTTTTTTTTTTTTATTTTTTTCTATAATATAATTTCGATTTTATGTTACTCCGAACGTCACTAAATACAAACTGTTCTAAATATTAGTCGTTAAACTATAAAACATAAAGCAGCAGCAAAATTAAATCCAATAAGAAGAAATGAAATGTATGTATAGAGGAGATATGAGAGAGTTGGATCGTGTTTTGACATACACACGAAATTTTTTTTTTTTGTAAACGAAACGAAATCATTGTATTAAAGCAAGTCAAAAACACTATGCATATACACCAGTATCAGCAAAATAAAAAAATGGTGGAAAATTGAATTTTTATTAAGCAGCAGAATAATAAAGAAAACCAACAAACATGAAACATGAAAAACCGAATCGAATAGAAAATACGCATGCGTTTATGCAGTTTCTCGCATGTTGCCTTCGGATTTCTCTGTCACATTACATATTATTATTATAATATTCTTGTGTATATATAGCTCTATACTCGTACATAATAAAATACGCTAGATTATTATTGATAAACATCAAGAACATGCTCAAAAGAAACAAACACAAACGATCATCATTTTGATGTTGATTTTCTGTTTTTTTTTTTTAATTTTTCGCGTTGGTGTTGTTTTATATTTTTACTGTAGTTTTACTGGTTTTTGTTTTGTTTTTTGGTAACAGTTATACAATGCACGAGATATAGTGGTTGTGCAGCGGTACTTTTACTGAACTAATGTGACATTTAATTTTTTGACATTGCAACATTTCGCTTTTATTGCACATTTACTTCAAATTTATTACATAGTACAAATTTGTCAGTAGGCCATACATAAAAACTATTTTATCAACTAAATAGCAAAGCGATTAATGGGTTCTCGTTGCTGATTATGAAGACGTATAATAAGTCCAGCTCTAATACTAATAGATTACAATATTTTCGCATTATCTTCTTGTCAACCAAGGTTCAAATCACCGGGTTCTATAAAAAACAAATCACTTCAATTAATCAAAAACTAATTTAATTATTCAAAGCACAAAAAACTAACATAACACAATTATTGTAATAATTCAAAAAAACAATATATTTAGCCTCTATGCGCGTCAAAAGTAAAACTTTTTAATCAGTAAATTTGTAGTTACGATCCTTTATCGTCTAATGGTCCGGGTGGCATATACAGTAAAATGTGCAGCTTTATCGCAGCAAGTTTTAAAGATAAATTCAATTGATCCTTAAGTACTTTTTATACCAGACGCCTCGCATTAAAGTTTTAGTTACCACAAATGTGAAGCTTAGACCCTTTTATGCCGGTTGCCTCAACTTTGCACAAACATTGCGAATTACAGCAAGAACTAAGATATTCCGAATTTGTAACGTACATATGAGCTAGATTCTCCGGTAAATATAAAACAGTCATGCCAAATATTAAATAAAGTGTAGAGAACGTAATTTTATCGAACAAAAACAGTTACGATGATCTTTATTTTTTTCAATTTTATTTAAAAAAAAACTTAGATGCTTCTTATTCAACTAAAAACTCAATTACAACTCCTAAAAATATAGTATTGCCACTACTATGAAAATTATAAAGATTGAACAGCGACATCTAACCATTATATAAACAATAACAAAATTCAAATACATATATATATATATATATGTATATATATATATATATATATATATATATATATATATATATATATATATATATATATATATATATATATATATATATATATATACGTTAGTTTTATACAACTACTACATTCGGCCGTCCTGACGACACAATTGGTCTCAATTGGCACGAAACAGCTTCATATTTATATTCATATATTCATCATTCCGACTATTTTGATTTTTACCAAATAAAGCTATTGAAGGGGTATTTTGAATAGTACGGTTAAAGCTATTATTTATTATAAATTCGACATCACTCAATACGAGATCCCAACTCAATTTCTTTTCGGTATCACATAACTTGGCTAGTATAGGTAAAAGAGTGCGGTTATATCTTTCGACTTGACCGTTGGATTGTGGTGATGCAGTTGCATTAAACACAACATCAACATTAAGGTTTTTAATGAGTGTGAAGTTTATGCTAAAAAAAATAACAAAAAATTACACTATTAAATTAGCTATTTTCCAGTTGGAATTTAAATTATATGAAAATTTAAATTTTTTGTAATTTAGGATTTTTCGTACCACCAAATAGGTTCTTTTCATCAGGAAATAGGTTCTTTTCATCGTTTTCAGATAGCTGGACCATCTGTTTATCTCGTTAACCAAAAACATCCAATTGTGTTGAACATTACTACAATTCAAATAATTTAAAAGTTGACTTATTTTTAATGGTTTAAATAATTATTTAGCGTCGATCCTGGAAATGTCCCGAACGTCCCGCACATTTCTTAGAATAGCTTAGAATAGCTAGAATAGCTAGCTCCGATCACAGAGATGTCCACAATGTCTTGCCTATATTTTTGGATAACCTGACCATATGCCAGTCTACGTGGTCAATCTTATCAAATTGTGATGAACTTTACTATACTTCACAGAATTTAGAATTTTTAATAATTTTGTTGGTTTTAAAAATTGTTGTATCTCCGATCACAGAGATGTCCACAAGGTCTTGCGTATATTTTTGGATATCTTGGCCATATGACAGTCTACCTGGCCAACCTTAGAATAGTTCATCACAATTGGATAATATTGACCACGTAGACTGGCATATGGTTATCCAAAAATATGGGTAAGACCTTGTGGACATCTCTGTGATCGGAGATACAACAATTTTTAAAACCAACAGAATTATTAAATATTCTAAATTCTGTGAAGTATAGTATAGTTTATCACAATTTGATAAGATTAAGATTGACCACGTAGACTGGCATATGGTCAAGTTATCCAGAAATATGGCAAGACCTTGTGGACATCTCTGCGGTCGTCTATATAAAACTTTTAAAATAATGGAAAATTATTAAAAATTCCAAAAACTGTGAAATATATTATAGTTCATTATAATTGGATCGGCTTGGTGACATTGACCGCTATATAGCCTAGCTATTCTAAGAAATGTGCGGGATGTTCGGGACATTTCCAGGATCGACGCTAAATAATTATTTAAACCATTAAAAATCAGTCAACTTTTAAATTATCTGAATTGTAGTAATGTTCAACACAATTGGATGTTTTTGGTTAACGAGATAAACAGATGGTCCAGCTATCTGAAAACGATGAAAAGAACCTATTTCCTGATGAAAAGAACCTATTTGGTGGTACGAAAAATCCAAAATTACAAAAAATTTAAATTTTCATATAATTTAAATTCCAATTGGAAAATAGCTAATTTAACAGTGTATTTTTTTGTTAGTTTTTTTAGCATAAACTTCGCACTTATAGGTGTTTATTGAATTTTTGGAATTCATCGGATTTAAAACCAGTACCTTGATCGGAAATTACCCGCTTCGGAACACTAAAAGTCGAAAAGTAGGACTTGAGGTGTTTAATTACTTCAGATGTACCTGTCGTTTTACACGGATATAATTGTATGTGCTTTGTGAAAGAATTGGTTATTGCTAAAATGTACTTATTACTATGTTTTGTATTTTCTAATGGACCTAAATGATCGATATGGATAGTATCGAAAGGTTTATCTCCCTTATCGAAAATATGAAGATAACCTTCGAGTCGCCCATCCTTAGGTTGAAAAACTAGACATTTAATACAATTTTTAATTAATTCGTCAACTTTAGCTTTCATACGCGGAAACCAATATCGGCGACGAATTATCTCTAATGTTTTACCAACGCCCAAATGTCCATTTTCATGATATTTACGAATTATCTTATTTTCAAGATTTTCGAAAACATAGAACAATAATTTGCCTCTGTCGGTTTTACGGTAAACTAAGTTTTCACATAGTTCAAACAGTTTATTTTCCCCATCGTTTATAAGACTGTCATGAACGGATTTAATAGTTTCATCGGTAAGTTGAAGCAATGCGAGTTTCTGTGAGACGTGTACATTCATGAACAAATAAAATATTCGAAGTTCGACTCAATGCATCGACATGCTTCATTTGATTACAACTCCGATGTAAAATCTCGAAACTATGTATAATTCGAAAAATTTAAAGCCCATCTGGCGATTCGACTATTCACATCTTTTTTTTGGTAACGTCTGTTGCAGTGCATTACAATCGGTAATTATTTTAAATTGTATACCGTGGAGATATACGTGAAATCGTGGAAGGGCGTAAAATATTACTAGTGTTTCCAGCTCAAATGAGTGAAATTTCCGCTCGCTTTCGTTTGTGCGCTTGCTAGAGTACATTACCGGATAGAAACAACCATCCTTTGCTTGCTTTTGAACCAATATAGCGCCGAAGCCCTTTTGGCTTGCGTCAGTATATACTCGTAGTTCCGTTTCATAATTCGGGTTATACAGACATAAAACTGGTGTTGAAATTAATTTATGTTTCAACGAATTAAAAGCAGAAATTTCATTTACCTCAAATTTAAAAACAGCGTCCTTACGAACTAGGTAATATAAAAGTTTAGCTATAATTGCAAAACTTTGAATGAATTTACGGAAAAAACTGGCAAGGTCTATAAAACGATTTAGCTCATGCACATTAATCAGTGTAAGAAAATCATTTTTGGCTTCTATATGCCGGAGAGACGGTTTAATTCCGTCATGGGAAATTTCATACCCTAAAAACTCTAACCTAGATTTTAGAAAATATGATTTTGGAACATTCATTTCCAAACAATTATTATGCATTAAACTCAAGACTTGATTTAAAACAGTGTAGTGATCATCTACTGTTACAGTAGCGATCATAATATCATTAATATATATTATAATAGAACCATCATCGATCAATGGTCTAAAAATTTGATTGATATGCCTTTGGAAAACCGCAGGTGAATTACTTAAACCGAAAGGATATTTTACAAATTCAAACTGTCCGTCTTGAGTGATAAATGGCGTATATTTTACCGAATCATTAATTAAAGAAAATACTCTCTTTCCTTGTAGTTTGTCCAAGTAATCTTCTATTATAGGAAGCGGAATCGATCTTTCAACGTACTTTATTTAACGTGCGGTAGTCAACACAAAGTTGGTGTGTTTTATTACGTTTAGGAACCAGAACAACACGACTAGCGTACTCGCTATTACTTGGCCGTATTATATTTTTAAACAAAAGATCATTAACTATATCCCTCACTACATTCCGATCATAATACGAAAATCTTCTCGGATGTGAGTAAATTGGATTTTGATTTGTAAGATCTATCTTCATTTCACTTTTTAAGTCGGGTTCGGACTTCACTCGTCTATGCACAAACTCATCCAAAAGTTTCGTAGTTTTGAATTTAATTTCATAATCACGAGATAGATTGTCGAAATATGGACCAATGTTACAGTTACCCTCGGTTTTGATATCGTCGTCATTGTAATTGATACTCAGAATTTCATTGAGTAGACTCACTCGATCGACTTCGTTGAATGCTTCGAGGATTTTCGCCGTCGTTCAACATGAGCTGAATTTTAACGGTTGGACTTTTTAAAAACTCGCGGCCAATACTGCAATCGTAAATGACTGTGTCATCCGGAACGACGTGAAATCTAACAGAATAAAAATTCGAATTAATTTTACAATTTGAGTTATAAATGTATAAAATGTTTAATCTTGAATTATTTACACCATAAAATGATGTTCCGATATACTTATATAATTTAATATTTTTCGGTAGAAATCGTAATGGTAGAATATTTATTGGACTTCCTGTGTCCACTACAGCTTGTACCTCTTTGGATTCGCCGTCAACATTTATTAGAATTTGCATTGTGACTTCACCTCTAATTAAACCAATTGGAGACTCCGTTGGTACCTTATTCCTTTTAATTTTGATGTAACAATTTTCTTCTATGTGTCCGGATCGGTTGCAAAATGTACATCTTGCTCGACGTTGTGGTTCAGGACAATTAATTGATTGATGTCCCGGTTTGAAATAATTGTAACACTTATTACTCTTATTATTATTATTACTAAGTTTTATTTCGGTGGTGGGTTTAGATGACGGCGATTCAACCTTACGGTACTGTGATGGTCTGAAGTTATCGTTGTCAAATCTGGATTTTTCGGCAAAAAACATTGTCTCTAAACTTGCTTCTATACTGTTAGACCGGTTAGCCAACAAAATATGGCGCATTTCAGTATCTTTAATGCCGTTGATTATATATTTTTGCGTAGCAGACATACTAAAATTTCCTCGTTTAGCCTTTGCAACTACATCATAAAAATAATTCACATTTTATCTATTTCCGATGGAAACAATTTATCCAAATAAAATTTCAAATCGGGCCAACTTTCTATTTGATCGTGATACATAAACAACGCATTTTTAGCGGCACCTTTCAGTTTAGTTTTCGCTATGTAGTATTTGTGTTGATCTTCCGAGTTATAAATCTTCGCTGCTGATTCGATTTCTGATAACCAAGCTTTAGCAGACATCTTTGTATTTTCTCCGGTAAAATCCGGTATCACAATGTTATAGTCCACTGAGTTTATTATAACGTGTTTTGTACTCACAAAAGGTGATGTAATTGGCTGTTGATAATTTTGGTCTTGGGCATTCACTGGTAACCGACGTTGAGCTCCTGCTGACAAATTCGTGTGCAACTCACATTGACGCCGATAATCCCCATCTTCCGATGATTTCGGCAATAGATGGAAATCTTTCGGTTGTTGCATGTTTTGGTTATAAAGTTGATTCGCTGTAAACCTTGTTACATCAGTATTCGGCACATCAACGGAAATTTGGTAGAAATTAGACGGCACTGATATATTCGATATGTCCGACGCAGACGACATTTTCTGCACACGTCGGTTCGTAATTACTGTAAGTTCCCGTTCAATGTTATCTATCTCACATTGGAGCCTGTTTATGTAAACAGTTACGATGATCTTTATTTATTTCAATTTTATTTAAAAAAAAACTTAGATGCTTCTTATTCAACTAAAAACTCAATTACAACTCCTAAAAATATAGTGTTGCCACTATTATGAAAATTATAAAGATTGAACAGCGATATCTAACGATTATATAAACAATAACAAAATTCAAATACATATACCATATATATATATATATATATATATATATATATATATATATATATATATATATATATATATATATATATATATATATATATATATATATATATATATATATATATATATATATATATATATATATATATATATATATATATATATATATATATATATATATATATATATATATATATATATATATATATATATATATATATATATATATATATATATATATATATATATATATATATATATATATATATATATATATATATATATATATATATATATATATATATATATATATATATATATATATATATATATATATATATATATATATATATATATATATATATATATATATATATATATATATATATATATATATATATATATATATATATATACATATATATATATATATATATATATATATATATATATATATATATATATATATATATATATATATATATATATATATATATATATATATATATATATATATATATATATATATATATATATATATATATATATATATATATATATATATATATATATATATATATATATATATATATATATATATATATATATATATATATATATATATATATATATATATATATATATATATATATATATATATATATATATATATATATATATATATATATATATATATATATATATATATATATATATATATATATATATATATATATATATATATATATATATATATATATATATATATATATATATATATATATATATATATATATATATATATATATATATATATATATATATATATATATATATATATATATATATATATATATATATATATATATATATATATATATATATATATATATATATATATATATATATATATATATATGTATATACGTTAGTTTTCTACAACAACTTCAAAATAATTTTTATTTTTGAAGCTCAAAGCCGAGTCATCTACTGTAAATGGTACTTTACAACTTATGGCAACTTACAACTACAAACTAGATAATCGCACATTATACACAATCTAGTATTTTTCTCAATCTGTACCTACATGATCTTGGTATACAGGATTATCACAAGTCACAACTCGAGCACGAAATCTTCGCACGCCACTTGGAACTATTCCTTATTATAATTTCTTTACCTTATTTTATAACTAGCATAAACTAATTTTTTCATTTTTGAATTGCCAGAAAACAAGAAATAATTTAGTTTAACAGTATTAAATTTAATCTTAATTTTCCAACTTTCATTACATGATCCTTTAAAAACGACAAATTTAAATCTTAAAAAGTTCACGTCTGCACGTAGCGGCTTACGCTTTTCTGATGTTTCAATTAGGATTAGAATTTATTATACATTTTCAATAAGTTATTTAACATAATAACCGCCTACATCTAAATAGTAGAAAAGCCTTAAATTTGAGATATTTGTCTACATATATTATGTGAGAAAGAACGAGAAAGACATATTAGGGCAAGTAAATTATTTACAAACATACTTTTTTTGTACTTATGAATGAATGTATAGGGGGGCGAAGTCCTAGATTCATACCTCCTTGCGGTGCTCCCTGGGTCACGCTAAATGAATCAGGCGGTGTAGTGGAGACGAGCAGGGGAAATCCTGTTTATTGGCGCCTCAAAACCAATATCAAATCAGCGTCTGTCCTTCAGGTTAGGTGCGGCTGAAGCGGGTGTCTGTCTTGTATCAAGCGGCTCGCTATATAAATGTGTTCAAGGTAGGACTGGATGCCTTAAGATTCTCACCAGTACCCGGCCACACACGTAACAAGCGGGTTGAGCAGCAGGCCAACAACTTGCTCTCATAAAAACAATTAAAGTTATGAACCCTAATCAAAGGCCTCGGATTACCATATCGGATTCATCACAAAATCGACCTCGGAAATTGTACACGGGCAACGCTTTAAAAATGGAAACATGAAACGTGCTTAGCCTCTTAAGACCTGGAGATCTCCAGATCCTTTCGAATCAAGCAAAGAGTTACACATTAGACGTGCTTGCACTACAAGAGCTTTGATGGTCTGGGAGTGGGATCCATGACACCACCAATGGTTACACCCTTCATTACAGCGGCCATCAGAATGGAGGAGAATTTTGGAGTTGGCTTCCTTATCCATCAGCGCGCGAAGCATCATATCATCGACTTCCGCCCTATCAACATGCGGATATGCACGGTCAGGCTCCGCACCAAGAAATTCAATATCACGATCGTTAATGTACATGCACCCACCGAAGATAAATCTGATGACATCAAAGATCTCTTCTTTGTCGAGCTGGATGAAGTCATCAATAACATACCGCACCACGACATTAAAATCATCGCGGGCGACTTTAACGCAAAAATCGGTAGGAGTGCAGAAAATACATCGTACATCGGTCCTAACAGCCTGCACCTAACTAGTAACAACAACGGCCAACGCGTCACCAACCTGACAATAACGTACAACTTAGGTATATCAAGTATGTTTTTCCTACACAAGAGAATCCACAAAGTAACGTGGAGATCGAATGATGAAAGAACGGAAAACCAAATCGATCACGTCATGGTGTCTAAGAGACACTCCGCCAGCATATCCGACGCCAGATCTTACAGATGTGTAGACATTGACAGCGATCAGTTGCTTGACATATTTAAGTATAAGTGCAAACTGTCATCTACGTTCAACAGACAACCACAAAAGACCGTTCGGTGGAATATTGATGCTTTAAAAGACCAAGCATCACTGCAGAGTTACTAATTATTTAGACCGGCCCAATAACAACGAAGAAGCTCCTCCTAACATCCAGGAGCAGTGGCACGCTGTACAGTCAGCCATAACCACCGAGGAGCAAAGTTCCATCGGAAGAAGGCCTCCGAGGCCCTGCAATGACTGGTTCGATGATCAATGCCGAAGGGTCATCGAAAATAAACGAAAGCTTCGTAAGAAATGGTTGGCTCGCAACACTAGAAGCACTCTAGCAGAATATCTCCGCGCTAGGAAAGCTCCTACGACTAAATACCTTCGACAAAAGAAGCGCGATCATATGAAATCTTGCATCGAAAACATCAGCTTCCAAGCGGAAATAGGAAACTCAAGGGACTGTTTTGCTAACGCCAGAAATCTAACTAAAGACTTCCAACCAAGAAGTACAGCCATCAAAGACGGAAATGGAGAGCTGAGAACAAACGTGGCTGATATTCTCTCTGTGTGGCAAACCTACTTTCAAAATCTGCTAAATCGGAATGACGAAGTGACCTACATTAGAGCAATAGCTCCGCCAGGTGAAGAGGTCTTTTTCGAATATCCCACAGTAGAGGAAGCAGATGCAGGTATTAGTAGATTAAAAATGGAAAGGCACCCGGTCTCGACGGAATCCGCGCAGAATTGATTAAGCTCGGAGGCGCTACTCTTGCAACAAATCTATACGATCTCATCGTCTCTATTTGGGACCAAGAAGAGCTGCCGGAGAATTGGAAGACCGCACTCATATGTCCGCTGCACCAAAAAGGAGACAGTCTTAAATGTGGAAACTATCGTGGTATCCCCTATCATTGTGGTTTTCGTCCCAACCGAAAAACCGCGAAAACCTATGGGCCACGCTCATATGCCTAGGAATTCCAGAGAAACTCGTTTCTCTGTGTAAATTAACAACCTCTGGGTCTGTATGTAGAATCGTAATTGAGAGAGCTGTGTCAGATTCCTTTGAAATAACATCTGGTGTTCGACAGGGAGATGCACTCGCGTCTGTGCTGTTCAATTTGGCGCTTGAATACGTAGTGAGAAAAAGCAACATTGAAACTTCGAGCTATATATTTAATAAATCAGGCCAAATTCTTGGATATGCAGATGATATCGTGCTTCTTGGCCGAAGACCTAGCGATATCAAGGACAGTTTCATACAGCTCGATCGCTGCGCAAGAAGACTTGGTTTGGAGGTGAACAGCAGAAAAACAACATTATTATCAACACCTAGGAACATCTCCATGGTAAATTTCGGAATTGGCGACCATAACTTTGATAGCGTCGAAAACTTTAAATACCTCGGGTCAGTTATAACATCGTCGAATGATATGCAGGCAGATATAAAAGACCGAATCGCTGCCGGACAACGAGTTTTCTACGCCCAATCGAAATTATTGCGATCTCAACATCTGTCGCAGTCGTGCAAGCTCGCACTTTATAAAGCACTCATAAGACCTGTGCTGGCTTTCGGAAGCGAGAGCTGGACAATGACCTCTAACGATTGTAGATTGTTATCTACCTTCGAAAGGACGGTCATTCGCTCAATCGTTGGTCCAATTAAAGTCGCGGACAATGAATATCGGATTCGTATGAACCACGAGATTAGGCAGCTTCTTGGAGGCTGCGATATTATCGAATTCATCAAATCCAATCGAGTTAGATGGCTCGGCCACGTTACACGGTCTCCACAACAACGAATGACCAATAAAGTATTCCATCAACAACCAGCCGGTGTTCGTCATAAAGGAAGACCCCGACTGCGCTGGCGTGACGACGTCGAACAAGATCTACATGTATTAGGATGTTGAAACTGCAGGACAAGAGCGATGGATCGAGACGGATGGAGGACCTTAGTGCGGACGGCAAAATCCCTCCATGAGATGTGAAAGCCAGAGAGAGAGAGAAATGAATGTATAATATATTCGTAAAATAGTGGCTTTCGAATTGACAACCGCAAGTACTTATAAGTGCAAGAAATATGTCTTGGCTAAATGTTCGATTGGAACAAACCAAAAATTATGACATGAGCAAAACATAACCTCTAAATTTTTAATTCGCATAATACCAAAAAATAATGCGATTATGGTTTAATTTTTAAAATTTATGGTAGTAAACTGTTAAGTAATTATTTAAAATATAAATTTTAGCTTTATTGTTGTAAATTAGTATCAAATAACACGTACCAGAGAATGTTGACGTAAATGCTTGTAGCTACTCATCTTCAATTTTGTTTGTAAATATTTCACAATGGAAATCAGGGGCGGGGTCATGGAATCCGCTCGGAAATGCCGGTCGTTTATAAAACGTCACCGCTAACAAATCCGACCGGTAAGAAAATCGTATCATGAAATCCGGTTCCTGTGTGGGGTTTGCTAGTTCCCCATCAGGCGCCTCCACAGATGGCGGATAGGGGAAAGCTTGCCAGATATGGCAGGTACCGGGGGAAATCAAACACTCGGGCGGACCAAAAACTAGCACACCCGAGCTAAGGTGGCGCTACATACGCCGATGGGTGCATGGCTAAGAGGGTGCATAGTCGTTAGTATGTGAACTCCGAATTTGGCGACGTTCGGTTTAAACCCATAGCCTTCCCATGATAATGCAGAGCTCTGTCATGGGTGACCGTTACTTCTCGTGCTACTCGTGGGAATAAAAATGATAGGAAATAATAATAATAACCTAACGAAATTAGAAAACGAGACGGATGTGTCTCTAACAGCATCAAATCAATCATCATTGTTGGACGCCGATACCATGGATCCTGCGGGGGACCAACTATTGCAAAATAAAGAGAACAACTTTCCTAAGAGGACGAAAAGGTTTCAACAATTCTAAAGGTTTCAAATGTAAGTAGTTGTACACTACAACTAAAGACGGCTGCGACAGTCGCGACTGCGTCCCAAGTAACTAATAACAACCCTCACTCTGAGGAAGTAATCAAAGCTCTAGCCGAGTCTAGACAAGAAAATAAAGAATTAAATAAATCAATTCAAGAAGCAAGAAATTAAAAACCTTAAACATAATCTAAAGATGGATTATACCAAACTGGTCATGAAGTTTCTTCGGTTGAAGTAGAAGCCCTAAACCAGGAAAACAACATCAAAGGAACGGAACGTGCTAACTTAATTGAGTACCAAACCGACGAGGAAGATTTAGAAAGAGAGACCAATTGGATAATGAAAAAGTCAAAAAGGGCTCTAAAAAAGCAAAAAACACAGGAAGTAAATTCTTCCAGTAAAAGGAAAGCTGAGTCGTCCCCAGAAATGAACACTAGTGTGAACATATCGGGAGCAAAGGTAAACCAATTACCAACTATCAGCAAGACCAAGAAAGGAAAACCACCACCACCAATCAATATCAAAGGGGTAAATTAAGTATTTGCGCTAAATCTTTTTAGAGTTTATCATGCGCGTGGTAAATACCTAATGGTTTACCTGATGAATCCTCTAATCGATAAGCCACTTGTCCAATGCGTTCGACAATTTTTACGGGGACAAATTTAGGCGCTAATTTTGCGGAAAATTTTCGTGCGGCGTTGCTTTGGACGTAAGTACGCACGAAAACATCATGTCCTTGAGCAAATTCACGTGGACTACTCCTCTGGTTATAATGTACCTCTCCCCTCAACTGAGCCTCCCTGGGATGTTTTAAAACTGACTCATGCACCGTGTCCTGGTGAAAAGAACGAGAGATAGTGCTAGCTTCACCACAATCGTCGCATCTCAATAATCTTCGGAGTTCATACACGGAGCCATGACCAATATAGTGCTGGCCAAAGAACAGAAAGTGAGGAGAGAATTCGGTGTGATCACTCCCTATATAGGCGCGAACGGCAGGCAAAACAGTCCGATTGACCCTTTCGGCGGCATTGCTCTGAGCCGAATGATACGGCGTTCGACGATGAAAAACGCAATACTTACTTAGTAAGTGACGGAATGATAACGAAAGAAATTGCTGTCCGTTGTCTGTGAACACCGTTTTTGGTACGGAGGATACTTCAAAAATTTCTTTCTCCACAAAATTGCACATGACAGCGGCAGAGGCTTCTTTAAAGGCTTTGAGAAATACGAATTTTGAATAATGATCTAAGACAACTAAAACATGAGTGTTAAGGTTTTTGGAGCGTGGGAACGGTCCCAGAAAATCCAAATATAGATATTGGAATGGCCTCTTAAATATTAGATGGTTTTATCATTTTCACACGCCATGCCAGGCCAATAAAAGTGTCGTTGTAACCTATTTAGAGTTTTAGCGATGCCCATGTGAGTAGATGATGGTGGAGAATGAGCCAATTGGACCAACTGAGCGGTCAGACCCGAAGGAATAAAAAGTTTCCAAGGTGATAAATCCGAGTTGTCGTATCGGTATCCATAGGAAGGTTGAATAAGTAGTTTACCATTCTTGACTTTGATCCCAGATGAACAAACAGGTTGATTTGATACCTCACGAATACGCGCGAGATATTCAGGCTCACAGAAAGCTGGAGATGTCACATCTACACACAACGTGTCATCAGGACTGGCATTTGAAGGCCCAGGCTCGAGAGTGTCGCAATAGATGCGAGATAAGGCATCGGGCACAACGTTAAGACTACCCTTCCTGTGGATGATATGGAACTTAAAACCCTGGAGTTTTAAACTCCATCTTGCTAATCGCCCTGACAGATCGCATTGGTTCATGAGCTATTGAAGACTCGCGTGGTCTGTAATGATAGAAAATTCGAACCCTTCCACATAAGCTCTAAACTGTTTTATGCACAGCACAGCCGCGTAACACTCCAACTTAGTGATGCTGTACTTGCGTTGCACCGAGTTTAGCTTATGTGAATAAAAGGCTATTTGGTGTTCCTCTCCGTTATGAATTTGGTATAATCCTCCTCCGATCCCAGTTGTGGACGCATCGACTTGTATGAAAAACGGTATAGCGTAATCGGCGTGAACTAGGACCGGAGCGGTAGTGAGAGCTTCTTTTAATTGATTGAAAGCAGATTCAGCTTCGGCATTCCACACGAGTTTTGATTTTACTTTCAATAGATCCGCCAAGGGAGCGGCGATAGAGGAATAGCCTGATATAAATCATCTGTACCAGCCACTGATGCCGAGAACGGGGCGAAGCTGACGAATGGTGGTAGGGATTGGAAACTCGGAAACTGCACTGACTTTCGCAGGATCAACCCTGATACACCCTTCTCCGACCAGATGCCCTAAACATTTAATCTGTTTCAGAACAAAATGACTTTTCTCAACATTAATAGTCAAGTTGGCCAACCGCAATCGCTCAGCCAAGAGTCGTAGTTGAGCAAGATGTTCCTCAAAACCACTGGATGTCACTAATAAGTCGTCAAGATAGACAAATACTTTATCATGATATTGGTGAGGAATCACCTTGTCCATCAATCGACACATGCTTTGCGGAGCATTGTATAACCCGAAAGGCATAACGGTAAATTGATAAAGGGGCCTACCCGGTACCGTGAATGCAGTTTTGCTTTTTGCATCACTGTCGAGAGGAATTTGCCAAAAGGTATCTTTCAAATCCAAGCTAGATATGAAAGTGGTGTTTTCCAATCGACTCAGAAGACTCAGATCAACGGTAACCGGTATGCGTCCTTTAACGTTGCTACGTTAGCCTTTCGGGCATCTAGGCACAACCTAACCTACCCATTTGACTTTTTCACCAGTGTAACTGGCGAACACCAAGGACTCTCACTCTCCTCTATCACCCCGAGCTCAAGCATACGATCTAGTTCAGCATATAGCTGCCTTTGAATTGCCGGAGAGATGGCGTAATGTCGCTGTTTTAGAGGAGGAGCGGCCCCGGTATCAATTTTATGGGATATTATATTGGTGCGGCCCAAACCCAAATTGGAAAAAGATGGGAATAGACTAATTTCTTCCTTTAGAGCTTTATTTTGTTCGATTGACAAATCATAAGTAGGAGATTGATTAACTGGAACCTCAGCATCAAGAACATTAGTGGAGAATTCTGAGATTTTTAGTTATATACCAAATGTACGGAAGAAATCCATACCTAGGTATAATTCTTGCGACAAATTAGGAGCTAAGTACAAACGAATTTGGTGACACTGGTTATTGAACTGGATGTCTGCAAGAATATATCCAAGTATGCACTCTATAGAACCGTTTGCTGTGGATAATTTGGAAGGAAAACTGTGAAACGTGTCACCAAAACGTTTTTTAAATGAATCACATCCCTTTCATAAAACGGTAATATTCGCACCCGAATCCAACAATCCCCACTTATCGAAACCATTTATGACCACTTTGACGAATAGCCTTCCATCCGTGTGATTGATGAGACAAGATTCACTGATTTCGTGTCTTAATCGTTTACGTTTATTAAAGTATTGGTAGGATCGATGGAATCGAGATCGGGGACAAAGGACTGGAATAGAGTTATTTATTTTTTTAGAATGGATATTGACTTCTGTTGAAGACGGTATAGCTCGGGATCTGTATTGGAAGCCGAGTCGATTTTGTAGGATCTCGTCGAGTATGAGGTATTTCGAGGGGGTATTGAGGAGATAAGGTTCCCGAACTTTCCCTTCCTTCCGTCCCTCGTTTCCCTGATAAGATCGCCTACAGTTAACGCAGTCTGGCAAATATGTATTAGATAAACCACATCCAAAGCAAAAAATTTCACGAGGTTCTCGGCAGAATTTATAGAAATGATCGGGAGCCTGACAGTTCCAACATTTACACGGTAAACTACCAGCATTCTGAACATTAAATCGATCACTTCTGGCAGGCGGCCGATTTAACGCGCATACTTCAGCAGACTCATTTTCGTGGACAACTTGGGTCAAAGTGCAATCCGGTACTACAACAGAGGGGATTACTGAATTTGGAAAATGAACGAATTGTGAAGAAACTTCATGCTCCTGTGGTTTCCATAAATTTTCGAGCGACCGACATTCCTGAGCTAATTGGCTAATTGTAGTTGTAGCTTTGTTAGCTAAAGCTAGTTGTAACCCCGGTCTCATATTATTGAATAAAATTTCAAGGATTTCTTGATCTGAAATAAGACTTTGCGCCTGTAATGCAATTTTAAAAATAGCGTCTTGAAATTCGCCATAACTCTCCTTCAGATAATTCTGTTTTCGAGCATCAAACGCTCTACGAATATCTCGATCAGAACGACTCGCACAGAATCAAACGGATCCCTTTCTAACTGAATCCAGAACCATTCTAGTGCGTCTCCAGTTAAAAAGCAAGTTAATTCTTGTACACAACCATTTAAATTGATTCAGGCTCTGTTAGCCATCTGATCGATCCGCGAAACAAATCTTTCTACTGGAGTATTTGTACTTGATCCGCCAAACTTAAGGATTTGTCTGTCCGACGTTGTCTATAGCCCGATCAGGTCGCGAAGCATTTTGTGCAAATCCTGTTGTTCGCATGGTATCTATTAGTGATTCTACAGAGTTAACTAGAGCGTTTATGTTACAAGGATTATCGCGTTTTTCCGATTGAAACCTAGAACTACCTACCTAAATTAGTGGTTAGGGTGTTCTTATATTGTTCGCATGTTTTTCATCCTATAATAATGTTAAAACGAGGGAGCTATAACACTAAGCGCAACTAATCCGAACTAGTCGCTTATGGCTAAAAAGAGTCCGCTTACGATTAATAAAACGATTTTGTCTCCGTGTAAGAATATTATCTATCTGATAATAGACCGGCCATCAGTCCAGGTTTTGATAGTAAGAAGGTGATGATATAGGTTGGGTCCGATACTTTGACCACGGCAGGCATATAGGCATTGAAATCACCAAGCAAAATTATATCTCGCGTTTTTGGATTGCGATCCATGTTAGATTGTAGCTTTAAGAAAATCCTAGAGGAACGTCGCAGATTTTAGACGAAGTTTTGTGATGGCACATATATGCATACAAAAAGAATGATGAAGAAATGTAGCAGCCCCGTAAAGTAATGACAGCCCCATAATAGTTCTGGATGTGCTTGACTTGTAATAATGAATTTTTTTGTTAAAATTGCCACACCTGTTCTTTTGGTCTTCGGAGCAAGATTTTAATTTACCGCCATTTGTGAAGCAAATTGTTGGCAACTGGCAAATTGTTGTAGGGTTTGTAAAAATGGAGCGTTACACGATACAACAACGTCTTTTCATTATTGAACAGTACCTCAAAAATAATGAAAATTTGGCGGCCACAGTTCGAAAATTTCATACAAAATATGGTCGGAATAGTGTTTTAACTTCGTAAACAGAAGAGATTAATTGAAAAATTCAGGGAGACTGGATCAGTTAAAAACGTTAAAAAGACTGGTCATTAAAAAACAAGCCAGTGTTGGTGAAAATCACGCAACATCAATTCGGCGTCGTGGACAAGAGTTGCAATTTTCAAGAAGCTTTCTACAGCGTATACCCACAAAAGATCTGTGTCGCCATCCTTACAAAATTAAATTAAGATAACATCTGAAGCCTAATGATCATGCACAGCGAAGAGAGTCCGTTGAATGGATTATTGAACATCAACAAGTGGATGCTGATTTTCGAGTAAAATCATCCTAATCGATGAAGCACATTTTCACCTTGATGGCTTTGTTAATCGCTAAAATTGCTGTGTTTGGGGTTCGGAGAACCCACATGTGAATGTCGAAAAACAAATGCATCCACAACGTGTCACTGTTTGGTGCGGATTTTGGGCTGGATGCATCATTGGACCATACATTTTTGAAAATGAGGCTAGTCAAGCAATGACTGTTACTAGTGCTCGATATTGCGACATTGGATGATATTGATATGGCTAATATGTGGTTTCAACAAGACGGTGCCAAATGCCATACAGCCCGTGAAACAATTCAATTACTACATGAAACATTTCCTGGTTGGGTACTCTTTTGTTTTGGTGATTAGAATTGTCCCCCTAGATCGTATGATTTAACACCATTAGATTTCTTTTTATGGGGTTATTTGAAGTCAAAGGTCTATGTCAACAAGCCCACAACCACCCGTGCATTATAGGAAGGAATTAAACGCTGTATCAACGAAATTCAGCCACATGGAAAAATTGCTGTTGTACAGGAACTAGGTGCTCATATTGGTTTCCTGAACACTGCTTCTAAAAATGGAATTCTTGTCTAAAATTCTGTCTATGACATGGTTTTTGTGGGTCGTTGAGACCTCGGATATTCCAGGTTCACAAAAGTTAGATGAATTAATCTGTATATTGGGTAACGAAACTAATTGCGGCTCCTCAATGAGATTATAAGGAATATGAGTGGGTTGTATGTTGTGTGTTAAATGAGGGTGGATATTTTGTTTAGAACTCTGGATAGAACGGACAGTTGGTGAAGGTTTGAGTTAAGATACAATATTATCATAGTGGGTGTAAGATTTATAGAAATAAGTACTTTAGCTAGTGAACAGTAGTGGATTTAATTAGATGATTTTAATATGTTCCGAAGATTGTAAGAGAATTCAATCCAGTTTCGAACTGATGAGCTTCTGATTATGAAAAAATCAATCTTCTCATCTGGCCGCGGCGAATGGACTGATTATACCATAATTTACATTCTATATATACAGAATGTGCTGTGCGTTAAGTACTAGCGAATCGTACTAATACAGATGAACTCTCGTACAATTTTTCTTCTTTCGCAATATTCACAAAGCTCTATTTCTGACGCTAATTTTTACTTTATTAATTTTTTGTTGAATGTTAATTAATTCATGTAATTTCTAATATGTTACCGGTGATTAGACCTTTTTAAAGATGTTTTTATTAACACTAGAAGAATATTAGTATTTACGAACAGTAATTCAACGAAACCGACTTATAGACAGAATTCTATTTATTTAATTATATTAAAAATTAGCGTACACAGAAATAGAGCTGTGTGAATATTGCGAAAGGAGAAAAATTATGCGAGAGTTCATCTGTATTAGTATGATTCGCTAGTACTTAACGCACAGCACATTCTGTATATATAGAATGTAAATTGTGGTATAATCAATCCAGTTGCCGCGGCCTGATGATAAGATTGATTTTTTCATAATCATAAGCTTATCAGTTCGAAACTGGATTGAATTCTCTTACAATCTTCGGAACATATTAAAATCATATAATTAAATAAATAAAATTCTGTCTATTAGTCGGTTTCGTTGAATTACTGTTCGTAAATACTAATATTCTTCTAGTGTTAATAAAAACATATTTAAAAAGGTCTAATCACCGGTAACATATTAGAAATTACATGAATTAATTAACATTCAACAAAAAATTAATAAAGTAATGGATTAATTAGATTTTGTTGATGAAGGGTCGCATTAAAGAGACAGTTGCCATCACCAGGAATTTGATACACTGACATAAGATATTTGTTGGTTTTATTCAAACCATCATGCTATAACTGGTTAGGCGATCTTGTATTATTATTGTTAATGACGTACCTTGTTTTCAGAAAAAATCGCATCAAGGTTCTTGATCTTTTAAAGATCTGTAGGTTATTCCAAGTTTTTTAACAATAAACAACGGTTGTTTCACTTTTTGATTATTTGATGAGTACTAACCTTTCAGTGTATAACATTGGGCGGGAACCCACATTTATTACTAGTAACAGGCAGGAGGTTCTAGACGTGACCCTTGACTCAAATAATATTCTTCATATGGTTAAAAATTGGAGGGTGGATAAGGAACACTCCTTTTCTGATCATCGATATTCTCCCTGCTACCCGGGAAGCCTTCAGGAACCCTAGAAGGACCAACTGGAGCAAATATGGGGAATTATTGGAGGATTTGTTGCCGTCGAGGGCTCTCTAGCCCCCGACGACCGTTGGGGAACTGAAGGACATGGTGGCTAGCGTTACTAACGCATGCAACCAATCCTTTCGTGCTGCCTGCCCACTGGCTAGGCCTAGGGGTAGGCAAAAATCAGTATGGTGGTCCAGGGAACTAGGAACCTATCGTAAGGCTTATATGACAGCCTTTAATAGAGCCAAATATACAAGGGAGGGTCAGGATTGGGACTCCTATAAGGAGAAACTCGGAATTTATAAGAAAGAATTCAGAAAGGCACAAAGGAGGTCTTGGAGAATCTTCTTTGATAAAATGGAAGAGGTATCCGAAGCCTTCCGCCTTAGGAAGATTCTTTCCAAAAGTACAGCTAGTCCCAGTTTTTTGATAAAGCCGGACGGATCTTGGACAGCTTCTAGTGGAAAATCTCTGGAGCTTCTCTTCGAGACACACTTCCCAGGGAGCTTTGAAGATCCGTTGGTGCGTAGCAACCATCAGGAATCACTGTCAGTGTTCCCAGAGGATATCGTAACCAGAAAACGGATCCTATGGGCACTGAGGGGTTTTAAACCATTTAAATCGGCTGGTCCGGATCAAATTATACCAGCGGAACTTCAAAACAACTCAGTAATTATTCTTTCTTACCTGAAAGCTATAATCAAAGGGTGTTTGAAGCTGGGCTATATTCCTAGGTACTGGACGGAGGTCAATGTGGTGTTTATACCGAAAGCGGGGAAAAGCTCACATGTCTATCCTAAGGACCTAAGACCAATAACTCTATCATCCTTTCTTTTGAAAACCTAGGAAAGGCTGCTGGATGTATACATTAGAAACAAAATAAGTGCCAGGAAGTGGGCTCCGTCTCAGCATGCGTACACAGAGGGTAGATCTGTGGACACTGCTCTGCACGCCTTGGTGTGTACGATTGATAAATCGATTAATTCGAAGGAATTTTGTTTGGTGGCCTTCCTGGATATAGATGGCGCCTTTAATAATGTGAAAGCGGAGGCAATCAAGGAGGGATTGCCATTTTTGGAGGTGGACGTTCCTCTGATAGGGTTAATCAATTATATGCTGGGAAGCAGGATTTTTAGCTCAAAGTTGGGGGACACCACCGTCTAGAGGCGAGTAACTAGGGGAACCCCGAAGGGGACTGGGGTTGTGTCCTCTCTTCTCTGGAATATAGTGGTAAACGGGTTACTAATAGAATTGGAGAGAGAGGGTATTGAAGTTATCGCTTACGCAGATGACGTAGCTTTAGCTGTTACCGGGAAATTCCTGGGCACGATTGTAGACGTAATGCAGAATGCGCTTACCATCTTTATGAAATGGACTGGCAAATATGGACTTGGTATTAACCCGTCCAAGACAGAGCTGGTACTCTTTACTAAGAAATACAAAATCCCGGTAGTTGTCCCTCCTACCTTAAATGGCACGAGACTTGCTTTTACTGATAGAGCTAGATATCTGGGTATTATCTTAGACAGTAAGCTTAGTTGGAAGCCCAACATGTTGGAGAGAATAAACAAAGCTTCTATAGCTTTGTACTCCTGTAGGAACGCCATTGGTCATAGATGGGGTCTGAAGCCGGAGCACTGGTTCTACACCGCTGTAGTGAGATCTGTACTCATGTACGGGAGGGGGGTGTTTGGTAACCAGCTCTGGACAAGGTAACTTATAAAAGTAAGATTGAGAGAGTGCAAACAACGGCCTGTATGCATGTTAGCGGGGCATTGAGGTCGACACCGACAAGTGCCTTAGAGGTTATGTTGCACCTTCTTCCGGTCGACATTTTTGGCAAACAGATGGCGGCAAATACGGCTGTACGACTTGCAGCTGTCTCTCAGTGGAGGTGTTTTAGTATAGGACACTCTACTATTGTTAGATCGTTGAAGGATGAGCTGGCGAATCTTGAATACATTAAACCTACTCTACGCTTCGAGAAGCGATTTCGGACCTCCTTCCCTTCAAGGGAATCCTGGAGGGATAGACCATTATCGGAAACCGAAGCGTTGCAATTCTTCACAGATGGCTCCAAGGTAGACGGCAAAGTGGGAGCTGGAGTATTCTGTGACAAATTAAATGTAAACATTTCTATTCGTCTCCCTGATACGTCAGCTTGTACCAAGCTGAAGTCGTAGTGATAGAGGAGGTCATGACATGGTTGAATCGTAATGTGTTATCCTCACACGATATCACAATCTATGTGGACAGTTAAGCGGCGATCCGGTCGTTAGAATCGGTGTCTTTGGCGTCACGGGTGGCGTTGAGTTGTCACTAATCTCTAAATGAGATGGGTGAGCATTTCAATATCCAGGTAATCTGGATCCCAGGTCACTCGGGCGTCATGGGGAACTGCAGGACAGATGAACTCTCTAGGCATGGTACGACTCTCCAGCTGCAACCGGAAAGGGCAAGTCTGGGAAGGCCTATCACAGCGCTGAGACAAGCACTTGGGAAGCAGGCGCTATCCTCAGCGGGGTAAAGGTGGTCTAACACCCTCACCTGTAGAGTTACAAGACAAGTTCGGCCAAAGCTGGACTTGGGCGCACTAGGGCATTAATATCCCTACGCAGACGTGAATTAAGAACGGTCGTAGGAATTCTCAGGGGATACTGCCTTTTTGGAGAACATGCAAGAAGGCTGGGTCTGGAGGCAAATGACTTTTGCAGAAGCTGCTTGGACGAAGAGGAGGAAGAGACGTTGGTCCACTTCCTTTGCTCGTGTCCAGCATTGGCTCTCAGAAGGCACAAACACTTGGGTAAATTCAGGATGGACTGCCTCTCGGATCTCGAAAACAGTAAACTGCGGGACGTCTTACGCTAAATAAGTAGCTCGAAATGGTTCCAATAGCGGTCAAAGGGGAGATATTCTGTGGTATCACAATGTACCGTCACCGGTCTAAGTGTACATAAGCAGCCACTCCAACTAAACCTAACCTAACCTAACGGTTGTTTCCAAATTATCGCCCAATATAACAGTTGAGACAAATTGTTATATGAGTATCTACCGTTTCCAAGTAATTAGGCGGTCAAAAATGTAGTGAGGTAGTTCTCATAAAAAAATTGGTTTAAAGTGAAATAAACGATTAACTAGCACATTATTTATGAATAAGACCTCGCAGAACTGGAGGTAGTACTGTCGAGATTACTTACATTAAGTAAACAAGCAGAGGCTTGGTAATTTCTTCAACCAACTAAAAACTTTAATTTAACTAGATCTAACATAAATTTATTATAACAAAATTTACAGAGTTCTAGGTGACTAGCAGTTAAGGGGAAGATTAAGGGGTAATTAATATTTTTCCAGACCCATATTAAATTGTTGATTATTTTAGTTTTAGTGTTAAATATTTTAGTTATTTATCTGTTCAGTGCAATAAAAGCGTCAACACAAATTAGCGAAATAGAATATCAAAAAAAAAAAAATCAGCTTTCTTGAGCACTCCAACCCATAATTTGTTTATGTAAATTAATTAATTAATTTTTTGTGCACATGAACTGATTTGATTGGTACCCAGTTTAATTTTTTTTTATTGTTTCCCACTTTACATTAAATATAAGCGGAACGTCGACAGTGTAACGACAAATAATATACGCTGTGTGATTACAATAAAAATCGTTCCATTTAATAACCGATGGTTGTTCCTTCCTCCACTCTGTGACAATACAACGTTGATACCCGTTGCTGTTGTTCGGTTCACCGATATGCCAATTACTATAAACTACTCGTTCACCGGTAGTTAGCCAGGTCCATGTTCGGTTACATGCTAAATCTGAGCCACTTGTCCAATATCGAAGCGCCTCTTTTTCGTTTAATTTTAATCGAGTCTCATTAACGAAAGTTGCGATGCGATCATCTTCCAAACTTGTTCGAATATCAATCAAGTACATTTGATGATAGCTACAAATTCTCATTGCTTCGTGCCACTTATACTGAAAGCGTTTTAGAATATAAAATTATGACTTTTGTTATTTTTTACTTTTTATGTTTAAATAAGCATACCCCCCTAGAATAATCTATATAATACTTTATCCCATCAATGGTACGGCGTTGAACAGCATCACCAGCTTCATATAGAGAAATACATAAAACGATTATGGTTATTGGCAAAAAAAGAGCCATTTTTAAAAATCGATAAGAGATTATTTTATGTGTATACACACAGTTCGGCTGAACTAAACTAATTAAACAATTTAAAGTGATCCAATGTATAAATTTACTAAAGAGTGTCTTAAAAAGTTGTTTCACAAAATGCCTTACTTTCTAATTCAATATAAGAGGGAGACAAAGTTGTCGAAAATTCTTCTTTTCAATAAGGTGCAAATCAACTATATTTTACGCAACGGCGGTGCTCCGAGTTGTTCATATCGAAATATCTTTTTAGATTACGCTTTAAAGTTTAAAATTTCAGTTTAACCAAAGCTTACAGTAACGTTTTAATTAGAACAAATTGGAATAAAAATAAAATGGCTATGGTAATTAAACTGGAACAAAATTAAATTGTTCGTGCTTGTCAGATAAGAATATTTGCAAGATTATGAAACAACCTTATTGGCAGGTGTGACAAACACAACAATGTTGCCACAAATTGAAAAACCTTTAAGTTTGCGGCGTATTTCTTGAGGTATTCATCTGTTCCGGATCAGATCAAGTTTCATAAGATGACAGAGAAATGTTGGTCCTAAAACAAAAATTAGTTACAATTTTATTGTTGTTTTCAATTTAAAATAAAGATAAGTGAAAGGAACTAAAATGATTCCCCTGATATTGGTGATTTTAATATCCATTTACTATATCATTGACATGAACCACAGACTAGCAACGGTATGTATATAACGTTATCCTCAACTTAACCTTCAACTTAATCCTCAAATTAAACCTTTTGAGAAAGTAACGACTATTGAACCACAACTGCACTACCAACACCAAACGAACTTCAGAATCCCACTCAGCCTTTAACTCTATCCAAAACTCAACCTCAAACTCGGTCAAACCAGACAAGGCAATCAGAGATTGCCGAACTAGACTGAGAGATGAAGCAAGAACCCAAATATTAGGATAAAAACCACCAACAACCTTTCAAACACACCGCAGCAACCAAACGTAAAATAAGCAACATTCTCCCACACAACCACAATAGACATACGAAAGGAACCCAACGAATTGATTTATTTATCCACAACAAAATACCACAAAATACGCAAGACACATGAACCGAAATAATTTTGCAGGTAGACCACCAAAATACTGCTCATATTACAAAACAATCACTGGACATACAATTAATGAATGTAGAAAGAAGCAAGCTTCGTAGAAATGGGAACCGAAGAAGTAAAAATCAAAAAAATAGATAACCAGAAGGCAACGAACTATAAAAGCAGATTTAGTAATATTAGAATAAACACAGTCGCTCCTACGCACCACATGCCGGAAAACTTCAACGGATCCAACCAGCATTAGGAGATCCACCGCGGTTGGATCCCGACAATTAAGAACAAACAACACAACACGAATATAGGACATCGAATACTATCTCCCAATTCACTTTTTAATTCCTTTTTAATCTTTATTCTATTTCGTTCCAAATTCGAATAATAATCCAATTCGATCTTGTTCGCCTTTTTATATACACAAACCAAACTTCTCGAAAGTTCATGACTTTTCCAGTTAGAATACCGTATAAACATTACGTAACAATTTTATCATGGAAAATTCCATTTTAGTACAGTAAATATTCAGCTATTCATTTAACTTATTCTATTACACACTAGGTGTCACCGTCACATTATTCTAAGATACTGTGACGGTGACACCTAGTATGTAATAGAATAAGTAAAACTCAATGTTTTACTGTACTAAATGGAATTTTCCATTAAACAAATTGTTACGTAATGTTTCTACGCTATTCCAACTGGAAAAGTCGTGAACTTTCGAGAAGCTTGGTTTGTGTATATAAAAAGGCGAACAAGATCGAATTGGATTATTCGTATTTGGAACGCGATAGAGTAAACGTGTAAGATTATAAGTAATATTTGGAAAGCGATAGTATAAAGATTAAAAAGGAATTAAAAAGTGATTTAAAAAGTGTTTTTGTGCGAAATAAAAAGTAAAAGTGATTAGTAAAATTTGAGAATAATTTATATAAAGTGATTTTGTGAATTTTTATTGATAAACTGTGTTGTAATAAATTTTGTGAAATAAATAAATTCGTTGGGATAAATTAAATTGATTTTGTATTATTCACAATCCAGTGATACGAACCTTGAGTGACAAGGCAAAAACGTAACAATACATTTATTTACTGCCACCTACGAATAACTAGCCAGACTAAAAATACTGTGGAACGGTAGAATATTTCAATGGAATTTCTGATAACAATTAAGATTAGTATTATCCTGGTTAGTACATGGTTTCATTCGCATCTTCTTTAATTTCAGCTATTCCAGCATTCATCGCCAAATAGGTCCTAAAGATGTAATTTGTAAAAAATACTTTATTCTTAAGTATTTTTAGGAAAAGTTTCCGTGATAAGATCATTAATGTATGGTATTGTGATGAACATGACCAACACAACACAAATCTTATTCAACATCGTCGTTTGTCCAACGTATAAAAATGTAGCGCACTGTAATGGGTGTACAAATAAATTTCCGACCTTTTTAGATAGGTGTCGTTAGTATCACTGCTTAGTGACATTTGTTCAAAGCGTAAACAACAATTATTTTCATGTAATTGAAAATGTCGAATTTTATGCCAAAACAACAACATTTGCGGGAAGTTTTACTTCATTATTTTTTGTTAAAGAAAAGTGCAGCGGAAACAAATCGTTTGCTTGTGCAAGTTTACGGTGAACATGCTCCATCGAAAACAACGTGCAAAGAGTGGTTTCAACGATTCAAAGTTGGTGATTTTGACGTAAGGGATAAAGAACGTGAAGGCAGACCAAGAAAATTTGAAGATACAGAATTGGAAGAATTGCTTGATGTGGACCCTTGTCAGACTGAAAAACAATTGGCACAAGAAATGAATTTACCAATAGGATTGGTTCAGAAGCTGGGTAATTGGGTGCCACACAAATTGAGAGAAAGGAACATGGAACGTCGGAAAACCATGTGCGAATTGTTGCTTCAAAGACAACAAAGGAAGGGGTATTTGCATCGTATCATCACTGGGGATGAGAAAGGGATCCATTATGACAATTCAAAGCGCAAACCAGCGTCGGTCAAGCCAGGTGAACCAGGGCAGTCGACGCCAAAAGCAAATATCCATGATTCGAAGGTGATGCTTTGTATTTGGTGGGATAAGAAGCGTGTCGTCTATTATAAGCTGCTGAAAGAGCGTGAAACCAGCGTCTGAAAGATTATGTCTTCAATGTGTTAGACTGGCCTAAAAAAGGGTTTGAATATAATAGAAAATTTTTGGGCGGAAATTAATCGAAACGTGGTGTAATCAACCGAAAAATCGGAAGAAATGAAATTTCTGTTTTAAAATTGTTGATAAGATATTAAACATTTTGCAAATAATTTCGAAATCCCAAATACTTTTGCTAATGACTAGGCACCACTTTTACACCATCAAGGTTCTTGTAGAGCAACAAGTTCTAATCGATAATCTCTCATGCAATTGATGAGGGTCTCAATTGCGAGAAGCTGCGAGTGACAATTTCCAAGGGAAAAAAGTGTAGAGGCTACCAACATGTTTGTTTAAGGGTAGAATTCTGTAACGCCAAAAAAAAAAGAAAAAAAAATGCTGCTCATCTTATGGCATTGATTAATTCGAGTTTCAACAGTAAAAAAGTGGTTTACAAGATTTCGTGATGGGAATGATGAGCCTTGAGAACGATCCACGTCCAGGCGCAGTAAAACAATTTGAAGACGAAGAACTTAAAGTTTAACTGGATAAAAATCCGTATCAAACTAAGAAAGAGCTTGCACAACAGTTGGGAGTTACTCACCAGGCAATATCCGTTCGATTGCATGCAATTGTAAGGATACAGAAGGAAGGAAAATGGGTTCCTCATAAACTGACCGCAGAAAACATAAACAGAAGAATTCACATTGGATTAATTTTCCTTCTCGGCACAAAAGAAGGGTATTTTGCACGACAATCCTAAACAAAGAAAAGCATGGGTTGATCCAGACCAACCATCATACTGTGTGATTGGAAAGGAATCATTTACTACGACCTTCTGGAACCTGGTCAAACTATTACAGCTGAACGTTACCAGGCCCAATTGATCAAAATAAGTGATGTTCTGAAGGAAAAAAGACCCTTTGCGGGCCAAGAAAGGCGGAAGGTGATATTGCTATAAGACAACTCTTGTCCACATACAGAAAACACATATGTAAATCAACCCCGGAACTTATCATTTCCTTAAGCTGGGAAGCTGTATAGGATGCGGTATATTCTCCACACTTGGGTCCCTCTGATTACCAGTTTTTCAGATCTATGTCATCATATTTAAAAGACCAGCCTCGATGACTATTTTGCTTCGAAACATCGAAGTTTCTATCCGCAAAGGCATTCATTCCATATCCGATAAATGGCAGAATTCCATAGATAGTAATGGGAAATATTTCGATTAATAATCTTAGTCAGAAGTATCTTTTCAATAAAGTTGAATTTGACTAAAAAATACAGAGTTTCTACGTGTACACCTAATAAATAGATGGTTCATCGTTTTTACCACAAGAAAAAATCACCAGAAATATTTTTCGGAATTTTAAATTTTCTTATTCTAAATTTTCCATTCCATTTTGTATTATTCAGGATTATTCATTTGTAAAATTTTCCGTCTCTCCAAATTTTTTAACTTTCCAAAATTCGAAATTTAATAACGAATTAACAATTTTACTAAATTCACTAATTGGAAATTGAATACGAAATGAAATATTGGTAACAAGCAAAAATTCCAAGAATTCCTTATTCCTTAATACTATAGCTTTTAGACTTCTAAATATTTTATATTACCAACTCTTGAATTTTAGAATTCTATATTTTCCGACTTACTAAACTTGCTAAGACTATCCATTTTTGAACCTTTATAAATTTTGAAAATCCTAGAATTTTTAAATCTTAAAGATTACTTTTATTTCACTAGAATTTTAAAATTCGCAATTTAACCTCAACATTCTGACCGTTTAACCTCAACATTCTGACCGTCAAACTTTAATTTTGTTTAGATTCAAAACTTGCTCTTGATTAATTAATTTTGTAAATTAGAACACCAAAAAAAATAATTTTTTAATTTTCTCATTCTAATTTTGGACTAAATCCTACAAATTGAATTTTAACTTTTTATTTTATTATTCGAGCATTTTAAATTTTCCAAATTACAATCGCCACCAAACATAAAATTTTTAAATTTCTAAATTTTCAAAATTTGTATTTATTTATTTCTTATTTATAATAATAAAAACATGTTCCCATCCTTTCTTATAAGAATTTATATTTTAGCAATTTCACAAAATCTACTTAATATTATCACAAACTAGAGTGAACATGGCAAAACGTCTAGGCTGTCCAAAACTTTTTTTTTTTTCTGCATATTTCATGCATTGGGGTTGGTAACAGATCTACTTGTGCTGGCTTACGTCGATTTTTTGGGCTAAATCCTATGAGTTTTCTAAATAGTTGAAAAATTCATACCAGTCCTTCATAGATGACAAAAGTTTCAATAAAGCATGCTGTGCCACAAATTTAAATTTTTCTAAATTGGAATTTTTCGAACGTTAACCGGATCTCATTAGTTTTTATTTTTATGGTGCGACTTTGCCTGTCACACCAACAGTATTCTATGGCATATCTATAGCGTTCAGACCTAAAGGTGGTGAGAGGTAAAAGGTGACTCTTTAAATTTCTAATTCAAAATCTTGAATCTTAATCAAATGCTATCGGCAACATAATATATGATCTATGATTTTAAAGACGCAATGCTTAAAATTAAGAATGTTATAGGTGATTAGTGACTTTAGAGAGATCAGTCATAATATGATATTGGACAGCAGGATGGCATAAACAATTTCTATAAAATCGCAAAATATGGAATTTGATTCGAGCGATGCTCTTATCAGCGATGGTAGCTTCGTAAGAAAAGCTCGTTGATTAATAATAGAAATGACCGGACACCGTTGGGAAAATTTTATTGTTTGTAAATACTTCTTATAGCACATGTGTTAATCTGGTATGGGTACTCAGGAACAATTTTAATGAATTGAAATTAACAGGTCAAGGTGTAAAACTGCTTTCCCATAATCCTTCAAACTTTTCAATTGTTGATGTACCTTAAACAGGCAAACAAATCAAAAATTTGTTTTCAAGTATTAACTAAGAAATTTAAACCAAGAAATTTGTTAAGATGCATTCTAAATTGAGGATAAATCCGCAAAAAATTCGAAGCCAAATTTAAAGTAAAAAATTAAAAATTTAGGAATATGAAATTTTTTAAAATTGGCTATTTAAATTTTAGAATTATTTTAATTTCAATTATTTACTTTAATTCAATTTAAAATTTAAAATTTGAACTTGTCAAACTTCAAGCTTCAAAATCTGTAAGTTCTTTAAAATGTTTGCATTGGATGTTTTAAACCGACTCAAAATTCTAAACCAATTTTCAAATTTGGTATATATTGCATTATAAAGTTGGTAAGTGAGATAACTGTCAAATAGGTGGATTAAAATTTTTGATACAGATCAGTTTTATTTTTTAACCAAAGTTTTCATATTTCTATAATTAAATCGAATACCTCAAAGTAAAATTTGGATTTTAAATAAGTAAAACTGGAACTTGAGATTACAATTTCCTATGGAGCAAGTGACATTAATGCAATAAGAGAAATGCGCAAAAAATCAAAATTTTTGATAAATTTAGAATAAATAGTCAGTAGCAAAAGTTTCAAAATATAGATCAAATACAAATTTGAAAGTTCTGAAAAAGTTTAGAATAAGAAATTTCTTCTTGTTGAGTGTTAAATGAAAACTAAATTGAAAAGCAATCTCGCGAGGAAACTTTTCGTTAACCGGCTGGCGGTTAACCAGCTTTTAAACTGTTTTCGTTAACCGGCTTTTAAACTTTTAAACTTTTAAACTTTTAAACTTTTAAACTTTTAAACTTTTAAACTTTTAAACTTTAAAACTTTAAAACTTTTACACTTTTAAACTTTTAAACTTTTAAACTTTTAAACTTTTAAACTTTTAAACTTTTAAACTTTTAAACTTTTAAACTTTTAAACTTTTAAACTTTTAAACTTTTAAACTTTTAAACTTTTAAACTTTTAAACTTTTAAACTTTTAAACTTTTAAACTTTTAAACTTTTAAACTTTTAAACTTTTAAACTTTTAAACTTTTAAACTTTTAAACTTTTAAACTTTTAAACTTTTAAACTTTTAAACTTTTAAACTTTTAAACTTTTAAACTTTTAAACTTTTAAACTTTTAAACTTTTAAACTTTTAAACTTTTAAACTTTTAAACTTTTAAACTTTTAAACTTTTAAACTTTTAAACTTTTAAACTTTTAAACTTTTAAACTTTTAAACTTTTAAACTTTTAAACTTTTAAACTTTTAAACTTTTAAACTTTTAAACTTTTAAACTTTTAAACTTTTAAACTTTTAAACTTTTAAACTTTTAAACTTTTAAACTTTTAAACTTTTAAACTTTTAAACTTTTAAACTTTTAAACTTTTAAACTTTTAAACTTTTAAACTTTTAAACTTTTAAACTTTTAAACTTTTAAACTTTTAAACTTTTAAACTTTTAAACTTTTAAACTTTTAAACTTTTAAACTTTTAAACTTTTAAACTTTTAAACTTTTAAACTTTTAAACTTTTAAACTTTTAAACTTTTAAACTTTTAAACTTTTAAACTTTTAAACTTTTAAACTTTTAAACTTTTAAACTTTTAAACTTTTAAACTTTTAAACTTTTAAACTTTTAAACTTTTAAACTTTTAAACTTTTAAACTTTTAAACTTTTAAACTTTTAAACTTTTAAACTTTTAAACTTTTAAACTTTTAAACTTTTAAACTTTTAAACTTTTAAACTTTTAAACTTTTAAACTTTTAAACTTTTAAACTTTTAAACTTTTAAACTTTTAAACTTTTAAACTTTTAAACTTTTAAACTTTTAAACTTTTAAACTTTTAAACTTTTAAACTTTTAAACTTTTAAACTTTTAAACTTTTAAACTTTTAAACTTTTAAACTTTTAAACTTTTAAACTTTTAAACTTTTAAACTTTTAAACTTTTAAACTTTTAAACTTTTAAACTTTTAAACTTTTAAACTTTTAAACTTTTAAACTTTTAAACTTTTAAACTTTTAAACTTTTAAACTTTTAAACTTTTAAACTTTTAAACTTTTAAACTTTTAAACTTTTAAACTTTTAAACTTTTAAACTTTTAAACTTTTAAACTTTTAAACTTTTAAACTTTTAAACTTTTAAACTTTTAAACTTTTAAACTTTTAAACTTTTAAACTTTTAAACTTTTAAACTTTTAAACTTTTAAACTTTTAAACTTTTAAACTTTTAAACTTTTAAACTTTTAAACTTTTAAACTTTTAAACTTTTAAACTTTTAAACTTTTAAACTTTTAAACTTTTAAACTTTTAAACTTTTAAACTTTTAAACTTTTAAACTTTTAAACTTTTAAACTTTTAAACTTTTAAACTTTTAAACTTTTAAACTTTTAAACTTTTAAACTTTTAAACTTTTAAACTTTTAAACTTTTAAACTTTTAAACTTTTAAACTTTTAAACTTTTAAACTTTTAAACTTTTAAACTTTTAAACTTTTAAACTTTTAAACTTTTAAACTTTTAAACTTTTAAACTTTTAAACTTTTAAACTTTTAAACTTTTAAACTTTTAAACTTTTAAACTTTTAAACTTTTAAACTTTTAAACTTTTAAACTTTTAAACTTTTAAACTTTTAAACTTTTAAACTTTTAAACTTTTAAACTTTTAAACTTTTAAACTTTTAAACTTTTAAACTTTTAAACTTTTAAACTTTTAAACTTTTAAACTTTTAAACTTTTAAACTTTTAAACTTTTAAACTTTTAAACTTTTAAACTTTTAAACTTTTAAACTTTTAAACTTTTAAACTTTTAAACTTTTAAACTTTCAAACTTTTAAACTTTTAAACTTTTAAACTTTTAAACTTTTAAACTTTTAAACTTTTAAACTTTTAAACTTTTAAACTTTTAAACTTTTAAACTTTTAAATTTTTAAACTTTTAAACTTTTAAACTTTTAAACTTTTAAAGTTTCAAAGTTTTAAATTTTTATTAAACTTTTGTTAAACATTAGTTAAACTTTTGTTAAACTTTTATTAAACTTTTGTTAAACTTTTATTAAACTTTTATTCTTTTATTAAACTTTTATTAATTTTTTATTAAACTTTTGTTAAACGTTTATTAAACTTTTTTTAAACTTTCGTTAAATTTTTAAAAAAATAATTAATTGCATTAAATTTTTGTGTTACAATTTAATTGATAGCTAAGAATGGATTGGATGCAGTGAAATGTGCAGATGGGAAACCGGGCGCGCGCGTCGTTGTTTACCTATTATTGTTCATTATTTTAATTATTTATTATTGGACTTTTAGAGCGGAGAAATCGGGCGCGGCTTTTTATTTAATTATCGTTCATTATTTAATTGTTTATTTCATTTTTATAGATGATTTATTAACTTTAATTTAGTATGGAAAGGTTGAACTATTAGTATTTAAGCTATTTAAGCAGAATGAAGTCATAAACAATTAATTATTTAATTTTGATTTTAGTGGTATTCCTGGAATTAGTTAATAAATTTCTTTAATTTCTTGCAAAAGCTAGTTAAGCAGGAATTGGAAATACATTTTTTAGGGTTTCAGATTTTGGTTTTTGATTTTAGAATTTTAGTTTAAAAAAAAGACATTTAGTGTTTAAAATTCATAATTTAGGATTACAATTTTTATGTATCTTGATTTTCAGGTTATATAGTTAGTAATTAATTAATTTGCTATCGTTTAATTTAGATGTTGAATTGAATTTATTTTTTTGAGGGTGTTAAGGACTGTGAAGTAAATTAGGTTTTGGGTTGAAATTAAATTAATTTTTATTAAAATTAAGTTGAATTAAATTTAGTGAAATTAATTTTTCGGTGTAATCGAATCATATGTCATAATATTATTGTTGTTGTGGGTATTGGTATTAATGGGGGTGTGGAGTGTTAATGTTCATACTTATTAGTATTAATGTTAATGATAGTTTGGTGTCAGTATTCATATTGGTTAGTTAAAATGGTTTTAGTTAAGAAAACTCCTGAGAAACTCGACCAAGATGACACTGGCTGAGGTGACAGCACGATGGCCTGATGGTAGTTGATTTAATTAATGTTAATTTCTTTGTGGTACACAGGGATTGATCTATAATTTATTTCAGAGAATTAAATTTATACTTAATAATTTAGGAATAGTTATTATTAGAACTAACAAATTTCATCAATAATGAGCGGAGAGACATCTATTAGAACTAATTGGAGTGTATTTATGGTTCAAAATTTTAATTCAGATGGGGTATGCTGGAGGAAGAAGAATTTAATATAATTGATCCTTAATGTAATTAAAGGCTTAGAATTGAATTTTGATTAATAAATGGTAATGTTATTTTTAGGGATAGGAACATCTTTACATTTGAATTTATATTATATTATATTTATTGCTGTTTTAATATTTCTCTTAATTGTTGAAAGCTAATACTTAAATATTTGAAATTATAGAGCGGTTGGTCTAAGTGAGGAGTAGCAATAAATAACTAATTTGTCTTTTGGTTTCAGAAGAACATCGAAATATATTTTATCATCCATTTTGTTAATCGGAAGTTTGGAGTATTATATAAATATAAATTCTTGTTTAAGATATTATTTCAGATCGATCAGGTTCCAACGTTTTATTATTAATATTTTAATTGTGTTGTCATTGTGCTGTCATAAAACACTAACTATCGGCTTTATTAGGTCTCTGTAACCGGGCCTCACTAACATTCCTTTCCCGTCCCTAGATTTTGTTATATGTAAAAAGGTGTACGATGGCTGCCTGGCCAGGGGTGAATATCACACTATTAGACTTATGCGGTTATCGATGTGGCGCCTTTCTTTACGGGGTGAATATTGCTACATATATTTGGCTTCATGAAAAGCTGAGTATGATGGTACATATTTCCTTGGTGAGGGAGAGTTATGTTGTCGTGTTGTAACATGGGTGTAGTGGTGTGGTATTCGCATTTATAATACGGGAGACTTACTTAATGCTTGATCGTACATTGAAATCAATCAATCAGTTTTGATAATTTTTTGTTTACATTTTTACAAGGCTTATTAGGATTTGGTTTCAGAGCCATCAGTATCAAACCTAATATTAATGATCATTGTTTAACTAATACGTTTTTTCACTAAACAAATTTTGTCAAATTAAATTTATCAATTTACAAACGAAAAGTAATTGTAATTTGTATTTTAATTACAGAGTTTGGTGTAATTCGTAAAAGTATTTTAATTACTCAGTGTAATGTAATTTGCCCAGCCTTGTCTAGTGCTACTTCTTGCACTGTGAAAAGAGTTCACATCCAAAAAAAAAAAAATCAAAATCACAATATTTATACACAAATGCATTTTGATGGTGTTGTGTATTCGTGTGGCAAGTAAGACGAGTACGGGCGTATTTGGATGAAAACAGAACGAGATAACACCAAAACTTATGATTTAAATATATAATACGACAATGACAACAACAACAAAATATTTTGTTTTATAAACATTATGTTGATGTTGATGAGTAATGAAAACGTGCAGAGAGGTAAAACATTAAAATCACAAAAAAAAAATTATAGTATTGTTTTTTTATTCGCTCCGGATAGGAGCTATCGAGAGCCGTCATATGAAAAATGGCTCCGGCTAGCGCTCCGTATAAATAGGTAGAGCCAAATATTTTTTATATCAAGTTTTCGCTAAATAATTGAATTAAAAATGATAGTTTGATGTTAAATAAGTTTAGTTTACCAATAAATAGCGCGTCAAATTTAAATTTAGGCGTATAAAAATGACGGCTCTCGATAGCAGCTATCCGGAGCGAATAAAAAACGCGCTTTATGTATCGCATTCTTGTGTACATTTTTATTAATATGTTCGCTTAACAGACCGATGACATAAATTTTAATGCCCTCGCACCGTACCGTTCAACAAACAACCAAACAAAACAAAAAATTTTAAATTAATTCGCTTCTTTTCGATTCTGGTTCTGTTTTATAGCACGGTACAATCTCAGCAGTGTTAAAACTAAACGAGATGTGGAAAAATGTTGTATTTGTGTGTGTGCAAATTTTTTCGTTTTTCAATTTTGAAAAAAAGCATAACAAGGGAGTGTCTCATCACATAGATAAGTCATGCGCAATTTTTTTTTTTTTTTTTTGCTTTTTCCTCAGTATGTATTGGTATACGATTTTCACCATCTTCATCAACATATATTATAGGATTCATAGTTTTTCCGACCGTTTTGTCGATGTATTTGTACGTACGTATCGGGTATAGAGATATATAAAAATGAAGTGTAGTATTTTACCTTCGATATACTGTTTGTGATAACAAGGATTTCAGAACTATATATTTTGGATTAGTTTAGAAAAGCCACATTATTGGTGTGTGTTTTTGTGTGTGTATTTGAGTGTGTGTATTTTTTGGTATATTGTCATTGAATGTCTCCAAATAATCTGTGGTCTTATTTCTAAATTTCTTTTCGATAATAAATTATATCCGTTTATTTCTTCTCGTTGTTCGATGTGTGTAAGTGTGTGTGTGTAGTACAATATATGATTTTTTGTTCATCTTATATAACACATCTCGAGGATTCTCTTTCTAGATTTTTATTTTTGACTGTGATATCATTGCCCATATTAATTGATTCAAAGTTCGACTGCAATGATTTAATTTGACTAAATCTAGAGCGCGATTATACCGCAGTCAAGATTGACACCATAACAAATCACTCAAATATGCTTAATAAACGAGGTCATTGACATTGATGTTTGTTAAATGTATTGTGTGCAGTTAAAGATTGCAGGGGAAAACAAGGATTTTGTTATGTTTTTTTTTTTTTAAATTGAAGATGAACTGACAAACATCCCAATTTATTACGACTGACAAGTTCAATCTAACTCGTATACGTACATGTACATACTAAGAATTACTCACCGCAAACTTTTCATATACACAGTACACACAGACTGATACTCATAAAAGTAAGTATCATAAGGAGACATTGACTAATCGATAATAAAATAAAATAAAAATGTTTTCTGATTAGTCATGTACTCATGTATCATAATGTACGCGACAGAAAAGTTGTAATCCTAAATGAAGGATGTGAGTTCATATAAATGCAAATTTTTTTTTTATGATCATGAAATCTTAATTCACTAAGGGTTTACTAACTCTTAAGTTATTTTTGATGAGATGCTTTATAAATTTTGTGTACCCTAGGTTACATGGTTCCGGTTAGTAACCGTACCATGTTTTAAACCAACTTTGTTTTTTCCACTCAACAATTAACTTAATAATATCTTTAGAATTAGAAGCTTTTCAAAAAAAAAAATTACTCAGAAAGATGTTTTTGTTAAGCGATAGAGTGTACAGAAAAAATATACCCAAAAAGTTTTACGGTAATTGACGAAAGGATATCCGACGTTAATGGAAAATGTTCCGATGACTTTTAATCGCTTTTAAACGCGTTGATGTTGAATTAATAAATAAACGGTTTGTGAGCTGGCAATAACTGGCTACATTGATTGGTTGATTGATTGGAGTGTTCGGCCAACATCTAAGCAAGACCTACCGGAGATGGCCGGACCTCACGCGAACACAACTTAAAGAGGATTTTAATTTCATTCTGAAATAATATTGATTAGTTCGCTGGATCAGTTTTCTGGCCACTTCGGAAAATCGTAAACATAATTAATTTAAATTTAAATTAAAGCTTATGAAACAGTAGCGAGTGGATGCCTAATCAGACCAAACACAAACCAAACCAACCCCATGCCAAACAGCGGACACTAACCTAGCCTAGAATAGTCTACCCAGATCAGACACCAACCACTCCAAATGAAACCGGCAATCACTATTCAACAAAAAATCAGTTCGATCTGTTTCTATTCAGACCAGGCACAAACCCATATCATATACTTATTCAAATGTTTTTCCACCATACTGCTCACTATCGCCGCCTAGAACTACAATTTCGCTCATATTTCATTTATAAATGTAGAATTTTCGCAAACAAGATGCTAATTAGTTCCTAACATAAGAAGTTCGAGCTAAAGTGCTTGTGAATTAAAAAGAGAAAAGAATCAAGACAAAACAATTTCTAAACTATGTGTCGTTGGATGCTTGCATTTTCTAGAAATTCAAGTCAGGTTTCTGGTAATTATTTTATTACTAGGTACTCTATAATAATTAACTGGTTCATTCCAGTTCAACAGCCAAACAAGAGGGTTATACTATGTAGGAGAAAGGGGTTACTATTAGGATAGTTGTGACTTGCGGCCTTAATTTTGCTTACAAAAAATTATAATTTCAATTTAGTTGTTATTTTTGGATTGAGTTACTTGGATTATGTGTTGATATGTAAAATTTAAATTAGCATTACAAGTGTTTATTTCGCTAATAGTGAGGGCCCTTATTGATCTATTTTGTTAAAAAGCGTATGAGAAAATAAACTCAACAGAACAAAAACGATCGATTTAGCAAATCAGTATTCGCTAAGGATAATGAGTAGTAAGTACTTTACACATGTTACACAGTTTACTTTTCCTACCAGGTGATTGCTTAGTAAACTTATCATAAAGGGTCTTTTTGGGAGAATGGAAGAAAAAAGATGGCTAGGGCCCGGATTTTCCTTAATCCGCCACTGGCCATGAGATATGGTAAGGACAGCTGCAAGCAGTGGTTCGCGGATAACAATATAACAAAGCTATTTAAAAAAATTGATGCTATTGCGGATAGAGGGTTGGAGGCTGTTGAAATAAAAAAATTGAAATTAGAAGTGGCCAAAAACAAGGAGTTAATTGGTGCATTAATGGATAAAGCAATCTGTGTATCGGATTCATCTGAACATCCATTATATGTGAATGATGTAAACCATACTACATAATATTTCTTCAAGATTGTTGATACCTTCTTCTAATCAGGGCATTATCGGGACGGGGCAGCCTGTGGATACATTGTATCCAGCTGTTGTACAGGATAAAATGTATCTGTATCTTAGTAGGTTCCATCTCTCGGTGAAAAAGGAGGCTGTACAAACTTATATTTGCTCGAAAATATTGGACTGCAATGCTAATTGGACTGTGATGCGGATAACGCACTTACTTTCGTTTCTTTTAAAATTGGTTTGACTCGGGTACATTACAATAAATTAAATAATTCAGACATGTGGCCTCCAGGTACACTGATACGACCTTTTATGAGTTATCCGCGGAAATCAAAAAACGTGTTTGGTGTCCGACTCGATCAGCACCTCCGTTAAATTCCGCTATAAATTCTACTATCTTATCATCACCGCACATCAAGTAAATTCAGCTACTCAAACAATAAACATTTATTATCATAACGCAAGCAGTATTCGCTCTAAATCAAAGAATCTATTTTTATCTTTACTTGAGGATGAATATGAAGTGGTCTGTATAGCGGAGCCTTGGCTAACATCTAATTTTAAGACGGAAGAATATTTTGCGGCATCGTACATTGTTCATCATCGAGACAGACATCTTCTTAAAGACACATATGAGAAAGGTGGAGGTGTGCTAATTGCTGTTGCGGATAAATTTTCATCTGTACCTTTAATATTGACGGATTGCGACTTGGATATAATCGCAGTAAGAATCAGATATCATGCGTTTTCACTAATCGTTTGTGTCATATATATTCCATGCGATTCTAATTTTGGGGTGTATGATAAAGTCATTGATATTATCAAGTCTAGCATAGCACCCATTTTGCAACCATAGGATCGTTTATGTATATTGGGTGATTTCAATTTATTCCAAATGTTAATTGGCTTCGAGTTGATGATTTTTAAACTCCGTTCAACTTGAATGCGAATTATGATAACTTCAAGACCGGATTACTTTCAATGGGTCTCAAACAATGTATGGACGTCAAGAACAGGCGTGGGAATGTTTTGGACCTGGTATTTTTGCCATTGGATTAAGAAGTTATTGTCGAGACGTGTGACGATTTAGCTGGAGCGTCGAGCATATACCACTTTCCAATAAAAGTGTCACTGTCTCTCGATGTATGTGAAATTGTCAAGGATGAGTTATTTGTTGAAAATTTAAATTATAAAATTGGGGATACGATTCCTTTAATGCTTTTCTTGATAATTATGATTGGAGTGCATTTGAGGGTAATGATCATTTAGAGGAAGTACTGGATGAATTTTATAATGTTCTAAATGCAGAAATGGTGAAATTTATTCATAAATTTACAACTACGCGTCAGTTGAAAGAACCGTGATATAATAAACCGCTTATTAATCTGAAAAACCGTAAAGACAAGGCTCATAAGAGATTTAAACTTTTCCCTACTCCTGATAGATATGCTGTATTTGAATCCTTGAGAAATGAATTCAGAATATTGAATAAATTTCTTTACAACAATTACATTTTGGAGATCCAATCGAACATAAAGGATAGAGCTGATAGCTTCTGGAGATTCGTTGATTCTAAAAGAAAAGCTAAGGGATATCCGTATACTATATTTTTGGACGATCGTTTGGGTCATAATTTGAAAGATAATTGTATCTTGTTCGCTGACTTTTTTGAGAGTGTTTATGTAAAGAAACTTTTAACGACAGATTCGATATCGAGCTATTCTTCAGTGGCTAATATAAATTGTTCCTTGCAATTGGAACTTGATACTGTTTTGAATGGTCTACTCTCGCTTGATATCAATCAAAGTAAAGGGTTCGATTCCATCCCTCCCTTGGTTCTTAGAATGACAGCACATGCTGTCGCTTTTCCAATCACAGTTCTTTTTAACAAAAGCCCTCGACAAGGATGCTTCCCGAACTTTTGGAAATGCTCTTTAATTAAACCAATATTTAAGTTAGGTTCCAGAAGTGATATTACTAATTATCGAGCCATCAGTATTTTATCCGTTTTGTCGAAGCTTTTTGAAAAATTCAAAGATTTTATTTTTTTTTTATACTTGTAGGTTTATTTCGTCTAAGCAACATGGATTCCTTCCTGGCAGATCAACTGTCTCGAATTTGTTTTTACTAACCAATTATATTTCAACGGCTTTTGAATTGGGGACGGATGTACAGGTTGTTTATTCAGATTTTAGCAAGGCCTTTGACAAAATTGATCACAAACTACTATTCCTTAAATTGGAGTCTTTGGATTGTAATAGTTTACCTATTAGGTGGATCAAGTCGTACTTAGATGGCAGAACTGAAATCGTTAAGCTAGGGAATTACATGTCTAGACAGATTCATGTTACGTCAGGGGTTCCCCAGGGAAGCCATTTGGGTCCCCTTTTATTCATTCTTTTTATTAATGATGTGATCAACTGTATTAAGTATTCTGAGATTCTTATGTATGCTGACGATATTAAAATTTTTCAAAACTATTTCGAATATTCGGGATGCAGAGGAGCTACAGTCGGATTTATCGGATTTTACGAATTGGTGTACTTACCAAAATGTATTATTGAATAATAAGAAGTGTAAAACAATGCGATTTTCCCGTAGAAGGAATGTTTTGAACTTTGGCTACGAATTTTTGCTCAAAGACCATAGAATTGAGAAAGTGAACACTTTCAAAGATTTGGGTATCACGTTCGCTTCTAATTTATCCTTCCAAATTCATATACAGGGCATTGTTTCTAAGGCGTTTTCCATGTTAGGGTTTGTTAAAAGATTCTAGAAAGACTTCTGGGATCCTTATGCGATTAGAATCTTGTATATTACGTTGGTGCGCTCGCAATTAGATTATGGCGTAGTTATGTGGGACCCATTTAGCAGGATTCTTCTGATCTTATAGAAAGGGTTCAAAGACAGTTCTTAAAATATGCCTTGCGTAGATTACCTAGGGACGATAATCTGTCCAATTATATTCTTTCTCCTTATAGGGGACGATGTAAACTATTCAAATTGGAACCTCCCTCTATTCGTAGAACTGCGACGTGTGCCAGTTTTGTCCGTGATCTCCGTTTGTAGAATTGATTGTAATGAGATTCTCGATTTATTTTCTATTTACGTTCCAATACGTGTGTTACGATCGAGTGGTGAGTTTGTTCTTAAATTACCAATAATACGGAGGAGTAATTTAGCTATGAATGAACCTGTTAATAATGTCTCGGTTGCTTTTAATAAAGTACGGTCGATTTTTGATTTTAATTTGTCAAGAGATGCATTTAAGGTTTTGATGTCAGATTTTCTTTCTAATTTTTGGTAAAGTTTTTTTTTTGTAATGTAATGTAGAATATTTTAAAATTGTAACCAGATTTTTTTTACAGTTGGTAAATAAATAATAAATAAATAAATAAATAAATAGGCATATGCAATTAAATCACAATGGTTCAATTAATGAAAAGGCCTTAGTAATTATTGATTAATCATCTGCGGACAGTTTTTACATTAAAATATTTTGGTTGCCTTCAGTAGTCGCAATATATACATATATTGATAATCTATATTAAGTGTAATGCTTTCAACCAAAATGAGTTAGGTATTTTATTTGGTTAACGGCTGGTCAAAGCAACAGCAAAAATTAACCAAAATTTGGTCACTTTTTTTCGTGTATTTTCTTGTCAATTCGACTCTTGTGGCAGGTAATGAAACTAACAATTTGGTTAAGATCTCCAACTAATTTTTGACCAATAATTTTTTTGGAGATAAGCTAAACTATTTTTTGGTCTATCTAGTACGATTGTTATTGTAATTTTTTTTATTTTTGGTGAAAGCAATACAACTATTGTCGATATATAGTATTTAAAGGATGTGAGCAATATTTATATTCAGCAACGAACAATATCTCGCTTGTAGCTAGTAGTGCTATGTAGTGTTTAGCCACTACACCCTAAATCATTTTCGCTGCCATTACCATAAACATACCTATTATAAATTATCAAAATATGTCGTTTATCACACTGTACCAAAAAAGATTAAATGAGTATCCAAATTAATTATAAAAACAAAACAGAACGATAACGTGCAAAACCATTTTAATTATTCTGATGATACTACTCGTATATAACCCGTCAGCAGCCACATTAACCAAATGGTTTTAACTATTTTAACCGGATTTCAAATTTTTCAAAACAAAACAGACGACAACAAAAACTAAATAATTAAAATAAAAATCTAATTTTAAAGCTTCTAGGACTTTTGTTGTTATTGGTATAATTTTAATAATTCAATTATAAAATTGTGCTTTTCTCAGTGATTTTCCCAAATAAAATGAATTTTTTTTTTTGCTTAATTTATTATAATATTTTATTGTTATATTTTTATTTATTTATTTATAATTTCAAAAAAAAAAAAACAAACAAATAAATTTAATAAGATTATAAATTTATAAAATAGAATTATTATTCTTTTATTTTAGATACGTATCCTCCTCGTAGAGAGAACGAAAACAAATTTTCCAGTTAGATGAAACATTTTTTGTTTTGTTTAAGAGAAAAAAAATAAATTAAATGAAACTGTAATTAAATTAACATTCATAATGGAAAAATCACCCCCGCGCCTAAATGAAAATTGAATTTTTGTTTTCCTCCCCTACCGTTGTCACTACGAATCACACCAAAGCAACCTAGATTATACATAGCCATAGTCTAAAAAACGAAGCTTTTATAAGGGAATATGGCCAGAATCACACTATCATTTTACAATGTCAAAGATGTTTATGATAGAGTGATTGTGTGATCATCATAAATGATAGTCTGTGTTGAATCTTTTATAAAAGATTTAGTTAGCTGCGTAAAGCAGCTAAATATTATCAAATATTTGATATAACATAAAAACGAGGAAAAACCAAACTTTTCATAGTAAAACACATAAAACAATATGGGAAATCACTTTTTTCCTAAGTTTTAAATGAAAACTTTACAAATTCTTAATTATGATTTCTGAAATATTTTCATAAATCGCTACCTTAGAATGACCAGGTTCTAACTAAAGGTTTTACTCATGATACCACCAAATCGCAACGTCATTGAGCAATTTGATAGCCTTATTTTATAACGGTTTTTTAAAACTAACAAAGTTCTATATAGCAACAATTTTACACTCATAGATTGCACAAGGTTCTATATTTTGTACTAGAACCTTGTAACACAAATTAACTGTGAAGAAACGCAAAATTTTTGGATAGGGTCTCGTCATCAGCAATAACTGTGCACATTTGTCTATTCTCTTTACACATTGTACATTGAAACATACATTTAGAACTCTATTTGTATCTTTTAGCATAGTTTAGTTTTGAATGTTGAAGGGAATAGTACATAGATACTAGGTACTCAAAGTGTTGTGATCGTATCTTCAATCTTGCCGAACAACAAATTCAAGCCAAGAATATTATTGCATACGTAGTAAGTCAGGTAAGATTCTGCGACACTTAAAAACTCTCCTATAATTGTATGAACTAGAAAAATGTATTCTTTAAATCAACAGAAAACGAAATAGTTAACAATAATCCAAGTTCACATGACAGTGAGCCATCTACCACTAAACAAACTGGATCAAATAATACTGACGGACCATTTCTTCAGGCTCAATGCGATATTTAAGATCAGTTTCAAACTGAACACATATCAGACCAATCAGAACTATTTTTTTCTGCGGATTCGTTTGACGATCCCCTCTTCACTACGTATTCAAATTCAGGTTCAGAGGATAGCATTACGGAAAATGAATCAGGAACTGTGGGTCTTGACTTTCAGGATGAAATCGTACAATCATTACAAAATGACGGTGAAAATGTAAACTTAAATAAGAAACACGTGAGGAAGCGACCCAGAAATCCATCGAGATGGAAATCTACAGAAAGAAAATTGTTGTATCAAAGCGGGAAAGAGAACACTAGTAGAAGAGGAAAATTGATCTCTGCCAGAAAAATCAAAGAAGTTCCTAGTTGCTATAAGACGTGTCGACTTAAATGCACCTCGATGGTCAGCAAAAAGGAAAGATGTGTTATATTAAAATAATTTTTGCGTCAACAGACCGAGAGAGCATTGTGTGCCAGAAAAACACAAAAAAATGAAGCGGGTCCATCCAGAAGAAATTTTTTATTTAAATACTTTCTTAGAATCAAAAACGAAAAAGTTCACGTGTGTAAGAAATTTTTTTTTCTGAAAACGTTACATATGGTATTTCGGAAAAGATGGTTTACCATGACAGAAGCATTTACTGCTAAACCAGATGGGCGAGGTAAATCTAGTGGAAGTAGCCGTTTATTAGATATTGCTATTAAACAGAAGATCGTAGAACATATAAACTCATTTCCGGTCGTGGAGTCCCACCATTGCAGGCAAGCGACGCAGCGAAAATATTTATAATCTTGTTTAAATATTTCTAAAATGTATGGATTGTACGAGACATTATGCAAAGGAGAAAATATAAAACCTGCTAGAGAATCGGCATATCGTCGAGTGTTTAATACAAAGTTTAACATTGGATTTCACGTTCCCGAAAGTGATCGATGCGATTTATTTGAAGCGTTTAATAACAGTGTTATGTATAACCTGTCGATTACCGAAAGCCAAAAAAATGAATTCGATATGCAAATCTCGAACAAATGTGGTAACGTGTCCTAGAGTTGAAATAAGCTCATTTTTCTACAGGCGTAATTATATATAATTTCACATCAAAACTATCATTAACTAATCAAGTTTACTGTGCGATATGGGATGAATCATTGTCTGGTAGAGCTGGAAATGATATTGCTAGTGCGTTGAACAAAATATTGAAATGTGTAGTTAATGAAAATGGACTGACGAATATAATATTATGGAATGATTCATGCGTTCCACAAAACCGGAATTTGCACATATCTTATTCCATTATGGAATTCTTAAGGGATAATTCGGAAATGGAAATTTTTTTTATGAAATTCTTGATACCTGGACATTCTTGTATCCAAGAAATTGATCATGTCCATTCACTTATCGAAAAAGACATGAGAAAAACTGAAATATACTCTCCAGTAGGCCTAATTCGTTTATTGAAGTTGGTTAATCGTAAGCAACCCTAAAGATCATCCAAATGAAAAGGACGAATTTTAAGGATTACCAAGCAACTTCCAAATTATTTAATTACAAAGTAGTGCCATTTACTAAAGTTAGCATTTTAAAATTTACGTAATGTTTTCCGGAAATACACTATGCGAATATAAGATTACCTAAACGAGACCACCGTACGAGACAAAATGAAGAAGAAGAATCCATTTTTGTTACAAGCAACTCGAAGACTGTAATGACTAAGCCAAACTTATCTACGCTAAAGTTAAACGATATAAAGCAAATACTAAAATTTATGCCTCTACAAGATACAGAATTTTATAAAGTAGCTTTTCAGTTGTAATGGAGTATATAGCTGGAAAAAACTTTTATTGGATTTTTATTTTTTATCGATAGTATACTATTGCTAAACCCGAAGTGCAACTATGAATTAAGGAAGGTTTTGGTTAATTTATTAACCTGTTCGTTTTTTTAAATATATATTTTTATTTATTTTTTAAATATTTTTTGTGATAACCCAAACCTGATTTCCATGTTTTAATTTGATTTTTACCACTAATTTTCATGCAGATAAATTCACAAAAAACATGTACTTCAGATTTGAGCCCCAAAAATCACTTTGTTGACAAGGTATAAGTACAAAAATGGTAGCACTAAATAGGCATTGAAATAGACTTTAATCTGCATTCAAGAAAATTAAACAAACATTAGATGTTTTGAAGTTTTTGAAATTTTGGTGCAAATTTATCAATGTGCGAATTTTTTGCACCCAAGCATTGACAGGAATGAGAAAGCATTTATATTAAACATAAAATCCAAAGTCAGCAACATTTCGGTAGACGAAACAGAAGCTGTCAACAAGATAAAATCCGATGCTATATTACCGTCGGAGAAATCGTATGAAAATTCGCATGCCTCAAAAGTCCGATTCAATTTTCAACCACAACCGGCAGCGAACGATAAGTCAGCTGGTCCACAGAGCAGGCAGAAACATTGTTTAAAAACCACCGAGACAACCAGCATCAACTCAAAACCAGTCACAACGAGAACCGGAAGAAATACAAAACTGCCGGCACGTTTCGTGATATCGCTTATCCTCATCAGTAATTCGCTGGTAAGGGGGTGATGTGGCGTACCACTGACCATCAAGAATCAGTACATATAATGTAAATTATAATTACCATATTTCGACAATTTAACAAACGTCAACATGCCCTTGCCACAGCCAATAAATGTGTCAAACATCGTTGACGTTTCAAATTAATGAAGTACGACGTAACATTTAGCTCAAGTATTTATTGCTTTAGTTTTTTTCCCGAGGGCAGTGCCATCTATACGTCGACATCGACATCAGTAACAACAAGTTGGTAGTTTGGTGAATTTGGGTTAGCAAATACATATTTCGTCGCGATAGGAGCGCCCCTTAAAATAAAGTGACCATTGCACATTTTAATATCTAACTACTTATACTATATGCTAAACTCTTAGGCCGGATTCATCTTCATCAGCTGCTTCACATATTATTTCTTTCTCTATCGGCCGTAAATCAGTTTCTTCTAGTACATGTTTGTAAAAGGCAAGATCTCCATTTGATTGCCAATTTTGAACGAAGTATTTTTTTAAGTAATTTATAGTAAGTTATTTGAGACAATCAAATTTGGCCATACCTACATCCGACAGGTAATCTATTTCTCCACGAATATTAACCGTGTTATTAATAACTCGCTTTATTGAAAATCTCTTCGATACATTGAATTTAAAATGACATTGACCAGGTGGCCTTAGTGTTGTAGTTGCTGCATTTTTCCAATCCATAATTTTCCAATCAGGACCTCCCAATCGTCCCATTCTCCTTGTAAAGATCGAAGTATTTCTCCGTTTTAACTATTGTCTCCTTCGCTACTTTTTTTTGCCAATTGAGCGAATACTCTATCCGGGGGGGATGAACGAGTGTCCAGAGATAGGGAAAATAATCTCGATTTCCTTTATGTGATGGAGAGCCTCTAAGCTTAGCCTGATTTCCGATATATTGCTGATAAAACTGGAATTTTGAAGTTTGTGATAAACAGCTGAGGCAATTTCGTTAGACCCTTTGGGCCGCTCGATTTCAGTCCAAACATAGAGAAACACATTTTCTCTTTTAAGGTGATCTATCGAAGTGCCTTGAACAACTACAAGATTGTACAAGTATAGCTGTCTGCTGTAATAGGCATTTCGGTCAGCCTCGGTTCAATGTTTTCCTTTTTCTCTTTCGCCAACCCGTATATGCTTTTGCTCGTAATTTGTGTACCCTTAAAGTCGGCATTAGAAAGTTATTTTTCTGCGAATCCGTTTCAGGTTTTAGTTGTTCCTTTGTGGTTTGGCAAGTGCTGTATATATCAGACGATGGGGGCTTAAAACCGATATTAAAATTTCGGTTAAATATGTAGCGGAAATAACTTCTAGATCTGGAAAATCGTGTACAAAATGATAAAATAAAATTAAAAACCCAGAGAAAATTGGACTACCTGAAAACGCCTAAAAAATCCGGGAAATTCATTAGAGATGCGATCGCCTCCACGATTTTCCACTGGTGCTGTATTTTGCTCGAAATATCTTTTGGTTACCCATTTTATTCGCACCATCGTTATCCGCAAAATATTTATAAAGCTGGTTTCACATATTCTAACCAATTTTAAATTTCGTTTTGCCATTAGATATTGCACACTAAATTTTTTTGGGGTCCCAATTAAACCTCGTCGTTGTTTTGCCACTTTAATTGTTCGGAAGTACCCTTAAAATATAAAACTGAAGTACCGGGAAGTACCCGAATAGAAAACTTGCAAAAACGGTCGAGTTTATTACCGAAGGTGCATTTTATATTTCCGGGATCAAAAGAGGAGATATAAAAGAAAGAAAAATTCAACCGCGCAATATTGATGCTTACAGAGCGTTAATTAAATATTTTGACCAAGTTGGTAAACATTACTACACTTATCAACTAAAGAGCCAAGAGTTACGTGGATGCAAACGAAATACAAGCTGCTCTAGCTGAAAAAGGTTTCCAATGCAAAACAATTACCAATAATTTTAATCGGGAGAAGGTGCCACAGCCACTGTTGCGTTTGGAATTAGAACCAGACAATAAAAAGGTTAAAGGCAACCATGCAATATTTGACCTAAAATATCTACTGCACAGAAGAGTTACCATCGAGGAACCCAGGAAAATAAATAGGCCGGTACAGTGTTTTAAGTGCCAATAATATGGGCACACTAGAGCATATTGCACTTTGAACGATGTTTGTGTTATATGTAGTGAACTCCATAATTCAAAGGTTTGCAATAAAGCAAAAAAGGAAGCATCAGTGAGAAAATGCAGCAACTGCGATAGAAATCACACAGTCAATTATAGAAGGTGTCAAATTTATCTAGAATTGAAAAGGAGAATCAATCCAAAACAGCGAGCAGAGCAACGAATCCTTAATCTTCATTCTTCAGCTAAAAAAGAGGCATGGCCAGAAATTGTAAACACAAACGCTCAAAATAGAAAGCAGTACGCAATTGTAAACGGCAGCGTGCACCAAGGGGTTTCATACGCAAGTGTTCTTAAAGGTACCGCTCCTAAAGTGGAAGCAAGTGAAGAGGGAAACATCTCAACAGCTTTAAATAAATTGACTAATATGATGCAAAGCTTCATGGCGATGATGGAGAGAACCATGGATGTAATGATGCAGAATATGAGCCCGCTGATGCAGATAGTCGTAAAAAGCCAAAAATGACCATCATCAAAATAGCCATATGGAATGCAAACGGCCTAGCACAATATAAAGCAGAGGTACATGCATTTCTCACTGAGCACAATATTGACATAATGTTAATACTAAACAGAGCTATTTCAAAATGAATTGGGTACTATGTTTATGACACCAGACACCCAGATGGTAAAGCACATGGAGGCACTGCTGTATTGATTAAGCGAAGATTAAAACACTACGAACTTAAGAAACATGAGAAAGAACATATACAATCAACGAGCATCTGTCTGCAGGAGTGGTCTGGAAACTGCGTCATATCAGCAGTGTACTGCTCTCCAAAACATGCTATAAAAAACTCCAGTTCTTGGATTATTTTGGCCAGCTGGGTAATAAATTTCTTGCGGGGGAAGGCCAACAAATTCGAATCCACCGATTAGACTGAAAATTGGGCGAGAAGTGATGAAGGATAGGCCAATGCTTTTGCTATTCATCTAACAACAGTATTCGTCCCACACGAAGAAGATAATTATTTCGTGCCACCCCAGCAAATGGATGATGCTTTATCCTACGAACCTATAAAGTATAATTGGAAGAAAGTTAAGAATACAATTAAAACTTGCATAAGCCGAAAAAGGTACCAGGACATGATCTCATTAAAATGATAAGGGACAATAAAACTAATAACATTATTGTATTTAACGCGATCATGCGAACCAGTTATATTCCTCAAAAATGGTAGATATATTTGATCATAATGATACATAAGCCAGGGAAAAATGAAACGCAAATCTCATCATTTCAATCTCAAAGCTATTTTAACCAAACCAATATTAGAAGAACGGCGCGTTATTCCAGACTATTAATTTGGATTCCGAAACCAACATAGTACTACAGAGCAAGTACACATAATTGTAAATGCAATCAAAATCACATTCGAGAAAAAGAAATATTGTTCTGCTGCCTTTTTGGATATCGCCCAAGCTTTTGATAAAGTTTGGCACGATGGACTAATTTACAAAAGTAAAGAGCTTCTACCGAAGAAATTTCACTCAGTTTTGGGAAACTATCTTCTTCAAAGGCAATACATGGTCAAACAAAACAGCGCAACTAATTGCTTAAATGATATTAATGCAGGTGTCCCGCAAGGCAGCGTTCTAGGACCAATAGTATACTTGTTGTACACAGCTGATATACCTGTAACCAACAAAGTAATAATATCAACATTTGCCGATGACACGGCCATCCTGGTGTCTCACACTCAAAGGAATTACAGAATCATTTAAACAAGGTCGCGGACTGGCTAAAGGCATGGCGAATAAAAATGAAGGAAAACAAATCAACTCACGTCACATTCACGCTAAACAAACGCACCTGCCCACCAGTAAAATTAAACGATAAAAATATTCCTCAACAAACGAAGGTAAAATACTTAGGTTTGCATCTCGATGGAAGGTTAACGTGGAAAAATCACATTTTCCAAAATGAATTGGATGGTGGAAAGAAAATCTCAGTTGTCGTTAGCCAATAAAGTTTTACTGTACAAAGCGATAATCAAACCCATATGGAGATATGGTATTCAGTTATGGAGATCCACCAGCGCTTCAAACAGAGAACTTCTGCAACGAACCCAAGCGAAAATATTTCGCAGTATTACCAATTATCCTTGGTTCATTCGAAATAGTAATATAAGTAAATCACGACCTTGGAATTAAAACCGTTAAAGAAACAATTAAAGAATTCAGTTCGAAATATTACTCAGAACGAATTGGCCAGGGAGGTACTAAAACAGTCACGATTTAGGCGGCGACTGAGAAGAACAGATCCACTCGGACTTATGAACCTGTGAACCTGTAAATTTAATTCGATATATACATATACATAAGTATAATTTTACTTAGTTATAATTTTTTTAACAATAAGTATTAACATTGGTTAAGACTTAGAATATGTAATAATTTTAGCTTAAGATTTGATTACTTCTTGTGAGTTTCTTATGTAGAAAGATTCAAGAATAAAGCCATTGGCAACATTTTAAAAAAAAAAATCAAAGTGATAAGACATATTTTGTAATACATATTGGTTTTTAGATGATAGTATACAACATTCCGAATCTAATGCCATTCATATTTACGAAAATTTTGGTGGAAGAGTAAGTTTTGGTTTTAATAGACATATATGAATGTCATTTAAGAAATTCGTTTTCATTTTCTTGTAATAATTGTTTTATTTAAACCAAAATTTAAAAAATTTCATAACAACAGCATTCTGGTTAAATTAAAATAAAAGATTACTACAAATCGTCATTAAGTCAATATTCGCCTTTAAAGCGCCGCCAGAGGCGCCACCGTCGTCAGAGCCAAAGGTGGTGAAAAATTATTTATATGTCAAACAGCATTGAAAAATGGTGTAAGGTAAGTTTTATTCTTAAATTATTGTTAATTCGCTATAATTTATTTCCCAAAAATATGTTCTATTATAATAATACGTATAAAGTATATGCTTACATTATTTCTACTAAATCAGTTACAAATTAATTACAGAAACGCCTTGAAAGTAATTGTTTACATTACATAATATGATGGATGAAGAAACATTTGACATTTCAATTTCTTTAATAATTGATTATTGCGGTGGCCATTTCAGCCGATGTTTTGTGGAAGGAGAAAAAGTCTACAAGGCAAACAATGTCATTTTATGTGGAATTGAAGGTGTACACCAAGGGATATACAACATTGTTAGTGTATGTTTGCAGTCGTCAAACCCCAAAAATTAGCCATGGGAAGTTAATGTATTCATACATTTAAATAAGCAATGGGTAAACAATTCCACATGCAAATGTCCAGCAGGTTAAGGGCAAAAATGCAAACATATTGTAGCAACCCTTTTATACATAAATTAGTAAGTGACATTATAATTATTACGGGCTCCTACACGATTGTGTGTGTATGTTATATATTTTGTGGTGCTTGACAGACATTTAGATAAAGAACGAAAGTCGTAACTTGTTAGGTTTTTAGCCTCTAGGCTATTGTCTACAATATGCCAATTCCAAATTTACCATAGCACATTACATGGTCGTGTAAATGGGGTTATCCCTTTTCAAACTATAACTTATACCGCTATTATGTTTCTCACCTCACCGAAAAACTTCATACAAATCGAGTCACATTTGCTAGTATTTCTCGGCGAGGTGAAAACCATAATAGGGGTATTAATCTAATTATATTTGGTTTGCAGGAATTCTACGTTGACTAGATTATCATCAACTGATCTCCAAAAAAATTACGCGAAAGTTGCGAAGGCTACGGCTGTTAAATTATATATGCCCAGAGTTTTAATTGAAAATAATTGCTGTGGATCGGCCGCATATAAATCAATTAAAGTTAAAACAACAACAGCTGTAGATAAAGAATATTTTGCTATGTTTGTTAATGGTATGTACATATAGTATATCACAAATCGAATTAAATCAAAAACAAACGAAAGTTTTAAACGTAAATGTTTTTTTAAAAATAGGGTCTCCATCGTCTGCAGTAGCCAAACATACTTTTGGTAGGACAACAAACGTCTTAGCAGAACCAGAACCAATAGTTTTAACTAGTGTTAGTCAAGGTTCAGAAACGCAGTTAATAAGAAGCATTCTCCAAAACAACGCCTTATTGACGGCTTTACAATTGAACGAGTTTATTCTATCAGATGAATTGTCGAATTATTATAATACTCACTTTAAACTGAGTTTAGAAGATTCAATAAACATCGTTCAGGCGTCTCTTCATCAAACTGGGCATGTCTGGCATTATGAGCGATCGAAACGAGTTACGGGAACAAGTTGCTACGGACTATTTACGTACACAACAAACAAAAACCCAGACTGGAATCGGAAACTTCACATTCACACAAAATTAAAGCTGGACAACAAGAATTTTTAATTCGACAGAAAAACCGAAAAACTAGCATTAAAAGCATATTGCATCTCTACAGGGGAAATGGTGAAGAATTTGGGATTTGTGATAAATCCAAAGGTCGCCTATATGGGTTGTAGTCCTGACGGCTACATTCACTCTAAAAAAAAATTAATTGAAATCAAATGCCCAACGGCTGGGGAACACCTCAATTTAGAAGAATTAATTCCAACTATAAAATATATTGTAAAACACAATAATAATTGGGAACTAAAGCAAAATCACCACTATTATGGTCAGGTCCAATTTAATATGTTGATATTAGGCTGCACGTCAGCTGATGTTGTGATATATTCTAAAAGAAATGATGCAAATTTAGTAATACACGTGCCGTTTAATCTGGAATTTGTATTGAAAATGGTTCGAGCCTTAAAGACCATTTATTTTGATAGAATATGTTACCTTTTTATTTTGAGCACAACATGTTTGGTAACGCCAGAGTAATCATCATTCCTAAAACAAGAAGAAATACTAAAATACATGAACTTAAATGTTCATCAAAACATTATAATAGTTACCCGAGTTGTTTTTGCGTTGAAAACACATAATATCCATGATGATTTATCTAAAGAAACCAAAAATTATATTGTAGTACATTTAAAGAGTATTATTTGTTATACATATACTTATCTTATTAAATGTTATATTTTATATTGTATAATCCATTAATATAATTAAATAAATATACATACTTTGAAATGTATGTTGTAAATAAATTAGTTTGTTGTGACATTTCTTGTGTTAAAATGTCAACAAACGCCATCATTACAAATGTATTTTTCGAACTCGAATTTTGGTTGCGTATAGTAGTAATTCGAAAGGTACATTCTTTTTGACGGCAAATGCCACTAGGGTCAGCTTGAAAAATATTTGGTGGTGGGAAAAAAAAATTGGAACCAGTCTGTCATTGATCATTGTAAGAATAAGTCAAATAAAAAATATATATGTAAAATCATCGACATTATTTTTTATTATATTCAAAATTATCTTCGAGTAAATAAATAATTAAGTGAAGTGTCACAATACAAAATATAGTTTTATTTAATTATCTTCGATTAGTTTACGAATAAGCTAACGTATTTGTGACCTGCAAATTTTTTGTAATTTAAACACGGCGACAATTATTTTTATCCAGCGTCGCCATTTATTGGTCCTTCGAGCCGGATACGGCATCATCGTTCGCTACAAAGCTCGTAAATTTGTGCATGTTTCACTATTGTGGGATAATACAAACGTACAGCATCGAAAGTTAAGTACATACCTCGAACGCACATTTACAGTGAAGTATCATATCCATATGTAGTGCAACAAATTTACGGTCTACTGTTACACATAGCCGTGCACATAGTCTAGCAGTAATTATCCAGTACCAACTGCAACGGTAACACATTTTTACAACACAATTGAGTACTGCCGTCATTGTTGGTAAAGATTAACAGACACGTGTATAATTTAATCAACGGGAAATTGTTTTCACACCGTGAGTCATCATTTTAAACAACATTATCGCCTACTTCAACAACCAATCATTGAATTAGTTATAATTATATTCATCACAATATTCATTAAATTGAGAAGTATTTTGATTGCTGTATACGCACGCCATTTACCAAACACTATACATCGGACATCGGGCGTTTAATTCAACATTTGCTTATTCAAAGGCAATTTACATCACCATCGTTTGGTTTCAAATTGGACATAACATTACGAACAGTACATCGAATATTACCTACGGATAATTAAAACGGACATCGTCATTTATAAAATTTATCCGTTCAATTACGTCATCATTACATTTGTATTTCTGAAGGTCAGAATACTTTCATCAGAGCCATTTTGTGGTATATAATTCGAGAATCAACCACAGGATATCATAATTGTACATCATAATTGTTATTCACTATTCGATATTAGTCGAGTTATAGGAGTAAGTAATACTTTAGTAGTTTATACATAATTTTCTGACTAAATTTATATTCTTAGCATAAGTTGTAAAAGTTAAATTGTTTGATTATACCCTTCATTGATACGGTGATTTTAGTTTCGTTTATAATAATAATCTTCCCAAAATGTCGCTTGACGATGTAGTTAATTTAGATTTATTGAAAAAGCAGCGTGCAGCCTATAAAGGCCAATTGACACTTTTTAAGAATCAATGTAGTTCTGCGTCCTCTCTCGGAACATATGAGTCTTTGTTACGTCGGATTCAAATGGTATATGAAAAATATAGTATGGTACAACTGAAAATTGAAATTACTGACGCCATCCCTTCAACTGATCGTGATAATTTTGAGGAAGAATATGGAAAACTAGAGTCCATGATATTGACTCGAATCCACGAACTAAAGAAAGCAGAAGAAACCATTTCGTCCGCGTCATTTCACAACGAGTCGATACATGATCTTTCTTCAGGTAATAACTCAATGAGAATTCGGTTGCCCGAACTAAAGCTCCCTTCGTTCAGTGGTGCTGAGTCGGAGTGGCTAGCCTTTAGGGACGTGTTTGTAGATTTGATCCACAGTAAGAATATTGATCAAACGGTTAAGTTCGTCTATTTAATTTCGCATATTCGGTCTGGTTCAGCATACAATATCATCGAAAATTTGCCAGTAACCGCAGAGAACTATACCGTAGCTTGGGAATCAATTTGTGACCGTTATAATAATGAAGTGTCCATCCAAAGAGTTCATATGAAGGCAATTTACGACATTAAGTCGCCTCAAGAAAATTCCGCTAAATCGTTGCAAATCTTTATCGATAATATCGTAAAAAACTATAACGCTCTTAAATCACTCAAAGTAAAGATCGAAGAATGGGACTTAATGCTTACTCATCATATCATTCAGAGATTAGACCATACTTCGCGAACGGAAGTCATTAAGAAATCAAAATCCAACGAAATCCTTGCTTTCCCAGAATTGGTTAAAATGTTAAGGAGTCGAAGTCGGTTACTGAGTGAATTGCAAGCTAGTAACCCACCCCAACAGCCTCCACGTCAACCTATGAACACGCGCAGGTCTTCTTCAAAACATTATCGGCCGCCTGTTTTAGTATCTAATTTCAATAAATGCATTTATTGCTCGGGAGATCATGTTTTAGTTAAGTGTCCATCGTTTACGGACCTGAAATTGTCTCCACAAATGCGTTTTAGATTTATAAGAGATAATCGATTGTGTACCAATTGTCTTGTTGAGAAGCATAATGTCAGTGAGTGTCCAAGTCCACCTTGCACAATTTGTTCGTTCAAACACAATGACATTCTACATTTCAAAAATTACCAACAGGTGAGAGATCAAAAGACCAATTTACCTAGAAAGGTAAATGCATCGAGCATTGATACCACGTCGACCACTACGAGTCAAAATTCGACCGTAAATCACCAAAATAAGTCTAATATAGACAGCAGTTTACCATCGCAAGTTTCCGCCAGTACACTTCGATCAACCTCATGTAAGTCTTCGAATCTAAAGGGGCTAGTTATGATAGGCACAGCACTCGTAAATGCCACATCATCATGTGGTAACCAACTATTATGTCGAGCTTTGCTTGACAGCGGTTCTCATTTAAATTTTATTACAAGTGATGCTTGCAATCGTTTAAAGGCCAAACGATATCCTACATGTAAGACCATTTCAGGCATAAGTGGAAAAGAATCAGACATTCGACATAAAATTTATCTCACTATACAGTCTCGAGTATCCACCTATAGTGTAGAGTTAAAATTTTATGTCCTTACAAAAATCACAAACAACTTACCTTCGACGACCTGTGATTTCCAATCATCATCAGTTCCGGTCGAATTATGTTTGGCAGATCCATACTTTTATGTACCTGATCGAATAGATTTACTCTTAGGAGCAGAAATTTACCATCAATTATTCAAGGGCGATCATGTCAACCTATTCCGAGAACTGCCACCATTTTACAACACCCAATTTGGATATGTTGTGTGTGGGAAAGCTGAGTCTGGATCAGGTAAAGAGAAACTAAAAACCTCGTGTGTAGCTCTGTGTAGCATCGAACTTCTTAACTCACAGGTACGACAATTCTGGGAATTAGAGAACATTTTGCTCAAAAATACTTACTCAGTGGAAGAGAAGTTATGTGAAGAGCATTACAGTCAAAATGTTAAGAGATTGCCTTGCGGGAGATATTCTGTCGCACTTCCCATTAAACCCAACATTGACGAGTTAGGATTCTCTGATCAATTCGCGCTTCGTCAATTTATTTCATTAGAAAAACGCCTTAGCAACAGAGAAACTTTATACGAACAATATAAACAATTTATGTCGGAATACTGTTCGTTAGGCCATATGACCCCAACATCAAACGTTAGCGGTTCAAAGACGTATTTTTTGCCGCATCATTATGTGCAAAAGAGTAATAGTACGACCACCAAACTTCGAGTGGTCTTCAATGCTTCAGCGAAAACTTCGACTCTACTGTCGCTAAATGATTGTTTAATGGTCGGCCCTACTATTCAACAAACTCTTTTTGCTATTATTCTACGATTTAGAAAACACATTTATGCATTCTGTGGAGATATTGCAAAAATGTACCGACAAATTCGTGTCCATGATGACCACCAAGATTTTCAAAGAATCTGGTGGCGGGATAATCAATCCAAGCCATTGCAATCATTCAAGTTATGCACCGTCACCTATGGAATGGCTAGTGCGCCATTTTTAGCAACACGCACGCTAAAACAGTTATCTGTAGATGAATATGAAAAATATCCTCTTGCTTCGAAAATATTATCCAACGACTTCTATGTTGACGATGTCTTAACTGGTGCTTCAACTCTTAACGATGCCATAAGACTTAAGTCAGATTTAACAAAGTTGTTAAATATGGGAGGTTTTGAACTTCGAAAGTTTCAATCTAACGTCGTGTCGTTATCTTCGGAAAGTGATCCCGAATCTGACATTTCGTTGATTCTAGGGCTGACCTGGAATACATCATCCGACAACTTCGAAACCTGTTTAGATAAATTGTCGGTATCTACGTTTTGTTCGAAACGAAATATCCTGTCAGAAATATGTCAACTTTTTGACCCATTAGGCTTCTGTGCACCAATTATAGTCGTGGCAAAATTATTTATGCAAACGTTGTGGTCTATTCAACATATCGGTTGGGATGATCCCATACCAAACAAAATTGCAAATGATTGGATCAGTTTCAAGTCTGAGCTGTTAGAACTAAAAGGTATCGCCGTTCCGAGATGTATTTTAATTGCAGATGTTCAAAGGGTAGAATTACATGGATTCGGTGATGCTTCCGAAAAGGCGTTCGGATGCGTATTTTATATACGAGTTACTGATTCATCAGGTTGCCATCAAGTAAAACTACTTTGCGCAAAATCGAGAGTTGCACCACTCAAAAAGCAAAGCATTCCTCGCCTGGAATTATGTGCAGCATTGTTGTTAGCCGAAATTTCATCCAAACTTGTAGAGTTTCTAGAAATACCATTCAATGCGGTTTTTTTGTGGTCAGATTCTGAAATAACCTTGTTTAGAATAAAATCAGAAACCCACAAATATGCTACATTCGTTGCAAATAGAGTGGCCAAAATTCAAGAACTAACTGCTTCTTCGACTTGGTATTACGTCAATTCATCGAAAAATCCCGCAGACTACGTGTCTAGAGGACTTATGCCTTCAGAGTTTTTGGCTGCTTCTTTGTGGTGGTCCGGCCCTGAGTTTTTACGCAAGAGTAAGTCAGAATGGCCAAAACCTACCAGTCGTCAGCTCGATGCTGACCTTATGAATTTGGATATTCGGCATTCTTCGACAGCAACACTTATTCAATCAAAAAGTTGTGACCATGATATCTTCAATCGTTTTCATTCGCTCTCCAAATTGCTTCGAGTGGTATCGTACATGCTTCGATTTTACAATACAGTCAAGGCCAAGGACCACTCATATCCGTCAAGACACCTTGCTCCGTCGGAACTAAATACTTCATTAAACTTATTAATTAAATTGGCCCAAAAAAACGAATTTGCCGAAGAAATTAAATGTCTCAACTCCAACAAACCGATTGGCATCACAAATTCATTGCGAGCGTTGACTCCATTTTTAGGTCAAGACGGTATTCTACGAGTTGGCGGTCGGCTTCGAAATGCCTCCCTCTCGTACGATAACAGACATCAAATAATTCTGCCTAGTACTCATGTATTGACTAAACTAATTGTGCGTCACGAGCACTGGAGATTACTGCATGCAGGTCCCCAAGCCCTATTATATAACCTTAGATTAACTTATTGGATCATTGGAGGTAGAAACCTGTGCAGAAACACCGTACATCAGTGCATAAGATGTTTCCATGCACGCCCTCGTACCCAGGATCAAATTATGGGCGAGTTGCCATCGGACCGAGTCATCGCATCATCCCGACCTTTTGTCACTGTCGGTATAGATTTTTGTGGTCCCTTTGCGACTAAACCCACTGTTCGCTCAAAAACAATGATGCCATGCTATGTGTGTTTGTTTGTGTGTTTCACCACAAAAGCTGTGCACCTAGAGCTAGTTATGAGTTTGTCTACTGACTCATTTATATCGTGACTTCGCCGATTTGTCGCACGTCGTGGAATATGTGCAAAAATATTTTCTGATAATGCCACCAACTTTATTGGAGCACGGGCTGAACTTCAAAATTTAAAGAAATTATTTATGACCCAAGAATTTCACGAGAAAACAAGTCATTATTGCACAGATCATAACATTGAGTGGTGCACCATTCCGCCAAGATCGCCTCATTTCGGTGGTTTGTGGGAGTCTGCTGTTAAAAGCGCCAAATATCACATGCGGCGAGTCATCGGAAAATCGTCTCTTACTATAGAAGAGTATTATACGCTGATAGCTCAAGTCGAAGCGTGCTTGAACTCTCGCCCGCTGACAGCCATGTCTAGTGATCCAAATGACTTAAACGCTTTATCCCCTGGTCACTTCCTAATCGGTTCACCATTGACTTCGTTATTGGAACCTTCCACATTGCATCTTCGCACCACCCGACTATCTCGATTTCAGGCACTTCAACAAAAGTTTCAAAATTTTTGGGCTCGATGGCAAATAGAATATTTAACAGAATTACAACAACGTAATAAGTGGCAACGAGGTCAACAAAAATTTAAAATCGGGTCGTTAGTTCTCGTTCATGATACCAATTTACCACCAATGAAATGGAACCTTGGTCGAATAACAGAGACTCATCCCGGTAAGGATGGTGTGATACGTGTGGTCACAATCAAAACTGCACAGTCTACATTGAAACGAGCTACAAATCGAATCAGTGTTCTACCTATCGACGACGACTTCGAATAATATCAATTATACATAATCAAACAGTATAATTCAGTTTAGGTTATATGGTTTAGGGTAGTTTTATGAAAATAAAAGAAAAGAGGTAATATAAACCCAACTAAGATTACAAATCAGAAAGTTATGTATTTATTACTCGTATTACAAAAATTGAATAATTAAAATGTAAAAGGCAATCTGTTGAAATTTATACATATTTCAAGGCCGCGGGTATGGTAACGCCAGAGTAATCATCATTCCTAAAACAAGAAGAAATACTAAAATACATGAACTTAAATGTTCATCAAAACATTATAATAGTTACCCGAGTTGTTTTTGCGTTGAAAACACATAATATCCATGATGATTTATCTAAAGAAACCAAAAATTATATTGTAGTACATTTAAAGAGTATTATTTGTTATACATATACTTATCTTATTAAATGTTATATTTTATATTGTATAATCCATTAATATAATTAAATAAATATACATACTTTGAAATGTATGTTGTAAATAAATTAGTTTGTTGTGACATTTCTTGTGTTAAAATGTCAACAAACGCCATCATTACAAATGTATTTTTCGAACTCGAATTTTGGTTGCGTATAGTAGTAATTCGAAAGGTACATTCTTTTTGACGGCAAATGCCACTAGGGTCAGCTTGAAAAATATTTGGTGGTGGGAAAAAAAAATTGGAACCAGTCTGTCATTGATCATTGTAAGAATAAGTCAAATAAAAAATATATATGTAAAATCATCGACATTATTTTTTATTATATTCAAAATTATCTTCGAGTAAATAAATAATTAAGTGAAGTGTCACAATACAAAATATAGTTTTATTTAATTATCTTCGATTAGTTTACGAATAAGCTAACGTATTTGTGACCTGCAAATTTTTTGTAATTTAAACACGGCGACAATTATTTTTATCCAGCGTCGCCAATGTTTAATGTTGAACTAAACTACTACTGTTAAACTTGTGATAAACTGCGATAACTGTAAATAAATTGTGATTAATTTTAGAATGTGATATGAATTTATGTTTAAGTATTAATGTGAACTGGGATTGAGTTAAGCAAATCCATCGGTGCAATATTGAATTTTTGTATTTTTTTTTTCTATTATAATAAAACAAAAACATTACAGTAACTAAAATTTATTGTCGTTTAATATAGGATTACTTAGGTTAACTAAACTACAAATAATATTAAATACATCATCTATTGCTGGAAATAGACAGTGATCGATTCTATTTTGTAAAATTTTATAAATATTTATGCGCTGGATTGCTCTTTCCACATGCACCCGCGCTGCAGCTATCGAGGTGTTGTAAATCGTCTCGTCCTTATCGAATTGTCGTTTCGAATCCATAAATGTTGGGCGGTATAACTTGATTCCTTTCAATTTGAAATCATTTTCGATAGCAAAGCCTTTGTCTACCATTACAGCATTATTACTTCCTAATAATTCAATTAAATACTCCTCATTGAAGATATGTTTGTCGCATGCCTTTCCCGTGTATCCTGGACTGATATATGTTATAAGTCCTGCTGGACTTTCAGCAACCAGAAACTTGACTGTATTCCTTCCTTTATAATGGGAATAAGTTGTAACCTTACATTTTAAGACAATTTGTCTGGCTGATCTCGATTTCTGTACAATCGAGTACAGCTCTCACATCCGAAATTTTTTTAAAACAGGTGGAAATGTTCATCAATATTTCTTCTTTAGATGGCCAGTAAATCAAGGATTTTATTCCTGCTCTTATTACGGATAACATTTGTCTGAAATATTTAATACATGTTGATATTGACACTCCGAATAATACTGATAAAACTGAAAAATCTAAGTTTTGCTTTAATTTTATCAGCACTAGCAGAATCTTTAATTTTATGGAAAACTGGCTCTGAAAAATATTGCTGTACATCTCAGGTTCCCAATCTATTTTTTTGATGCTATTCTCTATCAACTGAATAGTATGTGTGTCGTTTAATGACGTCATGATATTCAATTGAGAACTCGTTGTAATTAAATCATCAACTGTGACTTGAGAATTTCGAGCAATATCCCTGTCTATAATGCAATCCAAAATCATGGTTGTTTGAATTCCAGCATCAACGAATTCTTTTACTTTAGGTTCTTCAACATCGTCTTTCTTGACGATTGCTGTTTCGTCAGCCGCTGTTATTTGCAGAAAGTTAACTATATTTTGATCGTTCAGTAATCGCAAGCTTCTTGGTTTTGCTGGTGGCTTCGAAAATTTTAATTTAATAAGGTTTTTAGAAGACACGGAAGTTTTCTTTAAATAGTATTTATTTATCTCGCCTAAAAAAATGATGTTATGCAACATTTTTATTACAAAAATACAAATTGTTGCTAATAAATTCTTACTTTTGTAATCAGTATTCTCAAAATGGCTTGAACAAATGAAATAATTTTTTGTATCTGGCAGAGGTATCCGAGTTGCATGAAGCCATTGTTTTTTTAATTCAGCATCCTTCGGAAATTGATGTAGTGCAATTTTGTTTATCTTATCGCATTAATTATGGCATTCAAACACAGAACACATTCTTTTGCTTTTAGGTTTAGCCATTCTTAAATAAATTTAAACACAATTTGTAGGCGGTTATATAACGATGTCAGTACAACAGGTTTGTGAATTTTAAATTATTGTGAAATATAACTATTTTGTTAATTATTCGCACAGGACAATATTTTAATATATAGTTTGACACATAAACAAATTTTCACCACCATTGGCTCTAGTTCGAATAAGGTCCGCCAGATGTCAGCCACTTTGCGTTAAAAGGCGAATACATTTCATAGATGGCAGTCATGGCAGTAAAAATTTAGCAAAATCGTACGGGAAATGGCGAAATGTGAATTAATTTATTGTTGTAGTGTATTTTGTTTTTCTTTTTTGAAAAGCATACTGAGCGATTGGTATTTTGTTCATGTTTTGAAAAAAAACAAAAAAAATTCCCAACCAAATTTTTAGGGAAAAATAAACAACAAAATTGCTATGAAATACGTAGAACTATTTTTCTCCAACATTTAGTATGCTTTGGAAAAAAGGAAAAAAAATTAACTAAAAAGTAACAAAAACTAGAATAGTGCCACTAGGGAAAAGTCAAGTTTAAAAATTTTAGGAAAAACAAAACAAATTCATAAAATATTAAGAACGTGTCGCAATTTTGTGATTAAAAAATTTTTTTAGTATTTTTCTGTAAACATCTTAGACATCTGACGTAAACAATTCAAACTAAAGATAAATTTAGCAAGTCAGAGCCATTAATATTTTTGGAATAAATAATTATTTAATACAAATATAGCCTGTTTGTATATTTGTAGAAAACTTTTATATAAACATTTTATAATATTTTTACATTTTTCATAGAAAAACTTGAAGGTAAAAAACATCATTTTTACTATGGAAAAAAATCACGTCATGATGATTATCGCTCTATACTCTAGAAGACTCTGATAACACTGACTGACTGCGTTGGTTGGTTTTCCGTGTACATACGTACGCGTATATACATATGTACATAAGGATTTGATTATCGATTGTGCACAGTCAGCGCATTGAAATATTTTTTTTTTTCGTTCTGGTTATTTACGCGGAAAATTTGATGAGTAATTATTATTTATTTTTATTATAAAGGAGCATAATTTTTTTTTTTCGAGGGTGATAGGAATTCTATTAAAGTTGATACAGAACAAATGGTTTGTGCGATTGTTTAAATATTATGATTAATTAATTTATAAAAAAAAAATGAAATGAAAAAAAAAATCGGCTGTTTAAATTGAGATTGGTGGTGATTTGTTATCGTTGTTGGTGTAAATATCGTGTAACAAATGTGTTTTGTTTTGTAAACATTAATTTGTGAGCGCTTGGTAGGTAGGTGACAGCTGTTCTTCATAAATCTTCGCCATAGGTAGTATTGTTTAATTAACTTATTTATTAGGGTGTTAATTGGCTGGAATTGTGAGTCATTAGGAAAATATTTTTTTCCTAATGGTGACATTTTTAGTTATAAAGATGTGTGGAAGTGAATCAATTGTGGATTTAAGGAATTAAAACTGGCTCATTTAATTGTGTGTCAAGATAGCGAGATATCCTCTTTACGGGCTTTGTGCAGCTTTATACAGATCTGAATGAGCGGGACAACGCTTAGGTAATAGTTTTCGAGTGAAATTATGAAATTAGACATTTTTGTAATTTGTTAGTGCGTCTTTTTTTGACCTTATTATTTGCTATTACAACTATTAAATTATAGTTTTGCAGTTTCACAAACATATTGTATAGTTTCATGCGATTTGCATAACCAACGTTAATAGTGTTTTTTGCTGTTGTGATTTTTCATTGTCGAATCCGTACTACGCTTATCAATAACAAAACATTAATTTTATTAAAGAAATTTTTATTTTTAAAAGTAATTTTAAAAACTCTTCCTTATAGTGAAATATTTCTTCTTTCTAATAAAAATTTCTTTAATAAAATTAATGTTTTGTTATTAATAATAAGTGAAATAAGTTACACGAAAATAATTAATTCATTTTTAAAAAATGGATCCTATATATATATACGCTTATCAGTAAACAGATGCATACTTTTTGGAAGGTTACTACTAACAGGTGTGGCCTACTGCTAAATTTATTGCTTTTATTTTATTTTATTTTACTTTGTCCAACATTCCCATTCAGCTATTCTACTGCTCCGGAAATAACTCCCCAAACCATAATAGCAAATACTCCTCAAATAAAATTAAATAAATTCGAAAATTTTTATTTTTATTCTAGTAAAAAGAGATTTTTTAAATTGTAATTTTAAAATTAAATCTCTCCATTTTCTAGAATATTTTAAAATTAAAAAATTTAAAGTGCTGAAACCTCACAAGGTGATCAGAACTTCGGTCCGGAAAATTACGATTATTCGTCATCTCAAGTCAATTCAACCTAACTTCCAATTTAATTGCCAAGTCAATCGCTAACTGAACCTCTTAATCAATACGGTCAAAAACAAACTAAGTACGTAATCAACCCAATTTAACCTTCAACTCAACCCACAAATAAATTTATAACAAAACCGTTTACTCGATCACAGCTAAACCCCCACTAAAACCCCAATCAAATCAGAAACTCAACGCCTACCACAATCCCTAAATCAGCAAGGAAAAAAATTTACACCTTGTTAAAGTTAGCCAAAAATTTTCAGAATACAAAGATATATAAATGTCGGTAATGCAGATAGTGTCTTGGCTATATCAGCTGAAAGACACAAGCCGACATATGTATTTCAGCCGAAAAATATTTTAAATAAATTATTTTGACGAAACATATTTTAAACAATCCGGAACCTGGTATTTTCATGAGTTGATATTACGACTGAACAAAGGATCATTTTAGTTTGTCACTGTTTACCATAGGAATTATACTTTAAGTTTCATCCGAAAAGCCAAATATAAAATGTAAAAATTTGTATAAATTCAACCTTTAAAGTCATGTCTGTAAAGTATTTCAGTTAGTGTGCCTAACCAACATTTATCAGTAGCAAAATTATCAGGGTAAGTTTCATGTGGGGAGCTCGGGAAAATTCGTTTGAATGAAAAATCCATATACAATTTAAAAATTTGTATGAATTCAAGCTTTAAAGTCTCATACTTGGAAAGTATTTCAGTTAGTGTGCGTTACCAACCATTATCCCTAGAAAAACTATAAGGACAAGTTTCATGTGGGGAGCTCGGAAAGTTTGAATGAAAAGCCCATTTAAAAATAAAAAATTTGTATAAATTCAACCTCTAAATGTCATGTCTGTAAAGTATTTCAGTTAGTGTGCCTAGACAACATTTATCAGTAGAAAAATTATCAGGACAAGTTTCATGTGGGGAGCTCGGAAAATCCGTTTGAATGAAAACCCCATATAAAATTAAAAAATTTGTATGACACTGTAAAGGTTGAATTTATACAAATTTTTTAATTTTATATGGGATTTTCATTCAAACGAATTTTCCCGAGCTCCCCACATGAAACTTGGCTTAATATTTTTCTACTGATAAGTGTTGGCTAGGCACACTAACTGAAATACTTTCCAGACATTACACTTTTAAGGTTGAATTTATACAAACGTTTACATTTTATATTTGGCTTTTCTGTTGAAACTTAAAGTAGAATTCCTTTGTTAAACAGTGACAAACCAAAATGAGCCTTTATTCAGCAATAAAATCACTTCATGAAAACACCAGTTTCTAGGTTGGTTAGTTAATTTTTCATTTTATTTAAAATATGTTCCGGCTGAAATATGTCGACTGGTATCTTTCGGCTGCGATAGCCAAGACACTATCTGCATTACTGACATTCAAACAATCGAACCTCCAACCCAAACCCTAAACAAATCCTCAACTGAACCCCGTACTCAACCCCAACTCAACCTAACTAATGTTAACTCGGCTGAAATCTTAACCCTCAATTCAACCCTGAACTCAAGCTAAGTCAATCCTAACTCAACTTCAATTCAACCCCAGCTCGAGCCAAACCTCACGAACGGAAGAGTAACGTTAAATTAAAAAAAAACTGAAATCAGCTCAACCTAATCGCCAAACAAATCCTCAACTCGATACCCAAATTAATCATAATCGAATTCCTCCCTTAACCCCGCTGAACCAACAAATCAACCTCTATTAAACATGGTCCGCAAAACTAAATGTGTATATGAACTCAACTCAACCCACAACTCACCCCAATTAAACCACCAACTAAACCCTTCACCCAACATTAACTGAACCCATAAATTAACACGGTCCGTTAACAGTAAGCGTTGAACAGTAATTCTCAAACCGCCAAATATAAAAAAGTTTATCAACGTGAATCAAAAATTCATCTTAATGAAAACGTGGTTTTGGAACAATTCAAGGCAGGCATCCGATCCTCTTGACATACTAGTTCCAAAAGCAGTTTAATTTTCCACCTTGTTCATAAACATCCAAAAAGACGAACATTTTTTTTGCTTTTTTAGATTCGGACCTTTGAAACGTCAAGAAATTGATTTTGGACAAACAAAATTTTTGGTCATTTTTCGCAGAATCTCAATAACTTTGATCCTTGTGGGCTGAAGTAATTCTCTCTTTTTCAGAAATTGAACACTGAAATATGCCTTTAAAATAATTTTTGGAGTGTTATTTCACATCCAATATACAAGAGGGAATACTTTCATAATGAAATAATTGCTTAAATTCATTTATGGTTTGGGAAGTTATTTCACGCAGTCTTGTTCTTCTCATTCCTACATTTCTTCTAGTAATTTTACCCATTGTTGCCATATTTTTCTTCTTTTTCTTACTCTTCACACCAAACTGTTATCAGATGTATAATTCTTTTCACTGTTGACCTACAACCTTGACAGCATGCTGGAACACGTTTCCGACATACACTCGGATTCGGAGAATATTCTTCTCTGATGGTATGGATTCTAGTACTAAACCAATCCGTTCAGGGAGAGCGAAAGGTCTTATTAAGCGTAATGGCTAACTTATGAGGAAGCTTTTTGGGCTAATACTTGGCATTATTGCTGAGCCTCGCGGTCAAGAAATTCTGCGAAGTTCGGTGAATTTTTGCTTATAAGAAATCTTCTGGTTTTGTACCACTCTTTCTTGGGTGCTGTTTACCAGATGGTGTCTTTCATCTGTAAACGTAGACGTGAGGAAACCTTTAAGTGGTTCTGCGAAGATATTTCTAACATTAAGAACAATTGGAGTGGTTATCGAGTGAAATTCACTTTAATAAACACGTCGTTTGATGTACCACCTGGCCTCCTAGTGAAGCCATCTTCAACATTTTCGTGATTATTCCAAACATATATGTACACACAAAAAAATAAAGGGTCACCACAACACCGAATCGGTGTTACATAGTGTCCCACCGATCGGATATTTAAAATTTAAATCCAATCGGATATTTGAATAAAAATGACATAAAATACATTTGGATAAAATCTTTTACACCGCATAAAAACCAAAAAGAAATATTCATGTTTGGGAATACACCCAAAGGTGTATTTTATTAGGAAAACACTGAAAGGTGTATTTTATTAAATCCAAAAGAAGTTTTTCTAAAAATTTATCTTTTCGGATAGTTAAAAATATTTATCCGTTGATGCGTGTTTAATTTTATTCGGTTGGGCAAAAATAAAATACTTTTTCGGATAAAAAACAAATTAACACCGCATATTTTTTTGAGTGTAGATTAAAGGTTGGAAAGTCATCCGGTACAAACAAGAGGCCAACCATGATTGTTCTCAGGGTTGACTTGAAGAACTACGAGTAAATTATTGGTTCCGGCCTTTGTTTACAGTACGTTCTTGACACATACAGAGGGTCTTGTTTTAGGTTATCTCTGTAACGTAAGCTTTTAATTTCGCTTCGTATGCTGGTGTGTTAATATGACTTCCATGCTTCAAATTAAACAGATTAATTTTCATTACAATCATCTTCTTTCATTTGAATTAAGGAAGTTACTTGCTGTATCGCTTACAGATTTATGTTTTATTCAGGAACCTTATCTTTCGAACAAATTATATATATTTCTGGTAACATCTGTGGCAACCTGCTCAACATTTTCAAAGCGTGCATTGCTTTTAGCATTGTTCTTCAGGTTCGGTGCAGAAATAACATTATTTTTGTACCGAAAACTGGCAAATCAGATTATACTAATCCTAAAGCATTTCCGCCCTTCTGCCTTCAAATCTTTTTAAAACATTAGAGAAGATTGTCGACAGATTTATTAGAGATAATTATTTGTCTAATTTCCCACTCAGTAACATGCAACGTCATGCTTATAGAGTTGGTAAGTCCTCTAAAATGAATCCACATGAATTTTTCCCTACGATCGAAAAAATCCCTCAATAATAAAGAGTTTCTCGTAGTTACTTTCCTGCGGAGTGCCTGTGTCAATTTTGGTATTGATCCCACATTGTAATATGGATGAAATCTAGGCTCAAACCTCGTATTTTCGAGGTTGAGTTGGATAATGCCTGTTGTGTTGGTATTATGGCTGTTGGTTTTTGAAGATTTACTTGTGAAACTATAGTAAGCAGGCTTTGTCGTTTAGAGATATGCTGGTGATCTTGCCGTTAAAATTGCAGGAAAGCTTAAAGTGCCATCAGATTTAACGCAGAACGCTTTACTTATTGTACTAGTCTATTTGTGCTGATTCTACCGCAAATGGGAGCGGGAGCAGTGACATCATCAGCACAGTCATCTATGACATTACATCAAAGGTCAAAGGTTACTGCTCCTAAGGTCAAAGGTCAAATGCCAGAATCAATTTGACATTCATGATGACCATTACGACATTTTTGGCAGGTCTTATAATACACTGAAAGAAAAAACTGGAGAGTTACAAACAAACAAAAAAAAAATGGTTAAATTAACGATGCACTATGATTGTTTTTCAACCGATCTAGCGCTTGTTTATAGAGTTGGAAATTATTCGCAAATTTGCTCATAAGCCTCGAAAATGAAATATTTTCGGTTTCCGTGACCTCTAAAGAAGTGAAGCCGAAACCAGTTTTTTCCGAATTAATTAAATTCAGTGTACGTGGCCTATCAAGAAGTGAGGACGAAACGAGAAGTGAAGACGAACCCGATTTGCTGCGGTTTGAGTAAATTCGGTGTACGAGAGCAATCCAGAAGTGAAGCGGAAACCAATTCTCCACGATTTAAATAAACTCAGTGACGAAACAATTTTGTATTACTAAAATAAATCCTGTGTACGGGAGTCAACAAAAAACCTAAGGCCAAGGGTGAATTTCGTGATCCAGAAGATGACACAAAACAAATGCATCCGCGCCAACTTCGCCGGATACTGAAGGCGCTAGACGAAACCAGAATACGCTTGGTAACGAAGAGGTACCAACTACTGGATAGATTTTCCAGGTTTTTGGGCCAGGATATGGCCAATTTCAGCTCAACTATAAAGGCCACAACAGGGGGGACAAAGCCATCCCTGTCATTCGTTTTGGCGGAAGCTCCATTGAACTCAAATACGTGAGAAACAAGTCGATGCATATTCTCATTCCAAGACATCGAAGGATCAATGATAAAATTTTCTGGAACAGAGGGATTCTTGCTAGAAAACTGGATTAAGGGCATGAAGGACGCAGCAAAAACTTACAATTGGTCGGATATTTAGATGACAACATATGCGAGGAGGCTACTGGACGGCGACGCAAAGAAGACATTACGTACTAAAGTACACTTATAAATGTGGGGAAACTGAAAACATTGTTGGTTAAGGAGTTCAAACCAACACATACAAGCGCAACAATCTACAGGCAAGTGGCACCACGACACGTCTCCTCATAAAGACAAAGGCCATAGATGTTTTAAATATCAGAAGTTTGGACACATTGTGGCGAAACGTCCTAAACAGAACGAGAAAGTTCTTGATACTATATCAAACCAAGATCAAAGCACCGTATTCACGGTGGAACACCAAAAACCAGGTGAAGCAAGAGAACACAAAATAATTGTGGATGATGATGGAGTGGAACTATATGCAATGGTGGACAGTGGAAGCGATTTGAATTTCATTTGAACTACAAAACTGATGACAATAGGAGGCCATGTGATTAACCGCGACGTACCGACATTCTGAGGCGTAGGATCAGGAGAATTTAAGACAGTCAGCTCAGTTGAGCTAAACTTGGAAGTGGATAATGATTCGTTCTGGACAACACTTTACATAGCGGACGAGGGATTGTTGTTGACAAATGTCTTGGTAGACGAGCTGTTACAACGAACGATCACCATTTTTACTTCGAATAAGATCATGATACAAAAATTCGGGGCAGGATTGACTGCGCAATAACTGAAGTAGTCGATTAGTCGCCAGTTGATCTAACCAGCATCGAAAATAAGCTGCTGATTCAAGAGGTATTCGCTTTAGTAGAAAATTATTACCCAAAAAAGGAGGCAGTAAGTGACGTATCAAGATGGACATCATCATCGCAAATAAGCGGGCAAAGAAGCCTGGCGTCGTTGTAGTTGCAGATAGTTAGGGAGCAGTTTGATGAGTGTCTGAGGAAATGAATAATTCGAGTTAGCATGTCGGAGTATGCAAGCCCAGTTGTATTAGCAAACAAGAAGGATGGCTCAAAAATATTATGCGTCGATTATAGAAAATTGAATGCAGTAGAAGTCAGAGATCGTTATCCTCTACCTTTGGTCGATGATCAGCTAGACCAGTTACAGGGAGCAAAGTATTTCAACACACTAGACCTGTGCAACGGATTCTTCTTTCATGTATCGATAGCTGCCGATTCAATCAAATATACTTGGTTTGTCACGCCGTTTGGACAATATGAGTTTTTGAGGGCACTCTTCGAATTGTGTAATTCTCCGGCAACGTTCCAGAGGTTCGTTGTCAATATTTTGGGTCAATTATGTCAGAAGAGGAAGCGTTGAATAGACTAAACAGGCTGATGCAGCACAACGGATTACAAATTAACTGGAATAAATCAAAGCTATTGATGAAGAAGGTTGAATACCTCGGATACGAGATCGAACAAAGTGTCATTTTGATGTTCCCGGAGCCTAGTAATGTTTGCCAATGTTAATGGTTTCTGGGTCTGACTGGATACCTCCAAAGATTCTTCGATGGCTAAGCAATCATAGCAAGCGAATTTCAGATTTTCAGATTTTTTTTCTGCGAAAGGGAGTGCCGCCTTTAGCAGCTATGAGCTAGAACTAAAGACGATAATAAGTGAATTAAAAAAGTTCAGGGTCTATAAGTTCAGGGCCTGAAGTTTAAAATAGTCATAGAAAGGAGTTGTCATCCAGATTCGCCGGTCGACACGACCGTCGCATCGAATGTGGCACGTAGATGCGGTGTCCAGTGCACGAATGATTATAACCATCGAAACCGAAATCGCCAATTTATTTAATGATATGAGAGATGACCGACGAGCAATAGAAACCATCCAAAACTAAAAAAAAAGTGATTTGATCGCAAACGGAAGTTGACACCGAAATATAAGGAAGGATACTGGTTAGTTATTAAAAAAAAACAGTTTGGTGGCGGTGAAAATATTGCCCCAAAGTTTATGATATAACGGAAGCACCATTAATATGTAGAAATTGCCACTCTTAGACCTCGGATAGGGTCCCAGGAATTCAACATACAGATGGTAAGAAGGTGTATAAGATTCTCTTAGTTTTCCAATTTGTGGTTTTAGCGAGTAATTGACGGGCTTGTTCATTTTGCGTCGCTTGCAATTTAACATCTATTCTCGTACATCCTTGATCATATTCGGCCAATAAAATTGTCATTGTAATTTTAAGTCGTAGAGTTATGTGCGAGTTACATTAAATTTTTTGTTAATTCCAGTGATATGACTAACGTGAACCTTAGCCTAATTCTACTAAGATTTTATTATCTTACATGCAACTCGTATTGGCTGGTAGGTTTTTTATAGCTTGGATTGGTTCCTGATATTCATTTTAATTAAAGGCTGTTGAATTAAAATCCACGTTTGGTGGCACTAATTGCCGAGAGGTGCAGAGACGTTGATTGAGCATGCACAGCCTACTGCATTGGACTCTAATTGGCATTCATAACGTTTCGTTATATACCATCACGGACGTTGAATTTGTTACAGTTTATTTCCTAATTTAGACGTAGCAGGAAAATTCCTAATTATAGATTCCAGCACAGTACACACAGTACAGTTCACCTCTACATTAAATTGTTGGAATTTCTGAGGGATCTGGAATAAGTTCCAGAAGTCAATGCCAAAGTATAAATTTTGTTACAAACTCGAGACGATGTGGAAATTCATTTGCCGTGCTCGATTATTAAACACGATGTCGGCGATAATGAATCCAATCAACCATTGATTGTTTCCACTGGCGGTATTGAGATGTAATGCTGACACATGGAATTGTACATTTGAATTCTCAATGTATCGCTCGGAATTGGCACCTAAGATGCTAAAGGAAGCTCTAGTAATTTCTTTGTGTGTTCTCCGTTAACCGAGACAAATGCATGTCTGGGATCTGCTCCTTTTGCCAACACGATTTCATACGGTTTTATTGCTTATAATTCTAATTTCGTTAGGCTTTCGTTTGGAGATTGGTACTTGAAGTATTTTACGGATAATGTGCTTGTTTGTATGATCTTATTGTTAATTTGAGGTGGATCTGGAACATTTACTAGCAACATGATGGAATGGTCAGTTTCTTCATAGTTTATTGTTCGCTATTCCTTTGATATTCCCGAATCGTGTGACCAAATATCATAAAAATTAGAACAAATTGGCTCTTTATCAGACGGTTTTTTAAACTGTTGTCGTAAAAATGCCGATGATCGGGATGGGTTTTCGGAAGGTTCCGTACTTTCAAAGTTTAACGGTAACCCATTAATAGATGCTCTTGAGTTAGGATAGTAGGATTGCCCCATTTTTAATCGGGACTTTTAATTAACTCATATTGCAATTGGGCATTCATGTTTCTCATCAATACTTCTGTGAGTCGAAATTCCGGATATATGGTATGACACTATAGTGTATGATATATGTATGACACTATATGTTGATAAAATTCCATGAAAATGTTCACGCTTTAACTATCTGTGACATTCGACGATCTTCAAACTTCTCGAGGAAAGTAACTTTAAACTGGTTCCATTGTAAATTAGGATTATTACAGCGAAAACCCCGGTACCAATTAAGCGCGGTATTTTTGAGAACGAAGCTTAATTCGTTTACTAATGATTCATTATTTAGGTTCATCGAACTGGCCAATGTCTCAACTTGAAGCATAAATAAAACCGGGAAAAGGTCTCCGGGTGAACCATCAAAGGATTTGTCTGATCGAACGAAGCTTCGGAATTTATCCTGACTCTATTTATAAAGACGTTCGGGTTACTAGGTGTAATTTGGGCTGTGAAATAATTTAGTACAGAATAACCAACCAGTGTTAATCGCAGCTGCAGTACTGGAGTTCGGTAAGTAGATAGGGATTAAAGGTAGACAAATTTGTGGTATTTGTGCCTTTAAATCTGTTGAAACTATAGCTCGTTTGGTTATGAATTCTATTGTATGTACTGTTTACTAGGAAGATGTGTTGTTTCTCCAAGCTAAATTGGTGCTAAAACTGGACTAGTTGATGCTAATTCAGAGTTCGTTGTACTGTTTGTTTTCAAGCTGCTGTTTTTATTGTTGAACTTGAGCCTAAGCGTCGTTTGGTCCTATATGGTTACTTGACTCTTGTCCGTTAAGATAGTATTTGATATGATACAGGGATTATCACTAATATCTGATGTAGACTTCCTGACTGACTCCAAATTTTCCCCTAATGACACGTAAAGTTCGGCGAACGAATTTGGATCTTCCACTTTAATCAGCTTTAACGCTTCGATAGAACTGTCTAAGGAGTCGTTTCGAGAATGAAATTTATCTAGTTCTGCAATTAGTGAAACACATGTTTCAAACTATTTAGAGGCTTGTGGTTAATATATGTTAGAAATAGTACAACGCACAAACGATATTTCCAGATGATTATGGGTCATAAACAGAATACACAAAGAATGAAGATGATTTATGACATACAATGAAGGAAGTATATAAACACGACCGATGGCAAACAGAGAACAGTTTTTGGCTTACTTAAAATCGTGTAACAAGTGAAATAAATCTGTTGTCATAGCCCCCACCAGTGGCAACCGGGACAGATTTAATGAAGTAAAGTAAAAGCAAATATTGAAGTGTATAAAGTCGAGTCCTGTGAGATCGAAGTACACAGTGTTTTTAATTGCAAAATCCGGACGAACTCAGAAGCCCAGTTCGTAACAAATGCAATCCGAAAGACCCAGGTGTGAAAATGAGTGTCGACAGTATGAACGTTGCTGAATTGAAAGAGGCTCTCGCTGCAATGGGACCCCAGTTTCTGGAACGAGATCAAAACTACAATTGCGGCTCGAAACATTGATGCAGTTGGAGGAAACATGCAGGGAACAAAAGTCGTCAGCTTCAGAAGATCAAAACCCCTCAACATCACGGGTGACCGGACTATCGGATCTAGCTACGCCTAATATTAGGTTTAGAGGAGAAGATGTCATCGCAGCTATCTTCCCTGCAGCAGTCTCTAAAATTACAAAAAGAAGAGCCGCCAACAATCAATCCAAGGAGTAAAAGCAAAAAACACCGCGCTCGAGGACGATATCGACAAGAAATTGAAACAGCTTCAAGATACAGTTATGAGCAACGTGGCAGAAAAACTTGAAAAACTTCAAAATGAAGTACTGGAGCTTAAAAAAGGAAAAATACCCTTCTGCTCAGCATGGAGAGGTGGCGTACAGTAGTGAAACTCATCAGATCACCACCGAAACGGCAGCCCTAGCCACATGACACCACCAGTATTCGATGGCGAGTCTTCTTGGTAAAATTTCAAAGTGCAATTTACGGCAGCGGCCAAAACTAATAAGTGGGGCGCGGAGCAGTTATCAAGTGGGTTAATTTTGGCGTTAAGGGGTAAAGCAGCATATACCATCCAGAGTGTGCCGAAATCGCAAAGAAACTACGAGCAGCTGATGAACGCGTTGGAATTACGATACGGAGACTTCCATATGCAGGAGCTTCACAAGATACGACTACAAAACCACAGACAAGCCAAAGGTGAAAGTCTACAACAACTGGAAGCAGAAATCATACGGCGTACCAGGCTAGCATATGGTACAGCTCCCGCGAATTGTAACAGTTTGGCTAAGGATCGGGACAACGGCTAAGCGAGCTGTGTCAAGTGAAGCTCTTATTCCTGCTAGATTAAAAAAAATTAGAAGCTGATTCAAATTCAGGCTGTGATCAGGGAGTCCTTAAAAGCATTTAAAGAGGAAAGTTCGAGAACCACAACAGCAGTATCCGGACCAAGGTGCTATAGGTGCAATAAACGAGGACAATTTGCCAAAGCATGCCGAGCTCCAAGAGTAAAAGCAGCAGAGCAAAATCCTTGTCCATCATACCAGTCGAGCAAACAATCACCAATAAGGGTTATCAACTATGAAGGGGACCCTTTGAGTATCAACGGCATGGAGTCGTTAAACCCCATCAGTTTTGCGGAGCAAAACTAGGCCAGAGAAATAAAAAGCCCCGGAACCACCATTATAGTTTAATAGCCGTCCAAGGAGAGTGCGATATTGCCGTGTGGCTAACATTATATATGAAGGCATCCTGGGATTGGTTTTCATGGCAGAACACGGAATATCGCTCGACATGAAGGAGTGCTTACTACGATGGCAGAATAATGAAATCCCTCTGGGCCTTACAGATGCAGGAAACGAAGTCCGAATTATTCTAAGGGATCCTCTGGATATTGAACCAATGTGCAAGGCCTTAGGTTATGCATGCGTGGATGGGGATCCTGGGAGCATAAAAATGGGAATATTAGAGCCAACAACAGGGATATATCAAACAGGATTACTGTATGGAAAAACACTAACGTCACTCGGAGCAAGCATTCCTATCCGAATAATGAACATAACGGAGCAAGCTAAACATCTAAAGTCCGGTGTCGTCCTCGGGAAAATCCAGACTGTTCTTAGTATCGCCCAATGCAGTATCGAATGTAGTGCTGATAAGTGCAAAAGTGATAGCGAGGCAAAGAAAGCAATTCAACGATTGTGCCAGCATTTGAAAGGCGAGCCATCCAACAGTCCATGGAGCAAAAGAAAGACGGCTCAATGAGGTTTTGCGTAGATTACCCCGGATAGATGATACACTAGACACACTGTCAGAATCAAAGTTATTCAGCACCATGGACTTGAAGAGTGGATATTGGCAACTTGTGGTTGAAGAAGAAGACCGAGAGAAAACAGCATTTTCTACGGGCACCTGTCTATGGCAGTTCACCGATATGCCATTTGGCCTGTGCAATGCATCAGCTACGTTCGAGAGACTGATGGAGCAAATTTTGAGAGGGCTGCACTGGAAAACATGTCACGTTTACCAAGGCGACATCATTGTAATCGGGAAAAGTTTCGACGAGCACCTCAAAAATCTGTGCGAAGTGTTACGATGTATCAAGGCTGCGGCAATGAAAGTGAGCTCGGACAAGGTGCACTCTTCAAAACCGAAGTGAAGTACTTGGCGCACATCGTGTCGGAAAAAGGAATTCGCACTGATCCAGAAAAAATAGAAGCAGTGCGGAGTTGGCCAGTACCAAGGAATGTGCATTAGGTTAGAAGCTTCCTGGCGCTCTGCACATACTACCGGAGATTTGTCGAAAACTTCTCGTATATAGCTGCCAGCCTGCACAAACTAACCGAGATAAGCCAGCCTTCCCAGTGGACTGAAGCCTGCCAAACGTCATTCGAGCGGCTAAAAACAGCGTTATGCCAAACACCGATGCCAGCAACGTGGGAATTGGAGCTGTTTTGCCTCAACAAGATGGAGCGGAAGAGCGAGCAATTTGCTACTTCAGCAGGATTCTATCCAGGTCAGCAAGAAACTATTGTGTAACCGGACGAGAATTACTGGCCCTTGTGCAATGCGTTAAACATTTCCACAAATATCTGTATGGACAACCATTTCTAATTCGAACAGGCCACGCTGCTTTAAATTAACCAGAAGGACAGATGGCGCGATGGATAGACCGACTGCAGAACTACACCTTCAACATCGAACACAGGTAAGGTAGAGGGCACGGTAATGCAGATAGTCTATCAAGAAGGCCTTGTGCAGCAAGATGTGGAAAATGCAGCAAAATTGAGGAAAAGCAAGGCAGCAGTAGCCTTAACCGGATTGGCGTGGAGGTGCCGGAAAGGTGAACAATGAAGGGTATCGTCGAAGAGCAGTAGAAGGATCTAACGCTCACCCCGGTAAGAGCTTGAATTAGGAAAGGGTAGAAACCTGCATGGCACGAGATATCCGAGACTTCTCCAACGCTAAAAGGCTACTGGGCGCAGTGGGACTCCTTGAAGATGGAGAACGGTGTGCTAAAACGAGCTTGGGAAAGTGTGGATGGAAAAACTATCCAAATGCAGACCGTGTTACCAAAATGCAGAAGTGTTACACTTGCGCAGCAAAGGACCAGCAAGACGAACCAGCGGCAAAATGCAGCAGTACAACATAGGAGTTCCATTTAAACGAGTGGCGATATCCATACGCTGAGCCGTTTCCGCTAACAGTTGGTGTCAATCGATACATCCTTGTATGTATCTACGACTACTTCAGTAAGTGGCCGGAAGCCTATCCAATACTAAACTAGGAAGCACAAACAGTGGCCGGAGAATTCTTAAACAACTTGGTCAGCAGATATGGAGTACTGTTGGAGCTTCATTTGGATCAAGGTCGTAATTTTGAGTTAAATGTGTTCGAGGAGATGTGCAAAGTTCTCGGTATTGAAAAAACAAGGACGACACCACTACATCCACAATCCGGTGGAATGGTCGAGAGATTCAACCGTACCTTATAAGAGCACCTGGCAAAAGTAATTGCCACGGGGATTACACCATCAACAGTCTTCTTTAGAAAGGAAATACGGCTGCCGTGCGATATTGAGTTTGAAGTACCAGAATTAACTCCCAAAGGAGCCGGCAGCTACGTAAGTGAGCAGAATGGCTGAAATCCATGAGCACGTTCGAAGGAATATCAAACTCAACAGCAACCGATCAAAGGCCCGGTACGATCTAAGAGCAAACGACAACAGATATGACGAAGGGGATTTAGTTTGGTTCTACAACCCACAAAGAAAGAAAGGAAAGTTCCCAAAGCTACAAAGTAATTGGGAAGGTCAATATACAATTATAAAAAGGATAAACGACGTCGTATACAGGATTCAGCGGAGCCAACGAGCAAAGATGAAAATTGTACACGTCGATAGGCGGGCACGATAGCAAGGAGACCCGAATAATATTTCTGTTCGGGACGAACAGAATTATGGTGGGGGTGGTATGACGAAGAAATATATTTATATTTCACGTCCAACTAAAATGTAGCGTAATTGTACAGAATACGACCTTCACTAAAAGCAAACAAAATTGAAAGCTCATCTAAGAACACCGATTCGAATATGCTATAGTGCAGAGTTGTCGACAATGCGGTCAATCGTCCGTTATCAGAAGGTATTGGAAAGACACCACCATTCACCAACTAAGGAGTTAGGTTAGGTTTGGTGGCGGTCCACTAGGACCAGGCATAGACACAAAAAATGGTCCGTAGCCATACCACTAATAATTATTGCCTCCAACTCATTGGAACCATTTTGAGCTATTAAGAAAGCGCTGGATACTCCTGACGTCCATCCTACAGAGGTCCGTCAGGTCTTTGAAGAGGTATGCCCCTAGAAACTTTAGTCTGTTTCGTGCCAGACGAGGGCAGGTGCAAAGAAGATGAAGTACTGTCTCTTCCTCCTCTTCGTCCTCGCAACTATGACAGTAGTCATGTGAGAAGACACCAAGTCTACTCGCATGCCTCCCTATAAGACAGTGCCCCGTAATCACTCCAACAACCACACTAATCTGACTTCGCTGAAGTGATATCAGCTGTTTGGATCTCGCCAAGTCCAACTTTGCCCAGACCTGCCGAGTTACTACGCAAAAAAGTGATACTTACTTGCTAGCTTCTTCCTGAAGCAGCAGTTTGCATACCGCAAGAGGAATTTCAATATCATTTCTGCTATCTGGGAAGTGGTTCATTGTACCACGTCGAGCCAGTTCATCGGAGTTTATATTCCCTGTACTTATGAAATGTCCTGGCACCCATAAAATGTGGATGTTGAACTGATCTGCCATCTCGTTAAGAGATGAGAGACAGTTCTGGACTACTTTCGACGTAAGGTGGTGTGATTGAATCGCTTTAATGGCAGCCTGACTGTCCGTATATATGCGAATATCACAAACTGAAATTACATTATACCTCAACCGGTCTACGACTTCCTTTATGGCAGTTACTTCAGCTTGAAAAATGCTACAGTAGTCGGGGAGACGAAAGGAGAGATTTAACAGAAGTTCCTCGCAGAAAACTCCAGCCCCGACTTTCCCGTCTCGTTTTGAACCATCAGTGAAGAAGTTTATAAATCCTGGTTCCAAAACTGTACCCATCATCCAGTCCTCCCTGGATGGGATCCTAGTAGGTGGCCTTGGGAATTTGTTTGTTGCACAAAATAGATGACTGCCCTGTATGGTTGCAGGTCCACATTAAGATGGATTTCAGCCGTATAGCAGTACAAGCTACCAACTGTTTCCCCAAGATATCTAGAGGAGTCAAAAAAAGCAGAGTCTCTAGTGCCTGAGTGGATGTGCTCCTCAGTGCACCACTGATCCACAGAGAGATTGTTTTCTGAACTTTTGTCAACAGCTTTTGATTGCCAGTTTTGTCCAGAGCAGGCCACCAGACTATTACCCCATACAAGCTAATGAACGATGCGGGGCTCCAGCCCCCGTCATTTCCCAATGGCATTTTTGCAAAGTATAGCGCTACCGAAGCTTTCTTTACCCTTTCCAGAATATTGGGTTTCCAATATAACTTGCTATCCAAAACGAGACCGAGAAACATCGCTTCAACTGTAGAAGTCAAGCTGAACCCATTTAAGGTGGGAGGATCGATGTGAGGAAGTTTATATTTCCTATAGAAGAGAACCAATTCGGTTTTGTGTGGGTTCACATTCAACCCACAGCCATTGGCCCATAATGAAAGAGTGCCTAGGGCATTCTGCATAAGCTCTCTAAGGGTGCCGGGAGATTTACCACGAACACCAATAGCAACATCATCCGCATAGGCAACCACCTTCAAGCCACCGTCCTCCAGTCTCAGAAACAGGTCATTTATGACCAAGCTCCAAAGTAGGGGGGACAGTACGCCACCCTGCGGTGTACCTCTGCTTGCAAATCTTCTGACGGAGGATTCCCCAAAACGGGCATTTATGATCCTGCCTCTTAGCATCTGATCTATCGTGTCCTTGAGTGATTCATCCACCCCCAGATCTGAAAGTGCCCGAGGATATATAGCCCCTGGAAGTAAATTGTTAAAGGCCCCCTTAATATCCAAGAAGGTCACCATTGCGTAGCCTCTATATTCGAAAGATTTTTCAATGAAAAATACAAGAGAATGAAGAGCAGTCCCTACAGATCTCGCCTTGTAATAGGCATGTTGAGATTTGGACAGCTTTTCCGACACAATCGTGCCTTTAATATGAGCTTGTATTTGTCTTTCCAGTGTTTTAAAAAGGAAGGAAGGCAAGCCAATCGGTCTAAGGTCTTTAGCATTGCAGTGTGAGCGTTTTCCCGCCTGAGGTATGAAAACAACCTTCACTTCTGTCCATTTACTAGGAATGTGACATAGTTCTAGGCTGCCTCTGAAAATTACCTCTAACCAGGAAATTTTTAGATCCGTAGTTTGTTGAATATCCGCAGGGATAATGCCATCGAGTCTAGGCGACTTATATGGTTTAAAACTGCCAACCAACCTCTTGGTCAATTGTTAAAACCCTGCATTATTTGCGATAAGTATGGCAGATTTTCCAATTGGTCGGTTAGTTTTATTGATAAGCTTTAAGAATAAAGGTTTTTCGGGTGTGAGTTTTCTCAATAAAAAGATTTGAACCTTTCGAATTTCTGAAACAAATCTGCGTTAGATATAGATGCGGTACAGCTTAATAGACCAAACGTTTATTCCAATAAATGAATGTAGTCATTTGTAGTATTCAAGGGTCAATAATTGGGCAACTTTTTTTTTATATAAAAACAAAAGATATTTCGGTCCAACAAAAAAAAAAGAAAATTGTAACCCAAACTCGGATAATTAACCTAAATAAGTTTTTAACCGGCAATTTATTTAGAAAATACTATTCATAGGTAAATTATCCAAATATTGATTTAAATCGTCGAATAAGTAATCACAAACTCCTATAGATCCAAAAATAAAGCAAAAACACATCCAAAACAACAAAACGAAAGCAAACCAACCGAACAAAGCAAAATAATCTAATCAATATTTTCAAATAGGTTACCTTTACCTAACCACATAAAGCAACAACAACAAAATACGGAAAATGTGATCTCATATATTAATTCGTCCTTATACCGATTTCAAAACAGACTTCTTTTCTTATCCCATATCCATATTCTTCTCGTTGTTGTTAATCGAAAATTTAATTACGAAGGCACACACACAAAAAAAAACGAAAAAAAAAAAAAAAAAAAATGAGAAAGAAAAACGAATACAAGAAAAAAAATTTTGTTATGGAATTTCTTAAAAGTTGGATAAACGAAAAAAAAGTTTTGTTCATGGTATAAAATTAAACGAGAGCGCACTCTTTATATCTATGTATATGAGTATTCTCATCACAAGCGTATTTATTATTAACGTCACATTCTGTATTTAATGTTGGAAAACCTCGGAAAATTTAGGCAACATTTATGCGAGTTGCACATCGCTCCAATTCCAGCGATTCGGCTAAACATTTATTTTCTCCGTCTTTCGTGTTTCCTTTGATTACCTAATCTAGAATTTAGTACATTCGCGAATGAAACAACCGAAGAGCTAACATATAATGCTTTTCCTAGCAATGTTCTGATTTGGAGAAAATAATATTCGTTAAACTCACAATAATAATAAAACAACTCTCAGATTGTGAGTGTGTGTGTGCGTGTGTGCTTTTCATGTTTTCCATTTTTTTCACTCGATTTTCCTTTTTTTTTGTGCATTTTTTTCTATTTTGGAATGGATCAATGAGGTTGCTAAGCGACGCCCCTTTGCGCACAAAAAAAATTTATTCGATTCTTCGTTTTTTTTTTGCTTCCTCTACAACTACAACACAGTCGTCGGTTTGTGTTGTGTTTTACTTTACTCTGTGCGCTCTGTGTGTTGTATTGTATCATGGATAGTATATGTAAGACAGTAGAAAATTATCTAACGCGCCAAGATATTATGAAGATTTATGAGATTATTGTATGTGTTTTTTTTTGCGGGACGATTGTTTTCTCTAAATCTAAAGAGAGCATAAAATAATGTAAAAGGGTTATAGGAGTAAACGAGTATTGTAGTAAATACATGCGATATGTTGTATGTGCTTTAATTTTCCATTTTTTTCCCGTTTTCATACTGGCTGTTGTGAAATTTAAAGTTTTTCACACATTAAATTTTGTGTGAGCTTTATTTACGATTTGTTTTTTTTTAGAATGGGAGTTGGGGGGGGGGGAATAAAAATAACATTTCGGGATACAATGTTTAGTTACAGCAAAGTATTAAAGATGCAATAAGTGAGCAATGCTTAAAGTAATTTAATTCTGGGTGTAATTTTAGCTGGGTGTGAAATTATTGAACAAAATAAGTTGCGAGTCGTTTTGGCAGTTTATTGTTTAGAATTTGCATTGATTTTAATATTTTGCGCATTACGATAGTTTTTATTTCAAAATGTTGACTTAGCCCTGTCCTTTTCGGAATCTTACAACAAACGAATTTGAGGATCGTTATAATCATCTGGAAGCCTATTTAGTATTTTCCTTTTCACTGAGATTTTGAATGTTCACCACAGCTCCCTTCAAATCTTTAATGTTAGTTTGGGATTATTTGTTCAATTGGATCCGTAAAACCAAAATCTCGATGCGACAAAATCTCGAAAAAACCTCGAAATTCCAAAACCACGAAAATCAAAATCAACAAAGGCCAAACACATCCAATATCGATTGGCCGAATTAAATGAATGTTTTTCCGTTAATATCGAGCTTTTAACTGAGAAGATATGAACTAAACGCGAAGAGTCGTATATCTCAATAATCTCCGAATTTGAGAAAAAATTAGAGGAATTAAAAGAGGAACGACGCCAGTAACCGTAGGTGATAAACTTTCTACCGTGAACCACCCGAGTTTTAGTAGTGGATATCTTGAGTGGAATGTGTCTATTGGTACGTTCGATGCCATTATTCACGTTAACCTGTCCCTAAGTTTTTTTGTTTTTTTTTAACACCTTTATTGATATGGCTACTACAATCTTAAACATTATTAATTCATTAGTAAGGTTGACTTGTGTGGGTATGCTGGACCAGTGGCCAGTTACCTTGAGCTATAATATTCATACGGTTAGCTCAGGTGGTTTGATTCGTTTGAGCCGCCTTACTTCGTTTGTACTGTTCAGTAGTTGTACGGCCTCAACGTTGGTGTGGGTAAGAAGCCTCTTCTCATGTTTAATGGCACATTCGCGGATGACGTCGTCTATCAATTGTATTTTTAGATGATTGTGTATTTCCCTGTTAGTCACAAATTAGTAAGCGTTGGTGACCATTCGGAGAAATTTATTTTGGCTACGTTGTATAATATCGCTATTGAATTTATGAGTACAACTTCATAGCTGCGCACCATACATCCATATTGGTTTGATGATAGTCTGGTAGACTAGTCTTTGGCAATACAGGTTCATTTTGGAATGATGCCCAATTAACCAGTACATTCGACGTTGTTTTAATCGTATCTGTTCAGCTTTTTGTCTCACGTGTTGTTTCCAGTTGAGCCTTGAATCTATATGCAGACCAAGGTATTTAGCCGATTCAGCCTGCGGCACTTGCACCCCATTGAGGTATATGTGTAGACTGTTATTTTTTTTGTCGGAGCGTAAATGTCACATGGGTTGATTTGAGCTCATTAAGCACGATTTTCCAATCAATTGTCTATTTAGTAACGTTGTTCATTGCTCGTTGAAGATTTTCCACTGCCCTTAGTTGTGATTCGTCTACTGACATAATTACAGTGTCGTCAGCGAACGTGCCGATGAATGTTTTATTCGTTGTTGGTATGTCCGTAGTGTAGAGAAGGTAGAGGAGGGGTCCCGAAACGCTTCCCTGCGGAACTCCCGCTTGCGTTGGATAAAAGTCAGAACATGTTACTTCATGGATGACTCTGAATTGGCCATCAGGAGGTATGATTCAAGCAGCTGGCAATAGTTTTGTGGTAGCATTTTGCTCATCTTGAATGTCGCAATCCCTCGTGCTAAACCCTATCAAAGGCAAAAGATACATCCAGAAATACGGCGGGCAATATTTCTTTTGGACTTGATATATTGTGGAGTGGTTATTCCTGAATCCAAATTGAAAATCGGGAACGTTTACCATTGGCTTTAAACGTTTTAGTAGTAGTTTTTCAAACAGCTTTGATAAGGTCGGAAGCAGTTAAATTGGTCTGTATGATGTTACTTCTTCATCTGGTTTACCTGGTTTCTTCAACATAATTATTTGAGCCGTTTTGAAGCATTTGGGTACATACTTCAATCTCATACAGGAATTAAATAAGTATGTGATCATGATAATTGCTTTGTGTGGAAGTTCCTTGAATAGACCCGGTGATATTTCATCAATTCCTGGTGCCTTTTTTTGGCTAAGACTTTTGTCGATTTCTTCAGCAATTTCCATTGGCGTGATCCTTTTAAAATCCTGATTTGGTGGATAGAAAGATGTTACGTCAATGTTGGATTGAACGTTAGGGGGGGGGGTTGAAACACTGTTGCTAGGTGTTGAGCAAAGAGTCCCGCTTTTTCTTTGTCTTGTCGAACCCAATTGCCTAGAGCATTTCTTATAGCTGGTACTCGAACTACAGGTCGTTTAAATTTTTTGTTTGCTTTCCATAACGAGTAGTCCTTAACCATTTCTGGACCTAGCCCGCTTAAGTAGTTGTCGAAGCAATCCTGTTTGAAGCTTTTGATTAGCCTATTGACTTTGTTACTTATTCGATTGAAGGTGGTCTTGTCAGCGGGATTTCTGGTGAGATGCCATATTCTCCTTGCCTTCTGCAAAGGTTTTACTTTTTATTTTTCTTGATGACTATAGCGCTTACTGACAACAGTACAGGAATGTGATCAGATGTTAAGTCGTTAATTCCTTCAACTCTAGTGTAACTGGATGGATGAAATACCTTTTATGATGAAAAAATCAAGCAGATCTGGTATATTTCCTGCATCCGCTGGCCAATACGTTGGCCCCCTTGGAGACAGATATTCACAATTGTTTTCATGAATGGCATTGAATAAAGCATTTCCTTTCCCAGGAGAAATTAGCCTGGAACCCCAAGCTGTATGTTTTATATTATAGTCCCCTCTTGTTGATTATGTTTAATATTATTTTTAATTAGTACAGCTGAACCACCTCTGGCTCTTTCACTAGGATGGGTTGTCCAGTAGGAATTAAATCCCTTTATTCTGAAAAAGCTTTTGTTGGAGAAGTGCGTGACTGAAATAAGTGCAATATCTATGTTGTTTGTATGGAGAAATATTTCCAGTTTTTGGGCTCGTTGGTTGAGCCCATTAGCGTTTCAAGTTACAATGCGTAGGAACGAGTTAATCATTTGTGTGTATGCTGACTTTTTTTGCTAGGCGGATAGAAATTAATTTCTAGTTTTGCCACCCTTTCTGCTAAGTGACCAAGTGTCTGTTGAATTTGACTAAGCTTTTTAATAATTTCAAAGTTATTAGACTCGTTATTAACTTCTATGTGTTTGTTGTTTTGGTTTGATTCATCAGCAGATAATTTGGTGATTTGCGCATAGGATAATCCAACTGTGGATGGTATGATTGTTGTTTGTGGTTTAGCAGCTTTGGTTTGTAATCGCTGTACTACTCTTGTTCTATTATTCTGTTGCATTTTAATTTTGTTCTGATATATACAGCATCCTTTATAATTTGCAGTATGTCCTTGTTGTTGACAAAGGGCACATGAAGGCGCGATATCTGGTTGTTTTTTGCATTTTGTCGTGTGATGATCTCCAGCACATTTAACGCATTTGGTTTGACGATAGCAAAAACTCTTGGTATGTCCAAGTTGTTGACAATTCGTACATTGTGGAATGTCCCTTGCCTTGTTAGGTGGCTCAATTTTAACTATACAGTACGCAAGTTTCTTGATGTTGTATACTTCTTTATTGTTGTCTTTTTGTTTTAAGTCGATGTAAAACAATGGAAAGTGCTTCCGGCCTTTTACACCATTAGTTGTGACCATTTTGTATGTGTTAGTAATACCGACGACTTCATGTCCCATTTTTTCTAAGTCTGCTTTAATTACATCGTGACTAATGGAAGATGGTAAGCTCTGATAACCACTCTATAAGCCTTTTCGCTCTTCAGCTGGTAGGTGTGATATTCTATATTTTCCAGTAATTTTTTGACATTTCTGTAATCATTTTCATTTTAAAAGGTAATTTTAATGTCACTATTTGAAAGCGCCTTAAAATTAGTTGATTCACTAGTGGATTTTATTACTTTTTGTCGAAAAAGTTCGAAATTTTTGATATTGCTCACGTTAATAGGTGGAGGCAGTGGTATTTTTGGGTTTTTCTGTTCAGTGTTATTGATCACAATTTGTGTAGTACTTTTTGAAGGAGTTTTCGTTTTTGTTTGTCCCTAAGTGACCGTATAAAGTTTCAATAACTTAAATTGTCACTTAATGTATCGCTGCTAGTGCCATAGCGACTGTGAAACTTTTGGACCAGAATTATGAACAACACGCGTCAATGAGTTATTTTCATTTAAATCTATCGATAAACCTGACTCAAGATGCTCTCAAATGATAAAGCAATGGGACGACCTGATTGTGTACTTATTGAGATCAAAACTGGATGCAGACACAAAAATAATAATAATGGAATAATGCTGCCCCTACAACCCACCTACCAACGATAGACGATCTCTGCAATTTTCTCAGAGATCAAGCTCATCGTTTGCTTAACGAACCAAAGTTTATGCAGACAACATCGATATTTCAGAAGCCGCTCTGTACATTGTCAAGCTAATGAGCACACGATAGCTCGATGTCATAATTAACTCGAAATTGTGTTACAATTGTTTGTGTTCTGGTCAGTGACATTTCGCTGCCGACACTGGAATTCATCACACCGTTCAGTCATTCACAAAGATGTAGATAGACTCCACGGGAAATTTTCGAAGGTCGAGCCGCCGTCTAATCTGTCGCCGCCGAAGTACTATAGAGAAAAATGTCTAGAACTGAAAAAGTCAATTTCGAACATACTTCATTCTGCTGGTATGGAGCTAAGCAAGTGGTGCACTAACTGCCCCAAGATTATCGAAGATGTTCCAGCTTAATTCACGCAGACCTTGTTAACAATTACCGAAAGTGATTTGGTCAAAACACTAGGACTCTTTTGGAATATATCAACAGATAAGTTCAGTGTTTTTGTTAATTTCAACGAAGGTACAACAGCCTCGAAGATACCCATATTTTCAGAAATCGCCTGAATTTACGACACTCTCGTCTTTTGGCACCGGTGGTGGTATTGAGAAAACTGCTAATGCAATGACTATGGCAGAGAATATCTATTGGCAACCGCTTCGAGAAAGTATGAAGTTACTTAACAATTTCACCATCAATCGTCACCATCGATCTCCGTAGCTCAACATGAACACAAAATTCGTTTTATTGGTCTAATTCGACATTACACTCCATTGGATAGAATCCTGCCCATCTAAATGGAAAATATTCATAGCGAATCTTGGTACTACCATACAAGAAAAATCAAAGAAAGAATTGTCTGCATGTACCGACTGAGTGTAATTCAGTAGATCTGATTTCTTGCGGAGTGATGACCGAAAAGTTTATTCAGTATAGCCTCTGAACTCATGGACCTTCATTCCTCCTAAAGGACGCTTCCTGTTGTCCGACGCTCCACGATGAATCCACTACCTGAGGATTCGCCCAAAGAAAGAAACCAACACCAGTCCCAGTCTTATCAACCGGCACTTCAAATATCTTGATAGCTAGAAAATATAACAACGACTTCCGAAATCTTCGACGAGTCATTGCAGATATATTACGCCCTAGGTTCCAGCCGAAGTTCAAAATTAGCGGACCCCTTAAACAGGAAGAATTGGATCAGAATTGTACGGAGAGAATATTTTCCTAATGAGTGCAGTGGGTTGTATATCCGCGCACTGTCGCTATTTCTGGATACTCGTCATATCATTCGTGTTCAGGGGCACCTTCAACATACCGCCTTACCCTACACATCAAAACATCCCATTTTAATATCAAATATACACCAATTTACACTAACATTAATTCATTTCTACTACAGGAAATTGGTTTATTGGCCACTCAATGGTATAACCGAATACAATGCCGCCGTTCGCTACGAAGGCAATCCATTTGAGAATCAGACCTCACCACACAAGCTTTTATGGGCTGCTTCAAACGTTCCGTGGCCAAAAATGAACCGTTGCAATCATTGTGTGAGGATAAATATATTGATTGGAAATCTACGCCGCCAGCTACACCACATTTTGGTGGCCTATGAGTAATTGATTACTCAAAGAAGAAGAAGTTGATCAAAGAAGTGGACTCCACCACTAGGACCAGTCTGTCTCACGCCGGGACATTTCTTGATCGGGCAGCCACTTAAAACTCTACCGATGCGGGATCCAATTCATCGGCCTCCAGTAATGCTATAAATTAACCAAGCCCTCTTAAATGAAAACTCGGCGGAGTGATTGAAATGTTTACCGGTAGTGACGGGGTCGTACGGAATTTCAAAATGTTATCGGCTACCTCAAGACAACGTTGAACGAATGGGACGTTTTAATGCGGGGAGAATGTTGCCGCATAGACAATCAACACAGTCAACGCAACCAATGCATATACGTGCTGACTATATAATAAATTGTTCTAATACTTTACTGAGAAACTGTTACATTTTGTTAACTCCTTTTATTATTCTTCTCTTGGTTCTCATCAAAATAAAATAATAAGTTAAAAATGATAAAAAACCTTGTGCAACCACCATTTCTTTGTGAAACGCTTTATTTTGTGATCATATACGACAGGCACAAAATAGCTTATGCTTCATATTTGCTGGTATAAAACACATTGAATAAAACTTGCACAGGATCTCCTACTATTACGTTGAAAGTTCGAGACCTCTATATCATTAAAGCTAACTTTTTCAAAGGGGTTTTCCGATTTTCCGCCGATGAAAATTGTTCAACATAAATCAAAAGTCCCAAGGTCAAATGATTTTTCTCGAATGTTCGTAGTATGCACCTGATGCAAAAATTATCAAATGACCGGTCCATTGGGTGGCCATATAACGTCGGACATAGTATTAATCTCAGTTCCATGTGAATCGTTTGCAGCGCATAGTGGAATCATCACCAGGCATTTCCAACAGCTGATGGACCCGATGCTGGAGGGAATTCACTTAATTGCAGCATGTCTCGACATATCATTGTGGCTAAGATGGGCGAGCAGGACCATCGAAAGAGTCTGTTTTCTGTCCTCGGCCGCATCCAGGACTACGGGTTTACTTTTAATGGGTTGCGCCCCGACCAAGCCAAGATCGAGGTAATTCAACAATTGCCGGCACCAACGGATATCAACACTTTGTTCGTTTCTGAGAGGCATCAATTGGTATGGCAAGTTTATCAAAGCAATCAAGGACCTACGAAAGCCATTGAGTGAATTGTTGCGGGATACGTTACACACGCGAATCTTACCACAGAATTACCCTATCACGTCAGGATTTTGAGATATTCTAACCTAAAAGTGTCATAAAGCGTGTTTTTGGCAATTTTGTACTTGAAATAACTTAAGACTAAAAATTTTTTAGAATTTTTTGGCCAAATTTGCCAATGGGGTCATATTAAGTGTTCCAAAATCCATAAAAAAAAGGGTAAAAAAATCAAAAGAAATCTTTTTGTATTAACAAGTTTTCTTTATAGTTAATGCCTTGTTTTCAAGGAGATTATGACTAATTATGTTAATCGATTTCGATGCTTCAATTTTATAATTACCAGTACTGTGAATATTGTTTCACAAAAGTCGTTGAACAGTTGGCAAACCCCTTCGAGGTGCAATATATTTGTGGCCTCAAATACGTTTAACCGTAAGTCTGAGTTTATTTCAATCAGGTTGTCACGTTCTTCCTCCATCAATTCAGTAATTGACGACATTCAATCATTCTTTTGGCAGAAATTTCCAAGAATTTTTAACTTTAGTTTTCGAAAAAAAAAAAAAAAAAAAAATTTGATGGTTGATTTTTGTAAACAAATTTCGTCGGCGGAAAATCGTTCAATATTTGATTCAAATCCTGCTTGTTATTTATATGGCCGACCCGAGGGACCGACCATTTGATAATTTTTGCATACTACGAACATTCGACAAAAAACATTTCACTTTGGGACTTTTGATTTTTGTTGTATAAATTTAGTCACTTCAATTGTTTGTCCGACGACACAAAAATCGCCTAAATTTATACTATGTAGTTTACTCACACTACTTTATTTCTTGTTATTTGCTAAGAACTTCACTTCGGTCTTTACTTGGACTTAATACTAAAATGGCTATGGGCCCTGATGGTATTCCCTCATTACTCTTAAATAATTGCGCCAAAGCCTTAAGTGGCCATTTAGCACATTTATTTAATTACAGCCGTAGGCAAGGTATTTTTCCCCAGTGCTGGAAACCCTCGTATATAAGCCCAGTATTTAAATCGGGACCTAAAAATTCAGTTGAGAATTATAGAGAAATACCTATTTTATCTGTTATCCCTAAACTTTTTGAAAAATCGGTAAAGGATTGTATTTATCTTAATATTAAAAACTTAATTGTTGCCCAACAGCACGGTTTTTTTTCTGGTAAATCAACGACAACCAGTCTTACGGTATTTGTTAATGATGCGATATCCTGTTCAAATAAAAGGTGCCCAGGTTGACCCTTAATGTAAAACTATGTCATTTGTACGAATTATGATCTTTATTGTAGCTCCGTACAGTTTACAAAACGTGGAAATAGATAGAGTTACTCAGTTTATTGATTTAGGTGTTTTGTTTACAGGTAACCTAAGTTTTACTAAACATATAGAAATGATTGTAGCTACAGCTGGCTCGATGCTTGGTTTCGTAAAGAGACATGATCGTCAATTTTCTGACTCATATACTCTCAAGACATTATTTTTATTATTTATTGTTGCACAAGTAAGTGCTCGCTTATACTCACAGATATTAGTAACATTTCATTTGCCAATTTACAACAACAATGCTATATAATGAATTCAAATTAGGAATTCGTCGAATTCCTCCAAATTGACGGAATTCAAAATCGACTTTAGTTTATCTACTTTATGCTGGGTATGCTAGAGCACATTGTTTTCAGTTCTATAAGTTGGCTACGTGACATTTATTATTATTTTGATTATTTATTTGACAATTAAAAGTATAAAAAATATTTATTACATACGCTAAATGTAAACAAACCCACCTGAAAATGCTACCAACCTTTGAAAACCAATCGAATTCCAAACATTGAATTCCATGACTATTTTATTTAACCAAATTTGAATTCCAATTTCAATTCCAATTCCTAGGTCAAATGAAATGTCACTTATATGATTTATGTTACACTGTTAATTTTACACTGCTGGAAAGGTATTTTTCGGTTGAATTGTTGTGTGCGCTGACAAATCAATCAAATAAATCCGAATTGTTTTTACCATTGGAAATACTATATATTTGTTTGTGGTGGTGTGAAATGTATGAATGGAAAAGTGGTACTATCACAAAAATTAAAAAAAAGAAGGTTGTTTTTATAACAACATTAATACTGTTAGAGTTAGCCGAAAGATGCCAGCCGAAAGTGAAAAGTCGATAATGCAGATTGTGTTAGTCCAGCCGAAAGTAAAGAAATTGTAATGCAGATTATGTAATACCAGCCGAAAGTTTCAAGTCGCAAGTAAAAACTCGATAATGCAGATTATGATATTAACATTCCAGCCGAAAATAAAAAATTTTGTAATTATCAGCCGAAAGTAAATAGGACACATGAATTTAAATAAAAATTTTGTAAAAGTCTTACGTGGAAAACTTTGTTTAACCTAGTCGTGGAAAATATCAGAAAAAAGTTTCCCATGGGAAATCTCGGAAAATTCGATTTTGCGGCAAAACAGTAGAACTGAAAAATCGCCCTATTGACAATTCACATCAATGCAATCCATCTCCAGACATAACACTCTAGAGGCTCATTTTATTGATCCATTTCTTACTTTCGGCTGGAAACTTTTTTGAATTTTCCGAGATTTCCCACGGGAAACTTGAACTGAAATTTTTTCCTGCGATAGCTATTGACAAATCACATCAAAGCAATCCATCTCCAGACATAACAACCTAGAGGCTGATTTTAAACAGATTTTCTAATAATTTTTGGAAAATCGAATTTTCCGAGATTTCCCACGGGAAACTTGAACTGAATTTGTTTCCTGCGATAGCTATTGACAAATCACATCAATGCAATTCATCTCCAGGCATCACACTCTAGAGGCTGATTTTAAACAGATTTTCTAATAATTTTTGGAAAATCGAATTTTCCGAGATTTCCCACGGGAAACTTGAACTGAATTTTGTTCCTGCGATAGATTTTGACAAGTCACATCAATGCAATCCATCTCCAAGCATAACACTCTAGCGGCTGATTTATTTTCGGCTGGAATGTTAATAATATAATCCGCATTATCGACATTTCACTTTCGGCTAACTTTAACAGGGTCTGGAATGTTAATAACATACTCTGCATTACCGACTTTTTACTTTTGGCTGGAAACTTTCGGCTAACGTTAACAGGGTGTTTTTATATAGTACGTAATATTTCAATTTTGAAGGTTGATTTTTTTTTTTCGTCAGCCATGTTTTGGTGTTATTAAGTATTTGGTTGTTACTATAATTATAAATATTTAATTTATCGCAGTTTAACGTTGATACCAATAAATTTTGCGGTAGTTAATAACGACGAAGGGATCAACTATATAATTACACTCCACAATTGCAAATATTTGTGAGTATTGAGTTGTGTTATTACAAAGAGCGCGGGGTGGCGGATTAATGACTCATTGTTATTACGTTATATTTTGCTGGTACGAGGGTGTGAGACTATGAGGATTTTCTGTTTGGTTTTTTTAATATCCTTATACAGAGTCATTAAGACACGCATTCTTAATAATCGAAAAAGTTTTTATTATTTCTTCTCATTACTATATAACTCCTAGTAGAGTATCTACTATCTTGTGTCCTTATGGTAAAGTAATTGAAAAATTCACAGACATTATCATAAAAATATAATTGCCGTAATAAATTTGAAAAATCCAATAAAAAAAAGTTTAACTTTGGATTTTGCGTTTACGGACAAATAAATCGACTATTTAATTCTTGGAAATATTATGATCGTTTGGAATAGAAATGTTTATTTGTTTACAATTACAAGCCCAAAAAGCGACGTCTTTTGAAGACCAGCAATAAGAACAAAAATCTTTAAAAAAAATCAGACAACAAGACTATAGACTTATAACCGATATTTCTGTCGACTTATTTTGTACCATCAGCAAATTTCTTCTCTTCGTCATCCTCTCCACAGGCTAAGATTATAATCTAAATACAATACGACAATGTCGGCATACACCAATCAATTATAATTTCAGCATTAACTAATTGTTAATTTTAATTATTTGACATACCAAATATGAATAATGAAACTGCGATTGAAACGTAATTAATAATGTTTGCCAAAGTCATTTGCGGAAAAATAATTTTTGTTGGATTTACATAGTTGCTGTTTTACAAAAATAATTAATTAAAATGCAAATAATTAATAATTTTTAAAATTATTACTGGAATTATTAATTAAAAGTAATTTAGTATTATTATTTATTTAAATTAAAAACTTTCACATTTTTTTTTTTTTTGTTTTTTGTTTTTTGATATTTTGATGATAGATTGCATAACGTTTCTATTTATAAGTGGAGAGGTGGTTCAAAAGAAAAATGTATTAAGGTAATTTTTCTCGTTCAGGTAGAAAGAGTGGGAAATTTTATTTTTTCACCTTAGCCTAGTTTTTTTTTCTTTTCTTTCGTTTCTTTAGCTGCGCTCTATGTTGTTTTTTGTTCACGCGATGGATATAAAAAGTTTTCTAGCTGTGTTTTTTTACCTTTGTTCTAATCTTTCTGTTTATTTACCGTTTTTCTTTTGTTGTCGGGAAAAATAACTTTTTGTTGTTTTTGTTTTGGTGTGCTCGATTGTGTGCTTATATCCTATCCTTTTAAATTTAATAGGTTTTTGGGATATTTAATCGTTTGTTCTCGCACATTAAAATGAGAGAGCAAACAAAAAAGTTTGGATCGTATTGACCAGTTTTTAAGTTACTTTATTAGTATTGTAAAGTTGGCCGGGTTATTTTGTTTGCTTCTGCACAGTCAATATTTTCTAAGGTTTTTTGGCTTAATTTTGTTAACAATAGCATCTGATTATAGGTTGTTTTTCTTAATTTAGTTATAAGGTATAGGAATAAAGAATTTGTTGTTTCTTCCCGGCCAAATAAATAATGTGGTTCTTCGCCGAATTAATGCACAATCACCGGATTAATGTCGTTCTAGGCAACGTATTATCCTGTTCATATAAATATGGTTTGCGAAAATTTACCAAAATTTTTTATTAATTTAAAATTAAACATGTTGTGTAAGTTTCTTCAATATTGATACAGGCATACTACTACCAGTATGTTTCCTGATTAACTTAGTAAAAAATTTTGTGAGGTATTTCCACAAGAATACTTATGAAGAATAATATTGTAGGGTACTCATCTATATTATGCAACAAAGGGATTCGCAAGACCACCGACTCTACTGTCTCGTCACTATTTTTAGACACAAGGTTCCGGGCTATGATTCCCTCCAGAGAGGACTGGATGACGGATGCAGTTCTGGAACCAGGAGTTATAAACTTCTTCACTGATAGTTCAAAAAGCGATTTGAAAGTCGTGGCCGGGGTGGTCCGTGAGCAACTTCTGATAAACCTCTCCTTTCGTCTCCCTGACTTTTATAACATTTTCCAAACTGAAGTACGAATTTTCCGAACTGAAGTAAGTTGTCCAAACTGACATAAAGTAAGTCGTACACTGGTTGAGGTATAATGTAATATCGGTTGGTGAAATTCGCAAACATAGTATATGGACATTCAGGCTGCCATTGGAGCGCTTCAATCACACCTCCTTACGTCGATAATAGTCCAGAACTGTATCTTATCTCTTAACAAGATGGAAAATCAGCGCAACATAAATATTCTATGGGTGGCAGGGCATTTTAATAGTATAGGAGAAATAACAGCCGACGAGCTAGCTCAGCTTGCCACCGTGGGCCATATTACAAAAAGCAGGATATTGAAGGATATTGAAATGCCTCTTGCGTTATGCAAACTATTGGTCCAGGAAGAAGCTAGTAGACTGGCCAAAGTTAGATTTGGCGGGATCCAAACAACTGATCTCACTTCAGCGGAGACAGGTCTCATAGGTAGGCATGTAAGTATACTCGGATTCTTCTCACTTGACTACTGTTGCAGTTGCGAAGACGAAGAGGAGTTTCCTCGTCTGGCCCGAAACAGACTAAAGCTTCTAGAGGCACCCCTTTTAAATTACCTGATAGACCTCAGTAGGATGGATGTCACGTTTGTGTTCAGCGCTTTGTTTGCAGCTCAAAATGGTTGTGGTATGGCTACGGAGCATTTATGTGTATGTGCCTGGTCCCAGTGGAAAGCCACCTTAACCTAACCTTACCTAACATTCCACAAGGAGATAATAAAAAATCTAAAAAATGTGGGTCCAGGACATTCTTATTTCACGATATCATAAATGGTACATATTATACCTTCATCAAAGTGATCATTCTTTAACTAAATAATTACATGCGTTCCCATCAATTGGTTATGCTTTGAAGGATGAAGGCTGCCTTGCTCAAACAGGCGTTTTTTTAGAATTTAAACCATTCTTCTTATTTCAATTATAGTCTTCATTTCTATTTGTCATTTATCCCTCACTTAAAGTGACTTTACATTACGGTTTCTCCGTAAGATCTCATTATTCTGCGGGCATTCAGGAAAATGTATTATATTGCCCCAGTTACTTCGGTCTAAAAAGACCAAAGTATTGAAGTCCTGTCAAAAATTATCAAAAATTTGGTTATTCCAAAACAACTTTTCTCGACGTTTTGAAAGTCCCTGAGTCCGTCTGTCTGGATGTCTGGATCTCCGTACCCTTGGTATCTCGAGAACGGCTTCTTCGATTTAGAATTATTTTACCAATCTGTTTATATGGTCAAGGCCGAGATTTGGAAAGGTTTTTGAAACTGTGCGTCAAGAGGGTCGTTGCCAGAGATAAAAAATATACATTCCGATATACGATGGAGTTCACATCGTTATCTTAGTTATTTATATTTTTTTAATATTTAGGTGCGTAAGTACACCTGTTGGGGTAAGGTTGGTTAAATGGCCAAGTTGATAGTTAAATGACTCAGTTCATTTATCTTCGCTTCCAAAACCATCTAATGTACAATATTAATTTGTTTTTACTGCCAAAACTTTAAATATGGCCGAGTATGATGAAACTTGCCTATTTCTCAGCCGACTATGATGAAATTTGACACGTGCGTTGGAAATGGGATTCTTTAATGATTTATAGATGAATAGGATGGAACTTATCTATTTCTCAATGAATTTGAGTGGAATTTGGCATATGCGATAGAAATGGGATTCTAAAATGATTTTTAGGTGAAGTTCTGGAATATGGCCAAATATGATGGAACTTGGATATTTGTTATCCGGTTTTAGTGAAATTTTACATCCGCAATGGAAATGGAATTCTAAAATGATTTTTGTATGAAGCTCTAGAATATTGTGGAAACGGTATTCTTAAATGATTTTAAGATGAAATTCTTGAAAATGGTCAATTAAGATATAACTTAGCTACATTTAATCTATGTTGATGAATTTGAGCGTTTCCAACGAACACAAGGAAATGTCCCTCAAAAATTTGTTTTGGATGAGGTTCTGAGAAATAGGTCAAAATGGCTTTTATAATGTTGTCCATTGAGGTTTCGGTGAATGATGCACCCGTTGAGGTTTCTTTGAAGCAGGCTAAACGTACTATTTCAATTGCTAAACGATCGAGATTATCAGCATTATAACATTGAAGTAAAGTTAGGAACTTTTTCGCCAATCTTTCGTGTAAACTTACGGTTATGTTTTCTGAGTATTGGCTGTCCGAGAGTATATTTTGCAATGTTTGAAAACATATAGTGGATGGAGCACACGCGCAGCAGAATTGAAACTACTAACGATAGTGTAGAGCCTCGGATTAAAAATATCATTTTAGAATCTCATTTCAATCGCCAATCTCGAATTTCAACAATATTCAAGTTCCACCCTAACTAGCCATATTCCAGAACTTTACCCAAAAAATTTTTAAGGATCCCATTTCCATCGCAAATGTGAAATTCTACTAAATTCCGTTTAGAACTATAAGAAATAGATAAGTTTCATCATAATTGGCCATATTCCAGAATTTCATCTAAAGATAATCATAGAATCCCACTTCCAGCGTAAAAATCGAATTTCATCATAACCGCTTGATAAAAATGTAAGTTCATACCTGACCATATTTCAGAACTTCATCTAGAAATAATTTAAGAATACCATTTTCAATGCACATGTCAAATTGCATCGTAATCGGTTACGGAATAGGCAAGTTCCATCATTTTGCCATATTCCAGAACTTCATCTAAAAATCATTTTAGAATCCCATTTCTATCGCATATGCCAAATTCCACTCAAATTCGTTGAGAAATAGATAAGTTCCGTCCTAATTGGCCCCGAACCCAATCCTATAGCACCGTAATGTTAGCACCACTGTCTAACAACCCCTTATAAAGCGCACCATCTAAAATTACATCGGAGTAAAGTCGTCTATCTTCATGAACATTGAATAAGGAACCTACAACTTTATTTTTCAAATGTTTTTTAAATGTCCAGTAAGATCTAGAGGTTGACTTGATTAAAAAACTAATTTGGTTTTGGTTATATTTTTGTTGAATAGGAACCTGACACGAAGGATTTTCATTAGGTGAGGTAATGTTTCGTAGTTTCATTATATGAGGAACTACAAACCTCTTTACGATTTATGGGATTATTGAAAATTATTTCCTCCGGAGAAGTTCGGGGCAGGTATTGCTAGCCGCTTCTTCGACTGATTTCCTGGAAATACTGCGATGGAAATGAACGCCTGCAGGATGCTTCATTTCCGGCATTTGGTTTCCCGAAATATTATTCTGACAAGTCGTACAGTTTGGTCTAGTTGTGTTCGGTTGACCACAACCATAACAATAAACTTCAGTTTTTCGATAATTTGAAAAATTGGATATATGGTTCGATTCTCTGTTGATACCACAAACACTGTGTTCTCTGTCAATAGGAGCGTGCGATGCGTAATATGGAAAATTATTTGTATTTAACGAAGCTTGTGGTTCACTAAATACTTGACATGTGGAGTTTGAAGAACCTTGATTACACATTTCACCGTAGTTATGGGGCGCGAGCTCATTTATGGTGTATCTTCGTTGAGCTTTTTGTTCATTCAAACGCCTCCAAGCATCCTCTATATCGATACATTTATTTACAAGGATGCCTACTGACTCGAAATGTTCACCAGCTAATCGGGATTGAAGCTGCGTACATGCTATACATTTCTGGTGAAAAAATATACACCACGAAGTTAGCTGTATGAGTTGAATTATTTCCAACTAGAACAAAAAGTTCACCAGGGTAACCAATTTTAACTAAAAATAAGTTAGCAACTATTTTGCTAACTTCGTGGTGTACATTTTTTCACCAGAATTGGAGCATGTACGCACCTTGAACTGAGAAACTCATATTTTCTCGTAAAATAGGATATAATTGATTGTCCAATAAAGGTTCCCCTAAAGATAACGAATCGCTAAGTATGGCAGAATAAAATTATTTAAAGGATTCTGATGGTTTCTGTTTTCTTGCAAATATAGATTGCAGAACTTCTAGATCGGATCGCCGATTCTGGAAACGAAGTAGGAATGCTGCTTTAAGCTTTTGCCATGTGACTTCACCTCGCCGTTCGATAAAAGACCAATACCAGTTCCAAGCCGTTTTTCGCAATAACACATTCAGATCATCCACTAATCGATGGAGCGGTACATTGTTTGAATTAGCTAAACGTTCAACTCGAAATAAACATCTTTCGGCGGGCTGTGAGGTAGAGGACCCGTCAATCTGTATATTCCATTTATGTGGTGGGGTATAATTTACTTTTTCATTATTTTTTGTGACGTAATTAGATGAATTTTGCGATGTTTTAGCAAAATGAACATTAGGCATTTGTTTCGTATTGTCAACGACAGGCGTAGTAGTTAATCGGGTATTTAGATTGGGAATAACAAACGATGTATTTGGTGTATCAACTAGTGATAATCTACGAGAAAGCTCCTTAAAAAGGGTAATATCAGCTTGTGACGCGGAAATATTCGGAAGTGAAACTTGTCCCGTTTCTTGTTTTGAATGTGAAGGAACCCCTGGTTGCATCGCTATTCCTTCCAATTCATTAATTTTTTCAGTTGGTGTATCGGTGTCAAGATTTTAATTACCTTCAAATTGAGACAATGCTTGATTCAAAGATTGTTCCAAATCATCTGGTGGATTTTCTTCTCTCGTAGCCTGTAGGATTTTTAATAGTTTAAGACATGACTCTACGACCGCAGTTGCTTGAGTTACAAGTGTAGGGGACGAACAAGCTAATCGTTTAGCACGATAGAAAATTAACAGAAGTCTGGAACCAAGACGAGAAAACAACTCATCGGTTCGATTGTTGAACATCGTAAGCAAATCGTTTTTTAGATCAGAGCATGCTGCCAAACAAAATTGAAGCTCCTTCTTCGGAGATTTCCGTGCAGCCAAAAGAGCTCTCTCAGGACGTTGTTTGGTACCTTCGCTTTCTTGATGGAAAGCGTCTTCTAACGCAGTGAGCTGCGCTCTTCCGTAACCATAAATTTCTCGAACTGTACATTCGACTGTTGTTTCATCCAATGTCAGGTATTCAATATCAATGGGTAGTTCAATATTTTTCGCCATGGTATTAATAATTACAAGCCGTAGAATAACAATAAACCGTAATGAAAGTATGGGAACAAGAACTTTACCAATTCACATAAAAATTGAATATTGAATTAAATGTTAGCTTATAAATAAAATATATAATATACCTACATAGTAAGAAAAATTAGTAATATAATTTGTTAAATTTAACTGTAATAATTTCCTTGAAAAATTTTAATTTTTTCGTTTTTTTTTTTTTTTTAGAAACTTAAATATTTAGAGATTATTATCTTAATACAAAAAAAAAATACGGAAATAATTATAATTATTATTAAATTATCAAATATAGGTAGACTCAGTAATATGCGACCCTCAACAACAGTATATTTGCTTCAATCAATAATTTTTAACATACGATCACCTATTGCGCAACTCTAATCCTGGTAAAATTTAAGGTCATCAGATTAACTCAAAAAAAAAAATACATAATGTAGAAATAAAATGATGTTCAAATTACAGAACGATGTTGCACAACAGCGGAAAAACCAAAAAAAAAATTAAATAAAATGATTAATCAAAAATCTAGAAATCAACAAATATTCAAATTTAAAACTAAATTAGCTTCTAGACTATCCATAATCTTTAAACTCTACTGTTATGATTGAAACAAAATAATCCCCATTAATAAAAAAATATGCATAAATTAAAGATAAGAAAAAAAAATAAAATATATATATGTATAGTACATGTGAAATGATATCAAAACGTCAAACGGGAATCATTTCAGTTAAACTGTATTCAATACAAATCAATACAATTTTGTTGCATAAATTTGAAAATAAATGCGACCTTCATTTGAAATCAAAACGGCCAAGGCCGGAAACAACGTGGTGCATTATCCTAAATAAAGCACAAATAAATATTAACATACATCATATGCGTTACCGCTATACCTTGGGCGCCACTGTAACGATTTTCCATCAAAAGGCAGATCATCGTTGCAGACTTACAAGAAGTTACCTGTTGCAGCTATTTCAGCTAGCGTGCAGCGCATTTACAGGGCTTCTTGAAAGCTTGAATTGCTGCGGCTCTTAAATTTAAAATGTTGTCACGGGTGCGTTATCACTTTACCTACCTATATTACAAAATTAATTAATTGAATCACTTCATCTAAAAATCATTAAATCAAAATAAGATAATAGTCGGGTGAGAAATAGGCAAGTTTCATCATACTCGGCCATATTTAAAGTTTTGGCAGTAAAAACAAATTAATATTGTACATTAGATGGTTTTGGAAGCGAAGATAAATGAACTGAGTCATTTAACTATTACCTTGGCCATTTAACCAACCTTACCCCAAAAGGTGTACTTACGCACCTAAACATTATAAAAATATAAATAACTAAGATAACGATGGAGTTCGTACTTTTATTTTAGCTTCATTGCATTCTTCATACGTTTATTATACTGAATATTCGTTCTTTGAAATACTGTATTTACGATTTTGAAATTCATGAATCGAAAAATTTCAAATTCATCAATAAGTAAAATCATAATATAAACAATTTTGAATATGTGGATTTTTAATTCATTCTGTATAGTATTTAAATTTGATCTCTGGTCGTTGCCATACGAATTGACCCAAAATACTTGGTTATAGAAATATTTACCAATTTTTTATATATGCTGGTTTGAATGGGTATTGGGTTTGGGGTTCAGTTGAAGGTTAAGTTAGGGTTCAACTTTGCGGGTTGAGTTGAAGTTGAGTTCAGATTTGATATAAAAATATTTACGAATTTTTTATATACTATATGCTGGTTTGATTCTTGAATTAGGCATTGAATTTGGGGTTGATTTGAAGGTTAAGTTAGGGATAAATTTGGCGGTTGAGTTAAAGTTGAGTTGGAGTTGAGTTGGGGCTGGATAGGATATAGTGAGTTGTTGACCAATTTTTTATATTTGAGGAGTAAGTTTGGCGTAAAGTTTGCGGTTTAGTTGAGGTTGAGTTCCGTTTGCGAGTTGAATTACAGCTGAGTAGCGGTTTAGTTAGGATTGGATTAGGGTTTAGTGAGCTGTTGACCAATCTATAAGTATATATAGGGAAACCTCACAACAACGGAAATCGGCGGACCAAAAACATTGTCCATTAAACTGAGGATTTGAGATTATTTTATAAACATTTTATTGGGATTCTGCATCATATCTGATTTTGATGAATCTCAGCATTTCCAATAGAAATGGGATATTCAAATGATTTTTAGACGAAGTACTGGAATATGGTCAAGAAGGATGGAACTAGGCTATTCCTTAACTGATTATGATAAAATTTGACATGTGCGTTGGGAATGGGATTCTAAAATAGTTTTTGGATAAAGTTCTGGAATATGGTCAGTGAGGACGGAACTTGGCTATTCCTTAATCGATTATGATGAAATTTGATCTGGGTGATGGAAATGGGATTCTAAAATGATTTTTGGATAAAGGTCTATAATATGGCCAATTAGGACGGAACTTGGCTATTTCATAACGGATTTGAGTGAAATTTGATATCTGCCATGGAAATGGGATTCTAAAGTGATTTTTGGATACAGTAAATTTGACATGTGTGATGGAAATTTGGTTCTAAACTGAGTTTTAGATCTAAAAATCAATTTAGAATTCCATTTCCAACGCGCATGTCAAATTTCAATTATTTACTTTTTTTTGGCCAAATTCTAGAATTTTATCTAAAAATCATTTAAGAACCGCATTTCAACCATGGATACCAAATTTCACGAAAAACCGGCTAGTTTAGTTCTGGAATATGGGCAAGTATATGAGGGAACTTGTCTATTTCTCAATTAATTATGATGAAATTCGGCTTGTGCATTGCAAATGGGATTCCATGAGAAAAATTGACTGACAGTCAAAAAAAACGAAAAGTGAAAAATAAACTGATGCACCATGTAAGAGACAAAGGCAACGTTTTATTTTAAGTTTACACTATCCCGTTCCAAATTCTAATAATCCAATTCTACTTCGTTCGCGTTTTTATATACAGACACCAAACTTCTAGAAAGCTCATGACTTTTCCAGTACTAATAGTGTAGAAACATTTAGAACTGTTTATCATAGAAATTTCCATTTTAGTACAGTAAAAAATTGAGCTATTAATTTAACTTATTCTATCACACCCTAGATGTCACCGTGACAATACTTTAAAAGTGAAATTTGCAAAAATAAAAATATTAAATAAAATTGTCTTGATAAAGATAACAACGTTAATACCCATAAGTACAATAATTTCATACGAGCAAGGGTAGCAGAGACGGTTAAGGTGTAACACATTATGGTAAGTGGTATATAATTCAATAGGTTTGTAAGAGTAAGAGTTCGAAATCTAGCCCCGAGGTAAGCAATATAAAAAAGGTAAGTAAAAATGAAAAATAATAATAATTTCAAAAATAGAAATGTAATATATAATTAATAAAATAATAACCATTGATGAACGAATGGTAAAAGAAATAAAAAGGATAAAGGTGTAAAGCAGAGGATGCAAAAATGTAATGGCGGTATAAAATATGGAAAACAAGGAATACAAATTAAAATTTTATGAAATTTGGCAAAGTCATAAATCGGCATTAAATTAATCATAGAAACAACACAACTACAGTAAAGTTATTTTGTGATCTGTCTTTTTTCAATCATCAATTGTTCACAATCACCATTTCAAGTCATTTTAACAATGCCGTACTGAACTTTCCATGATTCTTAAATGTATTGTTGCATTTATTTTTCTTTGATTTAACAAATTTTAATATTTCTAGCATATTGTTACGTTTTAGCCTTGCCAATCAAGGTTCGTATCACTGGATTGTGAATAATACCTACTCAATTCAATTTATCACTAACGAATTTATTTATTTCACAAAATTTATTACAAAACAGTTTATCAATAAAAATTCACAAAATCACTTTATATAAATTATTCTTAAATTTTACTGATCACTTTTACTTTATTTATCGTACTACAACACTTTTTATATCACTTGTTAATTCCATTTAATCTTTACACTATCGCTAACCAAATATTACTAAAAATCTTACAAGTTTACTCTATCGCGTTCCAAATTCGAATAATCCAATTCGATCTTGTTTGCCTTTTTATATACACAAACCAAGCTTCTCGAAAGCTCATGACTTATCCAGTTAGAATAGTGTAGAACAATTTTATCATGGAAAATTCCATTTTAGTACAGCTTTACATTGAGCTAATAATTTTACTTATTCTATCACACGCTAGGTGTCACCGTCACAATATGTTGATGTTCTTGTGATTTACAGTTATGACCATATCATAAAATTAAATCATTTAGAATTAACGTGAGTAAATTAAAGTCGAAAAAATCGGTAATTTTGGTCATATAAACATCAAAATCTGGTAAACGCTGATATTTTCATAGTTTCTCCTATGACCAAGTGATATAAAGGAATCATACAACATGATATGTACAGTCGAAACTCGATTTTCCGGGATCCTATTATCCGTAAACCTCTATTATCCGTGATATTTTTGACACAGCCGATTTGTTTGAGTCACTTGTTTTTCCAGATTTTCAATTGATTAACCGGAACTTTTCATTTTTATTTTTTTCGTTAAATTTTGGCAACAGTGTTGTTTCTGTGTTAAGCATATATGTACATATGTATGTATATTGTGTATTTTTTTATAAAACTGTAAAATTCGATCAACCGGGATCTTTCATTATCCGGGCAACGGTTGGTCCCGAGCATCCCGGATAATCGAGTTTCGACTGTAATGGATTTATAGACTCGTTATAGTATTTCTGGTTTTCTGGGGTCTCACTAAGGAAACCGGTAAACAGAGAATATTTATGGACCCAAATTCAGGAGGTTTGGAAGAATACAACGCCTGCCCAAAATGCCTCTCTTTCAAATAGTATAGGCAGGAGATGAAATGTGATCTTGAAGCAAAAAAATTTCCCAACCAAATATTGAATTTTTTCTAAGTTATTTATTTTGATCAGTAAGTGGCGTAGTTAAGATTCCAGTCAAAACCACTACTACAATTTTGGCTTAATTATAATGCCACCAATGTATGTCCTCGACTTATTCAAGTATGTCCGGATGTAGACACGAGAGAATACCAGGACAAGTCTTCGCTTATACTTGTAATATTATACAATGGTTGATATTTATGTTAGTCGGTTACTACTACTTCTCCTACTACCTAGTATTCTTTTCACTATATACCGGCTGATATTGACCTACCGTAGAGGGGAGATTCATATCATTCTATTTTTCATTTTCCTTCTACATTATGTTCCATACACATATAAAGTTCGTAATAACTAGAGTTCTCCTCTTTTTCATTATGGCGCTACTTGTGTCTAATAGGAAAAACGAGCCAAACTGAAACATTTTTAGATCAAATCTGAACAGAAAAAAAAAAAAACTTTTATTCCCTCTCATATATTTTAATGTACATTTTGGATAAAAATCAAAACCCATTAGCGGGAAATATTCGAATTTTATTATACCTTACCGAAGCCGATAAGAAAAAATAACAAAAAGAGGAAGAAAACGAGGAAAAATGAATTTCCCATATAAACATTTAATATCACATTTTTTTTTTTGGGAATGATACCATTCCATTACGAGTAAATGGCACATTCGAATAAAAAGTCGTTAAATTAAATTACGAATTGATTTTATACGGCACTGTACCAAATGTAGGAAATATTCAGGTATGTATACATATATAAACATTAAACACAACAAAGTTGCGGAGGGAGGAGGGAGGAGGGAGGGGGGGAACGATACAATATTTCTAATTATTGTATAATACGAGAACAAAGTTGAGATCAAGATTGAATGTTCAAGTGATTTTTGTATATAGTTAACATTTTTTTTTTTTTTGCCTTGTACAGATAAGACGACAAAGTTTTTGTTTAGTTTTATAACATTTTTGAGAAAAAAAAATTAAGAGATTAACATCACTTTTTTCTCTTTCTAGTACGTTTGCGATAAGAGTCAAAAGAAAAAGAAAAACATTGTGAAAATTATATTTTAGAACAACCCTCCCGTAAAGGGAAAATTTATTTTATCTCATAATTTTATGACTCACGTACTAATGCCTTCTGATCTAATTTAAAAATGGATACGGTTTAGTTGTTTATCACAAATCATTTGGATCAATTAAAAATCGATTTTGTACGAATATTATCACAAGCAGCGTAAATACCACAACCTCAATATTATAAATAAACCATCATTGGTCGCCAATGTGGTTGGATAACAATTTCTGCAGATTTTTTCGTTTATTTGTTTTTGTTTTCTTTCGAAATCGATTTCAACTTTGTTTTTCTCAAAAAGCTGTGTTACATAACATTATGACAAAACACAAAAAAAAAAAATCTGTTTGTATATAAATATACGTAACAGTAAATGATTATCAATTTGTAGTTTTGAATTGGATTTTTGAGAAGAAAAAAAAGTTTCTCACCTTTTATATCCCACATACAGGTCCACCTCCACCACCAACCAAGTATCCATTCTCGTAAACAACGCGTCCTAATATTCGTAGCTATTGAAATATGTATGTGTATATAAAAGGAAAAACAATTTTCTTGGTGTTCGCATTTTTCTTGTGTAAAACTTTTCCAAGCAGAGTTTTAAAAAGTTAAAAAATGAAGTTAGGAAAAACAACTTTTCTTCCACAAAAAATTCCAGGTTACACACTCACACACACACACACACACACAAGAAAAAAAAATTGATGAATGGTTTATTGATTTTGATTAATTTTCATTTTATTTTTCGAAGTTGCCATTTGTTTGGCTCAAATCCATAAATATATGGTATACATACACATATACAATTATTTATGCTTTTGCTGTAAACATTCCAAAAAATATGTATCCGTTTGTATACATCTCGCCGCTCTGAATACTGACAAATTTTCATAATTGGAAATGTAACAAATTTTTTTTTTATGTAAAAATATTCTTTATGTCGTTCTCAATGGGTTTACTCTTACGCATTATTATGATTTCATGGAAGAAAAGTTATTATTATTCGTTGGAATTTGAATGAAATTGTGTTCAAGATTTAATATCACATACGACTTTACTTGAGTCATTTGAAGTCCAATGTTAGAAAGTAGAATGATTTGTACAGAGATTTTACCTGAATACAGGTATTTTGAAAATTTTCACATATAAAGTGTGGCTACAGCCATAAATTATAACTAATTATTCCCAAAAAACTTCATTGACACAAACTAATTCTTAAGAAATTATCTTACCATGATGTACATTTATTACCTCTGGTAATTTTTTTTCGAGCCTCATGTACGAATGACACATTTTAGTCGTTAGTGACTTTAATCGCTTTTGATCATGATGACCACGCGAATCACAACTTGCGGATTGACTTCAAAAATTTATCAGTGGTAATGCACGTGTTTGTAAGGTAATTTCACGATACGTCTTTGATTCAATGAAGTTTCTTAAAAATACTAACTATAATTCATGGCTACGTTTTACACACGATTACTCTTTTTTTTTTTTTTGTTTACACTTTATGCGATTTGGTTCGGCCTGAAACTTCCTTATGCCAACATCATTATCGCCCAAAACTATAATGACGGAGGCTCATAAGCAATACAATAATTAGTTTTTAATCCAATTGAATTACAAAACAAAATTTGCAAATAATTAAGATTGTGAAAATTCCAACCGTAGCACAGTGCGGCCGATTCCATAAAAGCTGGCTAAAAGTCAAAAACTCAAGTAAATTATCTCAAAATCTGCACTTAGGGCATTTTTGGCTCGCTGATTACGAATCTGAAGTTAGAGTTGCAAACTTAAAATATAAAGGGCTGAAACCTCATAAGGTGATCAGAACTTCGGTCATGATTAATTCAACTCTCAAATCAATCACGAAATGAACCTCTTAAGTCAATCTTCAGCTTAACCTCCAACTCAATTTACAACTCAACCTCTATCTCAATCACAACACAATCACCAAATTAACGACCAACCAAACCATCAATTAAATCACCAAATCAACCCTTAATCAACTTGGAAATCAACCGTTAACCTAATTCCAAATGAACCTTTAAATAATTCCCCAACCGAACAACTTACACCCCAATGCGAGCTAACTAAATCCTAATTCTACGTCAACTCGACTTAGCTCGACCCGAATCTCAACCCTCAACTCAACTCTACACTTATCTTCTAACGCAATCCCAAAATTAACTCGGTTCGAAAGCTACATGCGTGTATGAACTCAGTTCAATCTAATCTCCCATCCAAATCCAATCCCATTGACATCGCACATGCAAAATTCTATTAAATTCCGTTAAAAAATAGACAAATTCTATCCTAACTGACCATATTCCAGAACTTCATCCAAAACTCATTCTAAAATCCTATTTCTAATGCACAAGCCGAATTTCATCATAATTGGTTGAGAAATATGTAAGTTCCATCATACTTGGTTCCAGAACTTCATCCCAAAACCATTTTAGAATACAATTTCCAACGCACATGTCCAATTTCTTGATAATCGGTTGAGAAATAGGCAAGTTCCAACATACTTGGCCATATTCCAGAACTCCTTCCAAAAATAATTTTTTCTTCTTCATCGGTATGGTACTCTTGTTGTTTAGTGTTGTTTATAAAAGCCAGAGGCTTCTCCGGAATCTTTGTTTGAAGAGCCTTTTTCAGCTTCTCGTTTTCTATCTTGAGCTTCATAACTTTGCCGCGTAACTGGGTAGTAAAACTTTGAATTTCATTCAATTTCTTTCTAAGATCATCAATTTCTTTTTCTTTATCTGCTTGGGAGGAGTAGTCAACTATGGGTGGTGGTCAGTTAGCAAGTTAAAACATTTTGTTGCATTTTTTAATGCATTCCTTTAATTCATTAAAAAATTGTATGTTTGGTCGACACAAATAGCAGATATGCGAAATTAATTTAAAAAAATTTGTTTGGCATATTTTCAGAGATTAAAGTTACAATATCTTGAAAGTGCGAAAACAATTTTTGAAAGGGTCTCATTTTTTACGGAAAAAACTGTTCTAATTTTCGGGCTCAAATACGAGTACATATGGAGGTGCTAATTGATCGATGAAACATCCACATAAATCTTCCATAATAAAAATTACCTACATCGATAGAGAGAATTTTATTTATGGCGCGAAAGTGGTTTTGGCCACATCTTTATTACTTTGATTATGAATTTTAAATTATTTAACGATTCATCATAATTTATGATTCTCCAATTCAGGAGATTTCGATAAAATGAAAGATGATTTGCATTATAATTTTTTTTTATTATTAGGGTTGCTATAATGGGCCTTATAATTGCCGTCGCCTCCGGGTCCACGCTCATTGAGCGGGTATTAATAAGTGACCTAGGTATAAGGCGGGTCACGCTAAATGATGGAAAATGGGCCGGATTAAGGTGTAAAGCGACCCGTGCTGACGATCTGCCAGGCTGGGCCCATTTAACAAAGCCCAGTCGTGAACAGAGCCCTCTGGATACCTGGCGACCTCCAGTTGTAATTAGCCTTACCTGCGTATACGGATCTCTGCGCAGGCGGACCTTCGTTTCTCCGATACTCGTGGGAATCTAATGAAAGGATCAAATGAAAATAAATCAAAGCGAACCGGCTCTCCTCAAAAGCAAATATCAGCGAAGGGAGGTACCTCGAACCAGACGGGTGGGGCCTCGAAGAGTGCAAAGGTGGTTGACTCTAGGGAACTAGTCCCGGGGGTTAGCGGTACCAACGCAGCACAGGGGAGGGGACGAGAGAAATTCCCCCGGCGAAAAGGCGGTACAGAAAACACTGCTCGGCATTTCGAATTCTCGAGAAGTGGGCTGCGACCCCCGAGGAGCAGCTCAGGAAGAACAGAGAATATCGGTAGCTTGGGCAAAGAGCACTGTGGGCTGCGGAAGCTCGGAAAGGGACCATGTGTCGAAAAGACAGCGGCCCCAGGACGAGGTGGAAGTAGTCAACAACAAGCGGGCCAAGTTGCTGACTGACAAGAAGCCGAGCTCCAACTCATGGACAAAGCTGTTCAGCGATGTCCTGAGAGAGCATGTGTTGATGCTATCCGTTATTGGCGAAAGTCAAGGAGATGGGAGCATCACGGCGGCTAAATGGAGGTTGGTGGATAATGCACTCAACCTCATCTTTTTAAAGGTACTGGGAGAAAATCCAGGTCCACCCCCATCCTGCAGAGATGCGGGATTGTATCAAGGGCGTGTGAAGATGACTGCATGCTCGGACTCTAGATCTGTGGATCTAAATAAAAGGCTATAGTCAAAGTAGGGAGGTGTGGCTAGGCGCAAAGCTTGCGGCAGTTAGCCGGGAGGAAATTCCCAGCAGGCCGAGGGCACGTGGCTGGCTGTCATCCGAACCGGCTAGCCCTGATGAGGCTTTGAAAATTATTCAGGCCAGTAACCCGAATCTTCCGACCGGAAATTGGAAGATCGTCAAGCAGGAGAAGGCGAAGGGGAGCTCGAAGTTATCAACTATGGTAATAAATAAGGAGTCCCTTGCCCTCCTGCACAAAACGAAGGGAGTAATTGACTTCGGATTCGGGTCCATTACTCTCAACGTTTATAAAAAGTATGGGGCGGAAGCGCGAACGGGAGGCCAACCGGAGGATGGTGGCAACCCGCCCAGGCCTGAAGGGGGTACCAGCAGCATGGGGGGAGAAGCTGAGCATAGGGGGGAAAGTGAATCCAGCAACCTAGGTCTGGTAAGGATTCACTTGGAAGATGAGGAGGGGCACATAAGCGAAGGAGCTGGTGTACCGATGGAGGAGGATGTCGGCAGCCCGGGCACTGACAAGTCCTCTACAGAGGGTACGAGGGTTAGCGAGACGGACGAACCCGGCGCATCCCAAAATACCGGGAAATAATATTCCTACGGTAGCAGGAATATACTATAGAAGTAGCTAGAGGTTAAAAGGTTATGATTAAGATAACACAAATTAACCTTCACCATTCTAAGGCTGCTTCGGCAGCTCTACTCCTCAGGCTGACTAGGTCTGGTGAGGATGTGATATTAATCCAAGAAATTTGGATTAATAACAACAGGATCTGTGGCCTCAGAAGCAGAACCAAGGGGTACAAAATTGTATCCTCTAGTAAGTCTGGGAAGATCAGATCTTGTATTCTTGGGAAAAATAATATTAATATTTTCCTTTGCTCTCAATACAGCAATGGTGACACTACTGCAGTTAGCCTGGAAGTAGGCACTTGTAGATTCTGGCTAGTTTCAGTCTACATGGACCGGGAGAAGGAGGTTCCTCCGGATAACCTGGAGGAGCTGATCCGTGAAGCGGAACAATCAAAGGTAGGTGTGGTACTGGGAGTTGATGTTATTGCGCATCACACTATCTGGGGAAGCACGGACATTAATGAAAGAGGTCAGTCACTTTTTGATTATTTGATAAGTACTAACTTTTCAGTGTGTAATATTGGGCGGGAACCCACATTTATTACTAGTAACAGGCAGGAGGTTCTAGACGTGACCCTTGACTCAAATAATATTCTTCATATGGTTAAAAATTGGAGGGTGGATAAGGAACACTCCTTTTCTGATCATCGATATTTAACCTATCGCCTCGATGTTCACCCGGCTACCAGGGAAGCCTTCAGGAACCCTAGAAGGACCAACTGGAGCAAATATGGGAAATTATTAGAGGATATGTTACCGTCGAGGGCTATGGAGCCCCCGTTGGGGAGCTGGAGGACATGGTGGCTAGCGTTACTAGCGCATGCAACCGATGCTTTCGCGCTGCCTACCCTCTGGCTAAGCCTAGAGGTAGGCAAAAACCAGTATGGTGGTCCAGGGAACTAGGAACCTATCGTAAGGCTTGTGAGACAGCCTTTATTAGAGCCAAAAATACAAGGCAGGCTCAGGATTGGGACTCATATAAGGAGAAACTCGGAATTTATAAGAAAGAATTAAGAAAAGCATATAGGAGGTCTTGGAGAATCTTCTGTGATAACATGGAAGAGGTATCCGAAACCTCCCGCCTTAGGAAGATTCTTTCCAAAAGTACAGCTAGTCCCAGTTTTTTGATAAAATGGATCTTGGACAGCTTCTAGTGGAGAATCTCTGGAGCTTCTCTTCGAGACACACTTCCCAGGGAGCTTTGAAGACCTGTTTGTAGCAATCATCAGGAATCACTGTCAGTGTTCTCAGAGGATATTGTAACCAGGAAACCGATCCTATGGGCACTGAGGGGTTTTAAACCATTTAAATCGGCTGGTCCTGATCAAATTATACCAGCGGAACTTCAAAACAACTCAGTAATTATTCTTCCCTACTTGGAAGCTATATTCAAAGGCTGTTTGAAGCTGGGCTATATTCCTAGGTACTGGACGGAGGTCAATGTGGTGTTCATACCGAAAGCGGGGAAAAGCTCACATGTCTATCCTAGGGACCTAAGACCAATAACTCTATCATCCTTTCTTTTGAAAACCTAGGAAAGGCTGCTGGATGTATACATTAGAGATAAAATAGGTGCCAGGAAGTGGGCACCGTCTCAGCATGCGTACACAAAGGGTAGATCTGTGGACACTGCTCTGCACGCCTTGGTGTGTACGATTGAGAAATCGATTAATTCGAAGGTATTCTGTTTGGTGGCCTACCTGGATATAGAGCGCGCCTTTAACAATGTGAAAGCGGAGGCAATCAAGGAGGGATTGTCATTTTTGGAGGTGGACGTTCCTCTGATAGGGTTAATCAATTATATGCTGGGAAGCAGGATTGTTAGCTCGAAGTTGGGGGACACCACCATCAAGAGGCGAGTAACTAGGGGAACCCCGCAGGGGGGATGGGGTTCTATCCCATTTTCTCTGGAACATAGTGGTAAACGGGTTACTATTAGAATTGGAGAGAGAGGGTATTGAAGTTATCGCTTACGCAGATGAGGTAGCTTTAGCTGTTACCGGGAAATTCCTGGGCATGATTGTAGACGTAATGCAGAATGCGCTTACCATCGTTACGAAATGGGCTGGCAAATGTGGATTTGGTATTAACCTGTCCAAGACAGAGCTGGTACTCTTCACTAAGAAATACAAAATCCCGGTAGTTGTCCCTCCTACCTTAAATTGCACGAGACTTGCTCTTACTGATAGTGCTAGATATCTGGGCATTATCTTGGACAGTTAGCTTAGTTGGAAGCCCAACATGTTGGAGAGAATAAACAAAGCTACTATAGCTTTGTACTCCTGTAGGAACGCCATTGGTCATAGATGGGGTCTGAAGCCGGAGCTGATACACTGGCTCGACACCGCTGTAGTGAGTCCTATACTCATGTACGGGGTGGGTGTTTGGTGGCCAGCTCTGGACAATGTTACTTATAAAAGTAAGATTGAGAGAGTGCAAAGAACGGCCTGTATGCTTGTTAGCGGGGCATTGAGGTAGACACCGACAAGTGCCTTAGAGGTTATGTTGCACCTTCTTCCGGTCGACATTTTTGGCAAACAGATGGCGGCAAATACCGCTGTACGACTTGCAGCCGTCTCTCAGTGGAGGTGTCTTAGTATAGGACACTCTACTGTTGTTAGATCGTTGAAGGATGAGCTGGCGAATCTTGACTACATTAAACCTAATCTACGCTTCGAGAAGCGATTTCGGACCTCCTTCCCTTCAAGGGAATCCTAGAGGGGTAGACCGTCATCGGAAACCGAAGCGTTGCAATTCTTCACAGATGGCTCCAAGCTAGACGGCAAAGTGGGAGCTGGAGTATTTTGTGACAAATTAAATGTAAACATTTCTATTCGTCTCCCTGATTACTGCAGCGTATACCAAACTGAAGTCGTAGCGATTGAGGAAGTCATGACGTGGTTGAAGCATAATGTGTTATCCTCAGACGATATCACAATCTATGTGGACAGTCAAGCGGCGATCCGGTCGTTAGAATCGGTGTCTTTGGCGTCACGGGTGGCGTTGAGTTGTCACTCATCTCTAAATAAGATGGGTGAGCATTTCAATATCCAGATAATCTGGGTCCCAGGTAACTCGGGCGTCATGGGGAACTTCAGGGCGGATGAACTTGCTAGGCATGGTACGACTCTCCAACTGCAACCGGAAAGGGCAAGTCTGGGAAGGCCTATCACAGCGCTGAGACAAGCACTTGGGAAGCAGGCGCTATCCTCAGCGGGGGAAAGGTAGTCTAACACCCTCACCTGTAGAGTTACAAGACAAGTTTGGACAAAGCTGGACTTGGGGCCCACTAGGGCATTAATATCCCTACGCAGACGTCAATTAAGAACTTTCGTAGGAATTCTCACGGGACACTGCCTTTTTGGAGAACATGCAAGAAGGCTGGGTCTGGGGGCAAATGACTTCTGCAGAAGCTGCTTGGACGAAGAGGAGGAAGAGACGTTGGTCCACTTCCTTTGCTCGTGTCCAGCATTGGCTCTCAGAAGGCACAAACACTTGGGTAAGTTCAGGATGGACTGCCTCTCGGATCTTGAAAACAGTAAATTGCGGGACGTCTTACGCTACATAAGTAGCTCGAAATGCTTCCAAATGGGGTAAAAGGGGAGATATTCTGTGGTATCACAATGGACCGTCACCGGTCTAAGTGTGCATAAGCAGCCACTCCAACCTAACCTAACCTAACCTAGGGTTGCTAGCTATTTCGCAATGGGATCATATTTGGAGATTTTAATGATATTTTGTAGATAAATAAAAAATATTTTTGTATGTTCATCGTCGAAAGGTTTCGTACTGACATTCCCTCCAGAGAGAACTGGCTGAGTGAAGAGATGTTGAACCCTGAAGTTTTGAACTTCTTCGCGGATGGTTCAAAAATGGATGGCAGGGTAATGGATTGGTTGAGGTATAACGTAGTATCTGTAAAGGATATTCGCAAAATCTACGGACAGTCAAGCCACTATTAAAGTGCTACGAACTTATTTCGTTACGTCGAAGATAGCCCACAGCTATCTCTCACCTCTTAACAAGATGGCAGATCAGTTCAACATCAAAGGCAGATGAACTCGCTCGAAAGAGTACAAACTGCCCCACTTTAACAAGTACGGTTAATATTGAAATTCCACTCGCTACATGCCAACATTTGCTTCATGAAGAAGCCAGGAGAGTGTGTTATAACTAGGCAGATTTGGCCAAAACTAGACCACGTAAGAACTGGGCAACTGTTAACACTTCAGCGTCATCATATTAGTATGGTCGTTGGGGTTGTTACAGGACACTGTCTCTTAGTTGAATATACGCGGAGACTAGAAGATGTAGAGGAGGAAGAAACTGCGTTAATCAGATGGAAGTTTTTAGGAGCTCCTCCCCTAAGCGACCTGACGGATCTCAATGGGATGGATGTCATGTGTATTCAACGCTTCATTGTAAGCTCTGGATGGTTCAATGAGTAGGGCTGACAAATTTGTATGTGGTATGTCTACGGACGATTTTTGGGTCTATGCCGGTCCTTAGGACAGCCACCCTAACCTAACCTAACTTAATCTACTCATCGAAATCGGAGAACAATTGCAGATTTCTGTTATTTGAGCAACAACTCATGAGCCCCAATCCAAGCTATTAAACTGCAATAACAGAAATCCCGCAAACTATTGTTAGAGATATTAACTATCGTTGTTGCCCTAGAATCGTTTCCGATTTTATTTACGCAGAGATTATCAGAAAACTGTACATTTGTTTACTACAGATTATGTAAATTCGTGTACATGTAGCCAAATATGAAACGAGCATAATGTTTTACCAAAACTAGTGTTAAACTATTTTTCTCGCTACGATGATGATACTTGTGGTAATCCCCTGGTATCTACAATATTTAAAGAGTAACAAAAAAACCATAACCCGTTTTCCTTTTTTTTTGTTTTTTGTTGGAGCAGCAAAAATATTATTTCATTAAAAATCCTAAAATTTGAAGAAGAAAAAATCGTTCGTCTTGTTTTCCTTTTAGTGAAATTTATTACTGTGTGTGATGAAAGCTTTAAATTTTATGTAGGAGTTTTTTTTAATTCATTTTGTTCAGTTTTTTTTTTTTTGGTTCGTTCGGTAAAATAGAAATAGTAGACAAAAATACGGAATATTAAGTAAGTTGGGATATATGTATGTGTACGTTCGAACGTTTGCATATTGTATATGGATGTATATACGAAATTTATTCATTCATAGTGGAATTAACATTTTTTTTTTTCGTTTTCGTTTCGAATAAGCACATGAAATAGGATTATTTTCTTTTCTCCGCACATATAAAAAAAAGTTTAGGATTTTCATTTTTTTCTGTGTGGCAGAGTTATTGGAGGAATACTTAAAATGTTTGAGCTATTTTAGTAACCATTTTCCTATTTTCTACCACAATTTGACATTATCGCTTGTAATTTCAATGAATCGAGAAATATGAATCATTCAATAGGATCATTAAGTGTGTGTGTGTGTGGCCTGAATTCATCCTTCATGGTTCGTATCGAGCCAAAAAAAAAAAAAAAAAAAAAAAAATAGGTCGAATCAAGTAGGTAATCCTCAATGCAGCAAACATGTATAATGTTCGAGTACATATGTGTTATATGTATGTTGTACCAACAAGAAAATATGTTAATTTTATATATTGCTGTTTGGTTTGAGAGTTTAACACTATAAGAAGAAAATCAATTCGAATTTTCATGCTAAACATAAAAAAAGCGCTGTGTTCAGTTGCACTTTATATTTTGTTGGTGTGCTTCTCGAAGGTGCCCTAAATAAATATTATACACGAGTTATTTTTAAAACATAATTTAGAATATTTTACGATATACATATACAAAAAAAAAACAATTTTATACAATATGTAAGTAGGTGCTCGTATATCCTTGTTAATCATCTAATCTGTAACATAAATAATGTAACCTTCTTATTAAAATATTTACCAAACATTAAGTTATCAAATTTTTATTAAGATATACAGTAGCTGTAAACCATTCTACATAATAACATAATTTAATTAGTTGTCTGTCAAAAACTTTGTGATTTTATACTTAATCGTTCATAATTAAAAATTCATAATCATAACAAAAATATATTCAAAATTGCTCATAAAAATGAAGGTAATGATAGTGTGACCAACAAAAATTTATTTTAGATTACAGGGTCGGAATCTACAGTAAACAAAATTCTCTCGATCTAGAAATATTTGTTTTAAAATAATCGAAATCTCCGGAGCCGCTTGTCAAACCGACAATTCCTAATAATCGTGAGCGCACATTGTAAAGCTAATGAACACACGATAGCTTCATGTCATAAATTTTTACTTTTGCGAATTGATCAACACGACATTTCACTGTCGATACTGTAATTCATCGCACTATTCACTCATTCACAAAGATGCAGATAGACTTCACGGGAAATTTTCGAAGGTCGAGCCGCCATCTATTTGGTTACTGCGATATGGTGCTCGATCAAAATAGACATCCTGTTGTGGGAAGACCATTGCTATACTTGGGCTCGCAAATAAATTTTATGACTGATCATTTTCAGCTCTACTGAAATTACTACGACGGAAGCAGTAAAATTCATGGAATTGGAGCCCATGCTATTGCATCGCCCTCCAGCGCAACACTTACCGTGAAATCAAACACTACTAATTTTTACTACACCACTTTGAACGTTCAAGTGTTATCGCAGACCACGAGCTATTAACCAATCGGTACAATCAATAATATCGAATCGTGAGAAATTCAGGCAGGGCTTCAACTAGCTCCAATCATTTTTACCATTTAACAGCAATTTTGAGTGAACAAATTGAAAGATTCTAGGCGATTGATAATTTGCCACATTCCGTCAAGCCGTTATCTCCCGAAGAATTAGAGTGTGAAGAGTATTTCACAAAATTTACTATGCGTGACAGCAATGGGCGATTCATCGTGATTCTCATTATGTCCATCGCAACTGGGTGATTCGAGAAATAGTGCTACTCACCGATTCTACAAATTGAAGAGACGTCTCTACAATTTACCTGAGTTATTGGATATGTTCACAGATGAGTACAAAACGCTAGGCCATATGGAACCGCTAAACTTAATCAGTCATGGTATTTACAACAAAATCGAAAATCTTTTATTGGATTAATTTAATCTACTTCTTCGATTGTTGGACCACTTTTACCTCCAAATCCGCCAGCCTGTTGACTGCAACCGGTAGCACCTCCCTCATCGTGTAATTCAGTCATGATTGGACTGCATATATTCGTCAACTCTTTCATCCGATATTCATATTAGTCTTTCTCTGCCATGGTGTTGTTATCTAACCATTTAATTGTCTCGTCGCATTTTTCCTTCACCAATGATTTATCTGCGTCCGATAATTTGTCACCGGTAATTTCAAGCGCCTGTTTCAAATCCAAGACATAACTTTCCAATGTATTAAGAGCCGTGATCTTCTCTCGTTGTCGTTCATCTTCATCGCGATAACGTTCTGCATCAGCTAACATTCGATCAATATCCGCTTGTGATAAACGGCCTTTATCATTTTTTATTGTGATATTCGTCGCGTTTCCGCTACCCATTTCCTTGGCTGATACATTCAGAATTCCATTGCCGTCCATATCAAATGCGACCTCAATTTTTGGAACGCCTCGTGGTGCTGGTGGAATTCCTGTCAAGTCGAAATTTTCCAACAAATTGTTGTCTTTAGTCATCGCTCGTTCTCGTTCAAAAAATTGAATTGTCACCGCTGGTTGGGCCGCTAGGCCATATTGACTCGGAAAACATTAACCAGCCAAATTTCTACTTCCCGCATCATTGTTTGATCAAACTACATTAACAAAATTACGTGTTATTTTTGACGAGTCCGCCAAAACCTCTAACGGAATATTATTGAACTCAACAATGATGCCAGGTCAAGTTGTATAGAATGACCTATCCTCAATTTTAGTTTGGTCTCGCTCACATCCCTATGCCTTTAGCGCCGACATTGTCAAAATGTACCGTCAAGTCGGAATTCACGAAAACGGCCAGAGATTCCAACTCATATTGCGGAGAAATTCGCTAGATGAACGTCCTCAGCACCATTCCTTGCAACTAGATGCCTTAAACAGCTAGCCCTCAACCCTAAAGGCACCTTACTTGTCGCTTCCCGAATTACTAGACAAAGATGTTACGGAAGCAAATTCCATCGCCGCTGCAACAGAACTGAAAAACATAATTTCGAACATATAGTCCGTACTTCGGTATGCTGATATGGAGCTAAGCAAGTGATTAACTAATTGCCCCAAGATTAGCGAAGATATTCCTCTCGGTCAAATTTACCTCCACGAGAAATGTGTGCAGCAGTCCTTCTAACTCAACTCTTGCACAAAATTCACCGAAGTTTAAATGTTGTTAACGATACGTTTTATTGGTTTAATTCGACAATTACGTTCCATTGGATAAAATCCTGCGTAAATGGAAAACATTCATCGCGAATCGTGTTACTACCATGTAAGAAAAATTAAAGAAAGAAAATTGGTTGCACGTACCGATCGAGTGTAATCCAGCAGATCTAATTTTTCGAGGAGTAGTGTCTGAAAAATGTATTCAACCTGATCTTTCGACTCATGAACCTTCATTCCTTCTGAAGGAGGCTTAGTGTTGGCCGACGCTCCGTGAACAAATTCCACTACCTGAGGAATCACCCAAATTGAAAAACCGACACCAGTTGCAGTTGTATCAACCAGAACTTCAAATATCTTGACAGATATAAGATTTACAACGACTTCCGAAAACTTCAAGTTCGAGTCATTGCATATACATATGTTACGCTTAAGGTTCCTGTTAAGAATATTGATCAAATATTATGTTATGTTATGTTCTATATTACATAATTACGTTAAGTTTCGTTCCACTTTCTTTCTTAGTTCAGTGGTTCTTTTGCTATTATTTTTGTATGACAAGGACAACACTGTGTAAATTCATTTTTATGTAATATGTGGTTAATGGCTGCTGAACTCGTATTGTATAGAACACGTTGTGCGTACGAGAAATAAATCGAGTTTTATAATTATCATCAGTATGTTTCTTTATTAAATCTAACAGGTTATGGGCCGAGACACCCAGAACACAACACTGATAGAGATATTATAAAGATTTTAAATAAAAAGTTATATAAATCCAGCCTTTGTGCAAAGTGAAATTAATAAATAACATAAGAAAAAAAAAATAGATGGATGGTGAACTCGCGCGAATCACAAAATTAAAGAACAGTGAAAATTGGCCAGCATGAAAATTTGAAGTGCGTACAATTTTGAATTCCAATAATGCTTGGAATATAACCAATGAAACAACTCTCAAACCGAAAGCTCCGAACGAGAAAGATGAGGAGAAACTTCTAGAATACAATGCAAAACTGGCAGAATGGACGAAAGCGGATAGCGTCGCGCAGAAAGTTATTGCGACAACAATCACCGATCAACAACTTCTCCATATAATTAATTGTGGTTCAGCAAAAGAAATGTGGGAAAAACTCCTTGCGGTACATGAGCAAAAATCAGATGCCAGTGTACATATGCTACAACAACTATGGTATTCAACAAATAAAAACTCGGTAGACGACATTGCTACGCATATTTCAAAACTATAAGACCTCGCTCATCGCCTTAGAAACATGGGAGAAGAAATCCCCAATTTGCTAATAATTACGAAAATTTTATTGACATTGCCCACACAATATAACTATTTTGTAAGTGCGTGGGCTTCAACACATATAAATGAAAAAACGCTGCCCAATCTAACTTCGAGACTTATAATTGTGAATTACGTAACAACTCGCAAACCAATCTGGAAACAAATGCTTTTGCAGCGAAAAAACACCACGCACATACTCATCACCGAAACAATCCTGGTAGTCAACACAATCAACGTTACGGTAACATCGGAAGATGCTACAATTTTAATAAACCGGGTCATTATGCAAAAGAATGCTGGAGTAAGAACAAAACACAAAACAAATCCCAGGATAAAGCACCCGGTAATGCGCTGTTGAGTAAAACACTGACATCAGTCACGTCTTTCGATGCTGGGGGCACAGAATGGTATTTGGATTCTGGTGCCAGTGACCATATGTCAAATCAACGCGAATGGTTTGTTAATTACATTGAGTTCGATCCACAATTATCAGTAAGATTGGGTAACGGCGAAAACATTTTTTCTGATGGCAGAGGTGATATAAATGTCATGGCGTTTGACGGTAATAAGTGGGTTGAAAGCTATCTAGCGGATGTTCTTTATGTAAAAGAAATCAAATACAATCTATTTTCGATGGGTGCTGCACTAGACAAAGGGCTACAACTTGAATCAAACGACAGAAGCTTCAAATTAATTCGTGAGAGAAATATTGTTGCAGTGGGAGAAAGGCAGAAGAAGTTGTACAAAATGAAATTTCGAGAAGTAACAGCAACAAGCGAGTTGGAAGCTAACATCGCCGGAATGGAATCAATCCGAATCTGGAATGAGAAGTTAACGCATCAAAATATTCTACACGTGCGAAATTTTCTGAAGAAAGAAAACATAAATTTTAAAGATCAGGAAGACATTTGCTACGACGCTTTCATTTTAGGAAAGATGCACCGACATCCATTTCAAAAATCTGAAACCAAGAGTTCTGAAGTAGGAGAGCTCATTCATGCCGACGTCTGCGGTCCAATGCAGGAAAGATCTATTGGGGGATCACTATACTTCTTGCTATTAAAACATGATCTTTCACATTGGAAACAAGTGTATTTCTTGAAGGAAAAATCCGAAGTAGCAGAACACCTTGAGGATTTTTTTAAAAAGACAAATAGACAACTAGGCAAAGGTATAAAAGTGCTACGCACAGATAATGGGTTGGAATTTATTAACCAACAAGTTAAATCACTAACAAGACGATATGGTGTCGTTCATCAAAGGACCGTTGTTTATACTCCACAACAAAATGGCACAGCAGAACATGAAAATCGAACCGTAGTGGAAGCTCCAAGAACACTTTTACATGCGAAGAGACTTCCTACAAAGCTATGGGCTGAAGCTGTACATACAGTGGTTCACATATTGAACCGGACTGGAACGAGTAGAGAGAAAGGCATAACACCATGGATAGGAAAGGATGCTAATGTTATCGGCTAAAAATATTTGGTCAAGAAATCTACACTCACGTGCCAAAGGAGAAAAGACGTAAATGGGACCCAAAAGCCGAAAAGGGATTCTTTGTGGGATAATATGATGAACAAGTGAAGGGTTGTAGAGTATGGTTCCCGTCCGACGATCGGATCAGCATCTGTAGAGACGTAAGATTTACAAACAGCTTCTATCATTTAGACGATGCCATGAAGTTGGTTGAGGATTGTCAAACACAAGTGGAAACATGAAACATTGAGGTACCACCAGTGGTGACAGAGGATGACTCTGATATACAGGACAGTGCAACAATTAAAAATGTAGATGTTGGACCAGTGATTAGCTGGATCAGATCGATCATATAGACTCTATCGATGAGGTACCCCCCGTTCGCGACCATCCAAGGCATGATCTACTAAATCGAGCGATTTTGAAGCGACCAGCGAGATTCGCTAATATGACTGAGTTGTCAGCGTGTGTTTCCGAGTGCATTGAGCATGTCACATACGAGGAAGCTCTTAGCTGCGAGGATAAAAATGAATGGAAAAGAGCCATGGATATGATGAAATCAAATCGCTTACTCAAAATAACACGTGGAACTTAATTGATTTACCGCAAGGCGAACCAACAATAGGTAACAAATGGACATTTAAAATCAAGAGACATCCCAATGGAAATGTAGAACGTTACAAGGCGCGGTTGGTGGCACGAGGCTTGAAACAGCAATATGGAGTAAACTATTTCGAAACGTTCAGTCCAGTGGTTAGATTTGACTCTCTAAGGGTGATTCTTTCGATTGCGGCATCAAAGGGGATGAAACTTCATCAATTTGAATTAAAACTGCATTTCTATATGGAGAACTGAAAGAAGACATTTATATCCAGTAACCCATTGGGTACGAAGATGGAACTGGTCGAATATGTAAACTGAACCGAAGTCTTTACGATTTGAAACAGGCCTCGAGATGCTGGAACCAACGATTTACGTATGTTCTGCAAAAATTCAACCTCAGAGCAACAACATCAGATCCCTGCGTATTTTCAAATCACCAAGAAGATCATCAATTAATTTTAGCAGTTTACATTGATGATGGGTTAATTTCTTCAACAGATACCAGTTTAGCTGAGACATTACTTGACGAATTAATAAAGGAATTTCACATAACTTCCAGTATAGCCAAATACTTTCTTGGTTTGGAAATTGACCAACTTCCTGACAGATCAATTTTCCTTCATCAGGAAGCTTATGCAAAACTATTATTTTGTATGACAAGGACAACACTGTGTAAATTCATTTTTATGTAATATGTGGTTAATGGCTGCTGAAGTCGTATTGTGTAGAACACGTTGTGCGTACGAGAATTAAATCGAGTTTTATAATTATCATCAGTGTGTTTCTTTATTAAATCTAACAGTTCCAGCCACACGATCATCAGCGTGCAGAGAAAATCTTTTACTGAAAAGATGACTGCAAAAAGCAAATTTCGTCGTAAGGCAACCCCATCTCCGGTCACTATCGCTATTTCTGGATACTCATCAAATCATTCGTGTTGGGGCGTATCTTCAACATACTGCCTTGCCCTACACATCAAAACGTCACATTATATACATCAATTTACACTAACATTAATTCATTTCTACCATACGGAATTATTACATGGCGGCCCATGAGCGTTAATAGTTGCCGTTTCAAAAATGAAAGGAATGCTTTCGTCCCTGACCGTTTCCGATGGCACAACTAATGAGAGATTTACCGCCAGAACGTGTAAATGCAACGCCATTGTTTTACACGGTGGGTGTAGACATTGCGACACCATTGTTTGTCCTTCATCGCATCAAAGGCAAAATATCGACGAAGGCATATCTGTGTTTCTTTATCTGCTTCGTCACCAAAGCAATCCATTTGGAATTAGCATAAGAACTCAGCATACAAGCATTTATTGGTTGCTTCAAACGTTTCTTGGCCCCTCGAGGACCCTGTCGACGTGTTTTCTCTGACAAAGGCACAAATTTGTTGATGCTTATAATAAGAGTTATGCGAGATTGCACTGGCATTGCTCACATTTCAACATTTAAAGGAACAGTTGTAAAATTTGCCACGTTTCATCTGCGCTGCACAGTTGGTGTTGCCAAATTTACTCATGGACAATCGACTACGCTGATAGAAAGTGAAGACGGTGCTAAACTCTTGACCACTAGGACCGCTCACTAATATTGGCTTCCTCTCGATACTTGGAAGCAGATTGATTTTCAATAACGCGTGTTTTGGAATCAATGTACAACGAAATAAATGCGATCCCTCCAGCAACGCCCCAAGTGGCCAAAAATAAACATGCAGCTTTCAGCATGAAAAATCATGCATGGAATGTATCATGTATGGAAGGGTGAAATTTCAAAAAACGTTCGACTACCTCAAGACAACGTTGAAATGAATGGGACGTTTCAAGGTAGGGAGAATGTTGGCCCATAGACAATCAACGCAACCATATAGCCGCTACCTACATATAATAATCTGTTCTATTACTTTCTTTAATGTTTTTGTTCACTGTTTTGGTTCTCGGACTGCCTACTTAATACAAGTTTGTTTAAATCGAATCAAAAGTTATCAGCTGGAAAAATTTCAAGAAAAAAATTTGAAAAAAAAAAAAAAAATACCCTACGCCCTGTTAAGTAGGTCTAGATTTCAGCACCGGAAGGTTAAATTTTGTTCTTTCGTAGGATAAATAAAGTTGTGTAACTACGTGTGTAATAAAAGCTGATTAAGCAGGGGTGGCACATTTTCAATTGGCCTTGGGGCGGCAAAACTCTAAATCGACCCTGCCTGCCGCAGCATTTGAGTAGCATGATTTTAGTTTAATTGAAAATCGCCTGTTATACACATACATATATAGCCGATAAGGCTCGACTGAATGATCCGGCAATGCATTTGCCTAGTTGATCTAAAATATTGCTAGGTGATGGATTTGGGAAGGAATATTGTCACAAAAAAATAGGATTAGCGTTCAATAATTCAATCCGCATAAATCTATAACAATCAACTTTGGTTTCATTTAACGGTGTCAAAGAACATTGCTTGGTACCGGCTTAAATATGATTCAATATTTATTTTGATACTTCACTTCAATCAAATTTACATCTGCTCCGGAATCGCCTTGGAATTATTTCAAATTTTCAATTTAAGACTTTTGTTACTGTTTGGAAAAAATTATAATTGTAAACTATTTCTATGACGAGAATCCGGGTCCTTTAAGCTTTGAAATGTATTATAATATCCCAAAAATCCTATTACTAACATGTTATTGGGTTATTTTGTCGTATTCTCCAGCCCAAAACATTTTCTCAAAGTTAGAACTAACATAAAAATTTTTTCGGCTTTTTATAGACAAAATATATTAAAAATAATGGTATTCACAACAATTTCGACTTGTTAATCAGAAAAAATGAAGGGGCCAATCATTTATAAATATATCTACCAGAAAAAAAGGAGAAATATCAAAATCCCCCCCCCCGTACCCGACGTCAATACAAAGTGTATCGACTCCAAAAAAATTTTTTAATATATTTTGTCTATAAAAAGCCAAAGAAAAGACAAAGTTTCTCTTTCTATTATTTGTGTGGTCATAAAACACACAGAAATGAGAGTTTTCCTTGAGTTTTTTGATTTGGTGAATTTTATAATTCGCTAAGTCAATACGTTCTTGCCTCATACGTATTGTATGAAGTTAGAATTGTATTTTTGTAGTTTGGTCGTAGGGTAGCAGGTATGAGTAAACCGAACTTTTTGTTTGTACGAACTTGTCAGTACGAAATCAAACTACCACACAGAAAGCTCAAGGAATGTTTTCATTTTCTGGAGTCGATACACTTTATATTGACCTCGGGTTAAAGTACGGGGGGGATTTTGATATTTCTACTTTTTTCTGGTAGATATATTTATAAATGATTGGGCCCTTCATTTTTTCTGATTAACAAGTCGAAATTGTTGTGAATGCCATTATTTTTAATATATTTTGTCTATAAAAAGCCGAAAGAATCTTATTGATTTAATGCCGACAAACTTTCTCTTTCTATAAAAAATGTTATAATTTTTTTTTCGTAACATAACCTCTCTCACTAAACAAATTGGTGATACTGCAACAACATTTTTAAATGATCTTATACATTGTTTTGCAAATATATTATACAACCTTAATATCCAGCACAACAACAACAAAAATGAAGTATAATAAAACCAATTTATTCAAAAATTATATTAAAATGTTTTATTAAGAGCCCGCACCCAGCCAACCAACCAACAACATTATCTTTTGCTTCCTTTTTTTTGAATACATCACGTACCACTACCTCATTTATTGTATACGACGGGTATAAATTTCATTTTTTCTTTTCTTTTACAGTAAACTTTGAATCCTCCGATTATTTATCTTGAAACCAATAAAAATAAACCATGATTAATGGTCAAAATGATAACACACACACAAACACACATCGAGAGATAGAAAAATTGTTTCTACAGTTATCATCGTATCCACGCATACATATCTCAGCAATGACTAATAAACAATAAAAAAATATTTTATTATTTTCATCATCAATTGGGAAAATTTTTATTTTTTCGAAAGCCCATATCTATATAAAATCAAATTTACGCAAGAGAAAAAATTCAATAATTTTCTACATCCACATATTTGAATATAAAAGTAAGATTTGCTCCTCCGCTATACTATACATACATACACATTTGTATTTCTATGTGCCAACAGATATGCGTATAATATGATTCATCAGAATCCCAAGAACAATAACAAATAAAAATTCGTTATCCATTCAAATCGTAAAAAAGCTAAGCTCCCAAAAAATATTGAAGTATAAAATTATAAAAGCTCGTAAATCGAAATTTCCCGACTTATACGATACACCAAGGAAAATCTACTCACCTTTTTTCAACGAACGATTTCTTTTTTTCTTCCGCTTCTGGAAAATATTAAAAAAAGCAGCCGAAATTTTTATTTGTTTAATAAATTTTATCGTTACATACTTTAACTTTGTGAAATATAAATTTTTATTGTATTAATACGGCTTGGCGTACTAAGTGGTTTGGCTTCGGTTGTGGTGACACACCTTAAGCATCTTTTGGTATATCATAGAGACCACATTCACGATTCGCTGGAACGGCTTTGTCTGAAAGGTATAAGAAATAAAAATGTTTTAAATTACGCGTTCCACTTACGAATTGGTGACCCCTTAAATAAATAACATAAAAAGTCAATTTCACGTTTTGTGTTATTTTTTTTAAGCTCAATGTCCCAATACTGTTCTTGGTTTCAAATATTTGTTTAAGTGTCCGTACTGGAATATTGGTGACCCCGTAAATAAAAAAATCAGGAATAGGTTTATAAGAATTTTAAAATTCGATAGATTCGATTTCGGCTATAGATTCAAAAGAAAGAGAAGATTTACTACTAATGAGAGATTACTCCAACCCCTTTGACCCAAATTATCTGCAGGTTCAATTGAAATCGAAAGTCCAATGCCATTAAATTTACCTATTCGTAGTTCAATTCTTTAGAGATTTTAGAAATTAATGTTTGTAGATATATCTAAGACCTGTATAATGATTTAGTGTAAATTCTGGTGATTAAAAAAAAATCGATACAAATTCTGACAATTTGCTAGAAAACGTACTTCTAACATAAGTCTGCTACAAAATAAACACAGTTTATTTTGTAGCAGACTTATGTCTGCTTATCTATTGGTATTCCTTTGTGACCTTGATACGTCTGAATCTAGCAGTTTTGGCTTTTTACAGGTTTACTTTTCAAAATAATTTTGGTATATTGGTTTTTTTTATCACTAAAATGTACGCTCCACCACTGCACAGTTCCGCAAATCAAAAACTATGTGACGTTTTAATCTTTCCGTCGCTGTGGTAGAAGTTTGTTCAATTGCCTTCTTTTTGCCCAAATATACTTGTTGTTATACGATTGTCGAGGTACCCAAGTGTATACAAGTATATGTTAGACGATTGTCGAGGTACCCAAGTGTTTACAACATCAGTTTGAGATAAATCCTGGTTATTTGTTTGTATTACTTGTCTTTTCGCATTGTAACGGTTCCATGATTAGATTTAGCTTCATTAACTTTAATTTGCCATTTTTTCAACCGTACTTGAATATTGCTAATATTTTCCTGCAAAACATCAGTTGCTTTGTTGCGGTCCTTCATATGATGAGAGTACTACCGTGTTGTCTGCAAATGTTGCGACAGTTACTTGTTTGATTGTAGGTAAATCTGCGGTTTACAACAGATGTAACATCGGAACAAGCAAGTCATTTAATGATCATCCAAGTCTGACGGGTTCACAGAAGTTGCAGAAATTGAATAGTTTGCTACTTCAGGAAGCAACAGGTTTGATTAGGCACACTACCACCGGTCAGAACTAGGCTGAAGCCAGACCAAAACCAATCGTGTTATGGCTTATTCAACCGTTACTTGAACACAAGCCCTTTATTGTTAAAAAATATAAAGCGCGTCACCTGTACGACCATTCGGACGAAATTATTCGTACACTGAGAAGCATAGGGAAAGAAAAAGAATCACCATGGCTCTATCGTCTATTACTACAAAAAGTGGATAATGAAAGAAGACCTTTATGGGCAAGTGGAAATCCTGGAAAATCCTGTGAAATTTCTTAAGATTTTTAAATATTTGGTGTGATAGCCTGAAATCGAGCAATATTTAAGATTAGAAAGTATATATCGAGCTCACGCAACAAATGCTTTTTTGATAGAACAACCATCACAATCTTCTCTGAAGTGTAAATATTTATCATGCAAATGCGATCATTTATTATTCAGGTGCACATCGTTCTGTAATAAAAAAATAGAGGTTAGACTTTTATTGGCGAACGAGCAAGGTTTGTGCCATAACTGATTTAAAAATGCACATTACGCAACAAGAAGTTAATCCAAAACTGTATGTTTGATTTGCCACAAAAGACATCATTCTCCCTTACACCCACAGTTTAGAAAAAAAAAACAATTTCCGCCACATTAACATCTTAGAAACAATGGAAACCATGAATTAAGCTAAAACCACATGCATTGTAAAAATTTTACAGAAAAGTGAAAATTTTTGGAGACAATTGGTCCAGTTCAACCTAGTTAGAAAACAAATTAACAATTTCCACCATAATAACATATTAGAAACAATGGAAACTACGAATTAAGCTAAAATCCCATGCATTGTAGAGATTTTACGGAAAAGTGAAAATTTTTGGAGTCAATTAATCCAGTTCAACCTATAGAAAACAAATTAACAATTTCTCCAATTAACGTCTTAAAAACAATGGAAACTATGAATTAAGCTAAAATCCCATGCATTATAGAGATTTTACGGAAAAGTGAAAAATGTTGGAGACAATTGGTCCAGTTCAACCTATAGAAAACAAATTAAAAATTTACCCAATTAACGCATTAGAAACAATGGAAACTATGAATTAAGCTAAAACCCCATGCATTGTACAGATTTTACAGAAAAGTGAAAATTTTTGGAGACAATTGGTTCAGTTCAACGTATAGAAGACAAATTAACAATTTCCCCAAATAACATCTTAGAAACAATGGAAACTATGAATTAAGCTATAATCCCTTGCATTGTAGAGATTTTACAGAAAAGTGAAAATTTTTGGAGACAATTGGTCCGGTTCAATCCATAGAAAACAAATTAACAATTTCCCCAAATAACATCTTAGAAACAATGGAAACTATGAATTAAGCTAAAATCCCATGCATTGTAGATATTTTATGGAATAGTAACAATTTTCGGAGATAACTGGTCCAGTTCAACCTACTGGTCCATAGTACCATCTTAGAAACAACGGAAACTATTAATTAAGCTATAATACCATGCAATGGACAAATTTTACGAAAAAGTGACAATTTTTGGTGACAATTGGTCCAGTTCAACCTATTTAGAAATCAAACTACCAACTTCCAACATATTAACATCTTAGAAACAATGGAAACTATGAATTAAGCTAAAATTCCATGCATTGTAGAGAATTTACGGAAAAGTGTAATTTTTTGGAGACAATTGATCCAGTTCAATCTATAGAAAACAAATTAACAATTTCTCCAATTAACCTTAGAAACAGTGGAAACTATGAATTAAGCTAAAATCCCATGCATTGTAAAGATTTTACGGAAAAGTGAAAAGTTGTGGAGAGAATTGGTCCAGTTCAATCTATAGAAAACAAATTAACAATTTCCCCAATTAACATCTTAGAAACAATGGAAACTATGAATTAAGCTAAAATCCCATGCATTGTAGATATTTTATGGAATAGTAACAATTTTCGGAGATAATTGGTCCAGTTTAACCTACTGGTCCATAGTACCATCTTAGAAACAACGGAAACTATGAATTAAGCTATAATACCATGCAATGGACAAATTTTACGAAAAAGTGACAATTTTTGGAGACAATTGGTCCAGTTCAACCTATTTAGAAATCAAACTACCAACTTCCAACATATTAACATCTTAGAAACAATGGAAACTATGAATTAAGCTAAAATTCCATGCATTGTAGAGATTTTACGGAAAAGTGTAATTTTTTGGAGACAATTGATCCAGTTCAATCTATAGAAAACAAATTAACAATTTCCCCAATTAACCTTAGAAACAGTGGAAACTATGAATTAAGCTAAAATCCCATGCATTGTAAAGATTTTACGGAAAAGTGAAAAGTTGTGGAGAAAATTGGTTCAGTTCAATCTATAGAAAACAAATTAACAATTTCCCCAATTAACATCTTAGAAACAATGGAAACTATGAATTAAGCTAAAATTCCATGCATTGTAGAGATTTTACGGAAAAGTGAAATTTTTTGGAGACAATTGATCCAGTTCAATCTATAGAAAACAAATTAACAATTTCCCCAATTAACCTTAGAAACAGTGGAAACTATGAATTAAGCTAAAATCCCATCCATTGTACAGATTTTACGGAAAAGTGAAAATTTTTAGAACGCAAAATTAAAACAAAAAAAAAAAAACATTACGAATTGTTGTAAATTTTCCGTGGACCAACAGAAATATGTCACGGACCAAAACCCGGACGCGGTTGAGAAACTGTGATCCAGACTATTTTTAAAGGCTATGCGGACGTTTAGTTCTTGAAATAACTCATACTAGTTCTACAAGCAAAATCTGCCTCAAATATCATAACTGCCAGATTAAGTCTATCTAATCAGTTTTTTTTTTCTAAATGTGCCGAAAAGTCAGCCGAAAGACCTACAAATAGACCACAATAGGCTTTGACTTTCAAGTCAAGCGGACGTCGTTTTTATATTGCTTTCACAAAATAAAAAATAAAAAAAATTCGGGCATCTAAATTAAAATATATGTACACTATAATTATATATAATTTTGAAAATTATTGTACGAAAAATATTAATTTTAAAAATTCTGAATTGAGTAAAATGGGAACATGCGTCAGCCGTGGATCACTGAAGTGCCGTTTCGAGTGTTTCAAAAGTCGTGGAAAAAGGTATCCTGCAAATGATGTCGTAGATCCAAAAATCCAGTCTGGGCTGAATTCTCAGGATAACGCTGTTAGATCTTTTACAATAAAGATACTCATACCTCATCTTGCACAATCTGCTATAAATGAGCTTAAAGCTCAAAGTGGATTGTGTAAGTGGGATTGGCGTACTAACTAAATTGTTTTGTAACTAGTAAATAAAATAAATAAATAAATAAATAAATAAACAATAGTTTATCGAAGTGACTTCTAATCTTTAGTGAAAGGGTATGCCTTAACTAATTTTGCCCCAGAGCTACTACATTTTTCGTACAGTAACCACTTTGCGACTTTAACCGCAACAATTCATTAAATAATGATCTACAAAATAATAGATGAATCAACCAAATTTTCGGTCATCGACGTTAACTGAGCATCGTATACTTACTCTGCAAGTCACGCAGCACACAATTAATAAAAATCACCTTAAATGATAAACTAGATCATAAATTTGTCTCGTACCCATCCTTAAAAATATTTCCCTATCTTTTACATCGTATCAAATTTAAATTAAAAAGTCTACACGTGTATTGTGCAAATAAAATGAATTCTATGGAAACCCTTATCAAAAGCAAAACTTCTTAATTCTATAAATAAAATTCGGACAAAAAATTTTCATATTATATTAAATTCAAGATTTTTCATTCTTTTATCTTCCTCTTATGTATGTACGAGTGCGTATATAACATTGTATTGTACATAACTCTACAAAGCTCCCTAAATCTCCTCAATACAAAAAAAACAAAAAAAAAGTCAAATCAAATTTATCAAATCAAATTATGTGTTATAACTCTGTAAATATAAAATATAAAAGTTGTAGTTGCCAAAAGCCAAATCGTATATTTGTTTAGGGATTATCCGCACAGACGAAATAAATTTTCCGCAAAAACACTTAACTGTTAAAGGTTTCCTTGTATATAGTATATAGCTGGATTACTCCAGGCGTTTTACTACCACGATTTTTAGATACAATATGGTTCTGTATAAATGAAAATATGTTTTTTTTTTACATTTTCTGAAATACAGATTTTTCTATATACCCCGTTTCTATATATACGAATATTTTTTATGTAGACGTGGCATGGCTGCGTCTTTGTCCTGTGCGTATAATAAGGACCAAATAATATTTAAAACGAGTAAAAATTTAAATATTCGCCCTTCAAACAGACTCACACACAAAAAAAAAACCAAAGCAAACCATGTCAAAATGAAAAACCCTTATAAGTCCATAAAAAAAAATGTAAAATATAAAAAACTAGGAATTTCCTCCCTTAAATAAATAAATAAACATAAAGTTATGTGCTTTAAAAGGAAGAAGTAAGAGGTACAAAGAACATAAAGAAACGTAATTTAACTTTTTTTTTTGTTATTTGGTACGCTTTGCCACCCACCCCGCATATTCACTTTTGTGTGCGGTAGAAAATTACTTTGGTTACAAATTCGATGACTCATATAAAAGTGACGTCACCGTGAATATGCAAAAGTTTCATTTTTATATCATTTTCGGAGAAATATTTTTTTTTTTTTGGAAATTTTATTTGCTTCAATAAAGTTGTTTTGTGCGAGTGCGATGTACTTGAGGTGTGTGTATTTGTGTATGTGTGTGTGTAAATGTGTTTTTGTGGGAGAACCCAAATCCTTTCGTCGAGACAAAATTTTACTTTGAACCAATCTATATAAAATATTGATTTGTTATTTACCATACCATACGAGTATATAGAAGAGGGAGGGTGGAAAATTTAGAAAACTTATTTGTCGCGAGTAATTTGAATGACTTAACACTATTTATGTATGTGTGGTGTGAAGTGATAAGAATGGTTAAGCCAATTTAATACGAATATTTTTTTATTGATCAAGTTCTAAGTTCAAAAAACTTTGGTCGATGATATGCATTAATACGTATAATTCCCATGCGGTAATTTTCTACCAAATCTATTTCAAACTAGCATCCCTTTATTTTATACACACCTAAATTATATACACTGTACACATAAATGAGTAGAGAAGAAAAAGGATCTACAACGAGATACGAGCAAATAAATAGATTTAGATATATGTATAAGCAGCCAGCAAAGAATTTTTGTATTTTCAATTTTTCTGGATGATGTCAGCAGAGAATAGCAAAATGATTTTCTTTCATTTATGTACATACATAGATACTGGTACAAATATTTCCAGCTTCATTATTAATAGTAATGATAATAATAATAATACATAATAATAATCCTAGGATAGTATATATATACATATACATATATACATACATAGCAACCATAAGATAGACGGCATAAAATCAAGTCTAGTCATTTTGACGATATCATTCCTCCTAGGTTTCGAAGAAATATCCAATTTTTGGGTATAATTTCGGGCAAAAATGAAACGAGAAGAAAATATTTTAGCTACATGCTTTGAATACGATATAAGGTTGATTTTTTTTTTTTTTCTGTAGTTGTGTTAAAAATGTCTTGAGCCGGGATACGGTACCACACTTAAATTGATTTAATTAAATCGATTGTTTGGTGAATTTTTTGAGGCACACCATCGAGAAATAATTTAAGCGGGACCTTTTACTCTGGAGCCTGAAGATTTGTTTTCATGATTGAAAATGTGTGATACTTTCCATGCTAGAAACAAATTAATTTTCGAAATCTTGGATCCAAAGATGAACTTCTGACAAAAAAAAAAAAGCTTTGACACCGATCAAAACAGATATCAAATGATACTTACAAATTTTGATTTTTGAAATGAAAGTAGGTAAAAGAATAATTTCGTTTTCAATGAATTGGGCATGACCGATTGAAAACTTAAACAAACGAGATACTAATTAGTTTTCAGCAGTTTGGAAATGTATGAATTTCTTGTTGAAGTTTCCATAATTTTGTGTAAAACAAATAGTTGTGAAATTAGTCAACTTTTTTAACTTGAATGACAGCGTTCGGTAATTGTTCCTCTCTAGAAACATAAAAAAAAATCGGACGTATTTGTGGCAAAAAATGAAAAGTGAAACGAATGCAAAAAAGAAAGCTTCAAATATATGTTTCATTACAAGTTGAACGGCAATAATAAAAATATTAAGTGGTGAAATTATTGGGCGACAGCCCCATGCGGTAAATCCGACACCTCGGTATTACCGAAGCCAGCTACGTTTTGGCGTTGAACAAATTAAAGGACAGATGCGACCACAAACGCCATATTCTGAATAAATTTATTGAGATGTTTTTGGATCAACCAAGTATTTCGAAACTAAGCGCTCATGGTTTGAGGAGTATGTGAAATGTGTCGGATGAAGAAGTGCGTGCATTTTAATGATTAGGAAATGAACCCATGGGGGTGCGACGTGTGGCTACTTTACATTTTTGTCACAAAAGTCGATGACACTACTCGGACGTTATGGATACAACATTCGGTTGACGAAGATTATCTGACCCCCGAAAATATAAGAACAACCAAGAGTAAAAATGGTCTCCACTGGGTTTAAATCATACAACATTAAATCATTGCTGAAGGTGTTAATTGATTGTCCTATATGTAATACAAATAGCCATCAAATGTATCAGTGCCAGCTCTTTCGAAGAATGGAACTTCCGACAAAGATTAATTACTTGGGTGCCGCGCCGACAGAACGAGAAGGTCGATCACGACAAAGTTTTCTGAATCGACTATGATACGACTGATCACAATTAATTATGGCTATGAGCTGCTCCGTGCCATCAGCAACCACGTCAGTTTTACCGACTGCCTTGGTAAAAATACAGGATCATACTGGACAATGGCAATTATGTCGAGCTCTATTGGACTCTGGAGCAGAGTCTTCGTTCACCTCGGAACGGTGTGTTCAAAGATTAGGTTTAAGTCGAAGTGAAAGATCTTTCGTAGTTAGAGGTTTGGGCGATCGCACCGAGTGGAGCAAACAGGCCATTCCAATTAAAACCACACTGTCCGTTAGAATTTTCGCTGTCCATTCAGGCGTACACAGCACCAACAATCACAACTACTACACCACCACTCTCGTTGAATCAAGAACTGCTAGAGAAACTGAAAAACGAAAAGTGCACAGATCCGAGTCCATAATCAATAGTACAAGAGTAGATGTGTATTCGGGTTGACCACTTTTGGTCATTGTTAGTGGAAGGGCAATTAATCACAGAGAATAAAAATCGACGATTGTAACGAGCGCAGGAGACAACAATCAGGTGGCTTCAGTAATGTCAATCACGATTGAAGACAGTATAGACAAAATACTATCAAGGTTCTGGGAAACCGAGGAAATATTCCCAGATGATGTGCTTATGAACCGTTGGGAGATTCATTTTCATTTGGCATGGATGGAACGAAAAATCAAGGTGATCCAAACTTTCACCAGTTATACAAGTCATTCATGAAAGATTACTTAGACCTCCGGCATATGACATTAGTCAAGAATCCTGGCTCAGAATTTGTAGTCTATCTCACGCATCACGTCATAGTTAAAGAAACTAGCAAAATCACCAAGTTAAGAAGATCCTCTAGAGTATCGTTGAATAATACATTAAGAGTTGGGCCAACTGTACAAAACGCCGTGTACCACACTTTAATAAAGTTTCGGACACAGCGTAGTATTTGAAGTGGATATCGAGAAGGTATACCCGTAAATACCAACGCGTATTATGTCGAGAGACTGAGGAAGATCCAATCGATATTTACGAATTAAATACCGTGACGTATATGGATGGATCCGTCACAGTATTTGGTTACCCGTACCGTCCAGTTGATCGCCGATGCGAATGTAGCAACTTACCCGGAGGCAGCATGAGCCATCAAGGAGGATATTTACGTAGATGATTCGTTAAGCGTACGGTGGAAATTATCTATTATAACTTTAATCAGCTTGAATGCAGCACACAAATATTAGGGTTGACGTTGTGTTACGGCCGCATTATTAAAATAGCTTGCTCAATCCTGATATACATGATATTGAGTTGTATTATTTGGATATTTTATGACTATGAAGATGAAATTCGGGAAGAAATATATCATAGGGTACAAGGGAGACGTGAACCATTTTCCAGTTTTATGTTGAATATCCAAAAATTGAATACCAGACTCACAAATCGCTTAAATGAGAGGCAGTTATTGTATCGTTTATGTCAGAATATGCATCCGGCACTTAAGAACGTGACATTACCTCACCAAAATTCTTTTAGAAGTTTAGAGGATTTGCGAGTGCTTTGTCAAAGATATGAAGCAATGTGGGACCTCACTGGTTATGATCCAAGGCAATTTCAAGATACACAGACAAGGCGAAAATTTGTCAATGAAATAGATGCAACTAGTGGTTATCGGAATGATCTGCAACACACAGCTGTAACAGAGACATGTCCAGTTCAAACACACCCTCCAATGGAATTTGCAAATGGCGAATCTTCAATTGAAGTAATTAATAATGACCAAAGGCGTAATCTAAGGAACAATTCCTCTGTTTCAATGATTTGTTGGAATTGCAAAGATTTGGGTAATAAATATCAAGATTGTTGCCAACCTTTTAATAATATATTTTGCTTTGGCTGTGGTGCGGACAATGTCAGAAAACCGTTTTGTTCCACTTGTCAGAATCGCCCGTCGGAAAACTATTGTCCGAATGTGATTTTAACGAGGGGATCGCATTCGGAAAAGTTGATGCACCAAAACACTTGCCAGCAGATGAATCCGACGTCCTCGAAAAAGGCATAAAAAATAGAAATCATAAGATACACCGAATAATTCATTATTTCAGACAACGACGATCCATGATTAGACATTGTATTTCCTCTATAATTCGAACTATTTCCTTAAACGATCCTCGATTGAAAGCAGAAGTCATAATAGCCTCAAAATCGATGTATGGACTCCTGGATACGGGGGCGTCTATAAGCGTTTTGGAGGAAGGTTCGTTAGAATTTTTGCGTTCTTCTAAGATCAAATTTAATAAATTAAATTAAGTATATCAACGGCCGATGGTATTCTAAATAAAATTGAAGGGTACGTGACTTTACCTGTAACTTTTAGAGACGAAACTAAGAATATTAAATTCTGTATTGTTCCTACACTGAAATTTTCTTTGTATTTGGGAATTGATTTCTGGAATATATTTAATATTGCGCCGAGGTTGACCGTCAATGAAATTTCTGAAACCATTCCCGAAAACAATAAAATGCACGAGCTAAGTTCGAAAGACAGATCCAAGCTAAGCCGAATAATAGCGCTTTTCCCGTCATTTGAAAAAAATGGTCTGGGTAGGACAAGTAAACATTGTCATGAAATAGAAATCATCCCAGGTTGCAAGGCTATAAAACAACGGTATTATCTTCTCTCACCAGTTAAACAAAAGGAACTCTGTGATGAAGTTGATAGAATGCTGAAGTTGGATGTGATCGAGATTAGGAAAAGCTCCTGGAGTACGCCTGTTACACTGGTCAAGAAAGCAACTGGTAACAATCGTCTGTGTCTTGATTCCAGAAAGCTAAACTCTGTCACGGTGAAGGATGCCTACCCCTCCCAAATATTGACGGACTTTTAGGATGATTACATGAAACAAAGTACATTACGGGACTAGACTTAAAGGACGCATTCTGGCAGATACCGCTTGCGGAATCTGCTAGAGACAAGACTGCTTTCACCATACCAGGGCGACCACTCTACCAGTTCAAAGTGATGCCTTTTGGGTTGTGTAACGCATAACATCTTTGTATACTTGGACGATTTGTTGATCATCAGCGGTACATGGGAAAAGCACTTTGAACTGTTGGAGTTGGTCGCGGACTTATTACGGACGGCGGGACCAACTTTAAACATCGATAAGAGTAGATTTATGATGAGAGAGATCAAATATCTTGGATATATTGTCGGAGAAAATGGTCTAAAAACTGATCCTACTAAAATCGATGCAATAGTTGACTTTCCTGTACCGACGAACGTAATACAGACAAGACGACTACTGGGAATGGCGGGATGGTATCGCCGTTTCATCAACAATTACTCTGCAGTTACGGCTCCTATTAGCGATTGCCTCAAGAAGGGCAAATTCCTGTGGACGTTGGAGGCACAAGCGGCATTTGAAAATCTGAAGCAAAGTCTAACGGCGGCCCCGGTATTAATTAATCCATCTTATGGCGAACCATTTTTTATCAGATGCGATGCAAGTATGGAAGGTGTGGGTGCGGTTTTGCTTCAAAACGATAATAGAGGAAAACGAAAGACCAATTGCCTATATGTCCCAGAAATTAAATAAGGCACAAAAAAATTATACCATTACAGAGCTGGAGTGTTTAGCGGCAATACTAGCAGTAAAAAAATTCAGACCGTACATCGAGGGCCCCGAGTTTACACTTATTACGGACCATGCAAGTATTAAGTGGTTGATGGGTCAGCATGACTAAAGTGGGAGACTGGCTAGGTGGATTCTTAAGCTCCAAGGGTATACATTTATAATCCAGCATCAAAGAGGCAAGGACAATGTCGTAGCAGACACTCTATCACGAATTTACTGTGATAGTATTGAAGAATTTACCAATAGTATTCCAAGGGTTTTACATGAATCGAAAGAAACTTCCGTGGGATTTTACGACTCTGAGTACATAAAGTTGCGGGACATCATCATTTCTAACCCCAATAGTTTTCCAGCTTTTAGAATTCACGAAGATAGAATATTTATTCGATTAGATCCTCAGAAAACGGATGATTTGTCGGATTTGTCAGTTTGGAAAATGTGGATCCCGGTCGGAATGCGTCAAGACCTAATTAAACAGCACCATGACGAGCCAATGTCGGCCCAAGGTGGGATAGCAAAAACTCTTGAAAAACTCAGACGGTTTTACTTTTGGCCATCTATGTGGCAAAACAAGTCAGAGAATTCTTAACTAATTGTGTTGTCTGTAAAATGACCAAACCTCAAAATTATTTGACACGTTCACCAATGGGGAAGCCTTTCAATATTGAGAGACCTTGGCAAAGAGTATATATTCTGCTAGGCCCATATCCCAGATCAACTCAGGGAAAAACGGTAATTTTGATAATAGTGGATCATTTAACAAAGATTGTCCTTTTAAAAGCACTTAGTAGCGGAACAACGTCACAAATTACTGACTACTTAAAAAATGAATTATTCTGTGTATTTGGAGTACCTCATAATATCCACTCGGATAATGGGACTCAATTTAAGAGTAGCGAATATACAAATCTATTGAAGGAATTTGGAGTCACCGATTCTAAGACAGCCATTTATGCTCCACAATCTAATGCATCTGAGCAAGTGAATAGGTCGATCTTATGTGCGATACGTGCATATATCAAGGAGAAACATACATCTTGGGACAAACATTTGTATGAAATTGCGTCGGCCTTAAGAAATGGAGTGCATGAAACCATCAAAACTCTCCCCATTTCTTATTATTCGGCTACCATAAGATAAACCATGGTCAAGATTATAAGATACTGCAGCAATTAGGTGAAATTTCGGAAGGTGAAATACTACTACCTTTACTTGCAAGACTTCAACTTGTACATGACAGAGCCAAGATTCAGATCGCTCAAGCATACGAAAAAAGCTCAAAACGGTATAACTTACGTAGTGGGCCTATACAATTTCAAGTTAATCAAAGGGTTTTTGTACGTACGCATCCGCAAAGTAATGCTCTAAAAAACTACTGTGGCAATTTTTCCCCGCAATTTATTGAAGGAATAATAAGTCGTAAAATGGGAAATGTAAACTACGAAGTGAAAGATGGTTCGGGTAAGGTCTTGGGTGTATATCACACTAAAGATATCCGATGTTAATTAGAAGTATAAGCAACTGATATTTTTATGGAATGTGTCGATTATATGCGTTGTTCAGCTTCTTCTGATAAATCGTTAGATTTGAAACCGGAAGCTGACCATTCTATATATCATATTAACCGTAACGCAAAACCAAACTGGTCTATTACCTTCTTTCATCGTCAAGTTTAAAATGATGTTTCAGGAATTGTGACAGGGAAGGCGAGAGTGGTACCAGTTCAAACCGTACCTAAAATTGACAAGCGTTACAAAACTAGCGCAATGGAGCTTCTACAAGAGATAGTAATCATGATGTGTCAGCAGAACATGGGGCGGGGGCGGAATTCATCCACGAGTTGAAAATATTCGAATTTTAACAAATTTATTATGGTTTTTGCATTTGTTGGTCGTGCGGTCAATACATGGACCAAAAGGTTGGCAACTTGAATCAAGGGGCTACTTACGACAAAGGAGATGTCGGAAACCATCAACAGGTTAATTAAATTGATTCAACATGGCATGTTAAGAGTTGTAGGGAGAATCGAAAGACAGACATCGAAAGACATCCAAGATATTACCGTTACTTGATCCAATTGTAAGGAAGTTAATCGTCTATAAACATGTTAAAAACTTTCATTGTGATCCTGACGGACTACTTATTGCATACGATACATCAGGGATATTCCATAATTGGGGTCAGGAGAACCGTTCACTCATAGTACACTACGTCAATGTGTGAATGTATTAAGCAGAAGACATGACTAATTCAACAAAAAATGGGTGGATTGCCTCATGAAAGGATTGAACTAGTAAACCGGTTTCATCGAACAGATGTAGATTCTTTGGACCACTACATACTATTTAATCCATGAACGTGGGTAAACGAGTCGAAAATCGTATGGTTGTGTATTCGACCTATATTCAGATAATGGGTTAAACTTTACTGTGCAAGGCGAAAACTTGACGAATTAAATCAATTTCTGACAAGCATATGCCCCAAACTTTGGTGGTCTTTGGGAAGCCGGAGTCCGTTCTACAAAAACACATCCGAGGAAAGTCACCGGTGATAAGGTCTTATCTATGGAAGAACTACATACATTGTTGAAGCAAAATAAAGCTAAGCTAAATCACAGACCGTTGTACATCAGTAGTCCCGAGGTTCAAGATGTACACATACTTACGTCATCACACATTTTATTGGGAATGCAATGGGTTGCGGTACCACAATTTGAAACTAGTGCCATAGCTTATAATCGATTGTCGCAGTGGCAAGCAGTTCAAAAGATGTTGTAGTTATTATGGAGACTGTGTTATAAGGAATACGTGCATACCTTGCAACAAAGATGGAAATGGAAAATGGATGAAACAAATTTGAAGATTGGTTAAATTGTTTTAATTAGAGAGGAGAATGGGGGAAAATTGTTCAATTGTTGGAGAATGGGGAAGGTTTGTCGATTACACCCGAGTTCAGACGGGAGGGTACGTATTGTCATATTAAAGACCGTAGATGATGAAATCCAGCGAGTTATTCATAAATTCATAGGTGATTCCACCTCCGGAACTTCAAAAATATGTCTGTTTTATATCATGATCCATTAATGGAGGCTCAATAGTCCACCAACCCGCTCGCTAACATCTAACTTCATTTAGGAGAAGGGGTTATATTAAACTGTATGAGGACACCGGAGATCCGTGTGCATACCAAGTTCGTAGCGACCCTGCAACATAAGGCATACTTTTCCGAACATCACCAATAACTCGAAGAACCCGAACTACGATTCATCAGGCAATGAATCGTGATTGCCCATTCAAGCCGTTTCAACTCTTGTCGCCTCAACACTCGAGATTAGTACAGCTTGCAACTCCAGGTCTTTCCTGTTAGAATGTTGCTGGATTCGGGATCGTGGACAACTTTCATGTAGCGCGGCCTATCATATCGGATTACATTGAAAACCAGCACCGATGTCGATCAGCGAAATTTGCGCCAGCGAAGCCACTAGGTCACATTCAATTTCGATTCAACTTCGTGCTGAAGTCACACGTTGATCCTTCATAGTCATTGGCAATAACTGGATTTGTCATCGACAAGATCATAGTATTCGACCAGTGTGAAACATTAATCCGCAAAGATGCTCACTACTGAACGATTTACGGTTCACTGACTATTATTACCATCATCCAAACAAAATCGAACTATTCATAGATAACTTGGTACCAATAGGATCTTCCCGCGCCATCATTCGCTTAAAAATCATGAAATATAGTTGCCTTCGAAATAAGCAATTACGAAGTTTATTAATTCATGAATGATCACCATGATTTGAACCACAATCCTGATCGAAACTGAACGTCAAACTGTGCCTCTACCGAAAAGTGGTAATTTCGATAATGGTCATCGAACAATGCAACATTGCTTAAACAAGTGCCAGAAGAATTTCGTAAGCCGCACTAATCGTTGGATCTCAGCTGGAATAAATCGATTAAGGCACTTGAGCTGCACTGATCCCCATCAACTGACACTTTTGGTTTCAAAATCGCATTGGTAGCTGATGTTCAGGTTTCAACCAGCTAAACCGTTTTAGCAGAATCATCAAGGCTATTCAATATGCTCGGTTGGCTAGTTTCCATAGTTAGAATTAACAAAATTCTGTTTCAGGAGCTGTGGATGCTTTAGTCTTCGTCCCACCAATGGTCAACAAATCACAAGAACATGAAACAATTGATCAACATCAAAATCGAGCATTGGCTCCAATGTTCATCAGATACCAAAAATCTTCAGATCCGCGACTCATCTACGAAGGCATCAGCAACCGTGGTGTATGCCCGTATTCCATTGCTTATGAGTCAACCAAAATTTCAATTCTCGCATCCAAGACGAAGGTGGAACTTTTAAAGACCTCGTTTGGAACCCTCTTTAACCGATTTTTAAGTTATACATGGCAAATCGCGTCTAGTAAGTGCTTGATTATTTGAAACCTACAAGTTATCATTTCGTAGAGTCTCGCTGCAACCCCGATCTGTCACTATTAGGCAAGCGTCCTTTGTGGTGTAATGCTGCCTGGCTTTGAAACCGCTAAATAGCTACGTCAGCTAATCAATGGTTGCATACCAAGCCTCGATGAACGTAACGTCAAACCAATGATAACCACAAAAGTAAAATCACCATCCATGTATTCCATCACCACACTGCGCAAACGTTTTATTCAAAACAGAAGATTTCGTGAGCCAGAAGGTTCACTTCGCCGATGAGATTTCACGATGTCAGTGTAGGGAGCCTGCTGAATCGGGGTTTACTTCATTCACTCAACCCGTTCATCGACGAAGCTGAGATTCTATGTGTAGAAGGTTGATTACATAGCTCAAATTTACCGCCCCTCTGTACAGGGGAAAGTATCCTCTCATAGTGCCAAAGAATGATTCACCAACTTAATCATCGCACAGTCTCATCACATTACTCTCCGTGGTAGCCTCCCAGCTTGTTCCGCAATTATGCACGTAAACACCGTCTTATATGGAATCATGTGCACCACCAGACCGTTGCTGCAAATTATTCTCGGAGCGCGGTAAACGATCAACGAACGGCTATATTTGCCTATTCGTATGTTTATTTGCATGAAGGTACTACATTTGGAGTTGACATATGACCTTACTACCAACGCATTCGTAATTGCTTTTTAAACGTTTACAGCCCGGAGAGGAAAGACTCAACATTTATATGGCGACTGTGTCACCAATTTTATCGGTTCAAGCCTTCAATTGGCATTTCTTTATCAACATAGTGCAAAAAATGTCAACCCGTAGATCGCAATTCTGCTGGCAGAAGATGACACCACTTGGAGCTTCATACCACCTGCTTCGCCGAACTTTAGTGGCCTCTGGGAAGCGGAAGTTAAATCGATGTAACATCATCTCCATCGCATCATGGATGAAGCTCTCATAACCTTCGAGGAACTGACCACTACCACTGCTGTGGTTTTCATACGAGGACATTTTCTGTAGGTGTATACAAACATGTTTGAATAATATGTTCTAATGTATTTCTGTCCTACAAAACAACGTCGCAAATGTCTAAAGACGAAAACTAACGTGGTTGTCGGAGAATTGATGCTGCTGAAAGAGGAAAAGGGTCCTCCATCAGTGCGATTGATAGGGACAATCACCGGGGATTAATCATTAAATAGCTACAAAACATACAACACCATTAAAAAAAGAAAAGAAACTTTATCAAGTGGCATATTCTTGTCTTGTTTTATTTCTTTGCTCATTGTCTGGATTGTTCGATGACTTAACATCATATTCACGCGAATTAGTAGTCCGCTTTATGTTGTTCTAAAAAATTTGCACATCAATACAAATGGCGAATATGAGAACAGAAATTTTTGATTTTTAACGGATATCTGCTTAGTGTGTTCTAAATCAGCAACATTACCATCACAAAAATTTGCATCGTTGATAAGATAGACAGACTGTTTCAGTATTCTATGCAAAAACAAAACCGTTTTATTAAAACCCGGTGTAACAAGGGTATTAGATTACTTCCTCGTTATATACTTCTTAACAGAAAATTAAATTTAGTTTATACGTAAAGATGACTTATACCATTGACAAGCTAAGTATTGGCAGTTAATCTCGTTTTATTTGAGGATTAGTGAATAAATGAGACTAGCATACGAATCAGAATGCGCTATAATGCGGAATAACTTCTTCAACATTGCGAGCGATTGGCGTGAATCACAACGAGCGATTGGCGTGAATCTACGACGGAATTTACCTAAATTTTACGAGCATTGGAGACAAAGTAAATTCTTCGTTGATAAGGGGTGCATATGGGTTATTAAAAACTCTCTTTCTGCAATATTATTAAAAGAAACCAAACAAAAATTATTTTCCAATATACCAATATCAACCGCTATCATTATTTTGTTACAAATACAAACTTACTAAAAGCTTTAGAAAGAAATAGATAGTGATGGATTATACATATAGCGAGCGATTTCATTCCACTTCAAAGTACTTAACACATAAAATTTGTAGCAGAAATTGTATCATAAAAATTTTCTGCACAGTGAATACCGAATCTACTCTCGGATTTATTTTTACTATTTTGACTGGAAAATTGATTAGAACTATATAATACGTTCTACACCATACTGTACATAAATCGTCCTACAGCAGCATCGATAAGATATATTTAAAAGGCTTTAATATTTAAATTAAATGAATTCGTACAAAATTCTGCAAAAGATATGAAAATGCTTTTTTCGTATATGTACGTTTAGAGAAATATTCTAGATTCTAGAATATGAAATAGGTATCAAGTAGGTATTCAATGGTGAAGCAATATTTTCTCACTACTAAGTAGATTTCAACATATTTAGTGCTGCAGATATTCCTAAATAAAAGTAATTTCCACAATTTTCTACTTACCAATTTGTTTCGGACGAGGTAAATTTAAATTTTCCATTATTTTAACAAATTCATCCACAGTTTTAGTTAATCTTGGATTATAATTTTTTTCCTCAGCAACAGTTGTTTCCATTTGCCCTCTTTTTGTATTATTATTATTATTTTGTTATACAATATAATAACAGTATTATAATAAAATATAAAATAAAAATAAAATTAATTAAAATTAGAAGAAAAAAAATTAATTTAATTTTAAATATGCTTACTTATAATCATGAGCTGGAAATAATCTAAAATTATCAGGAAGAGATAAAATTTTTCCATGCACCGAATTGTATAGAGTACGTGCGTCGCCTTCTTGAAAATCAGTTCGTCCGCATCCACGAATTAATAAAGCATCACCAGTAAATGCTACACCCTAGATAAGAGAGCAGAAAAAAAGTTAAAAATAAAATAAAATGGAAAAATCAATTTTAATTCTCTTGTATATATTTAAAACATAAAAATAAAAAATGGTTCTAGAATACTAAAATAGAGCAAAGCTCAAATATCCATGTTTCTGTTTTTTTTTTTTTTTTTTTTTTGAACATTTAATAGACGAGAATATTTAAGAAATTCTTTATGTACATAGCCTCATTCGTATTTTATATGTTTACAAATCTTAAAATACCGAAAATCATTTTTATAAAGATGTTCTATAACAATTTGTTGTTATGAGATGGTGAAATTAAATGAATTTAACAGATAATGAAACAAAACAAGAAATAAGGCGTCGCAAAATTGTGTCTATGTACTTTAAATTACGTTACGTCCTAGTTTTGTTGTTTAGTACGATATTCATGTTGAGCTAGCATATTTCGGAAACAAATATCGGTGGTTTCACAAAAATGTAACGTATGCAACATGCCCATTGCTGCGATTCATACGTTTCTAAACACGTAGCATGATCTACCTGTTTGACCTCCTTATAACCAGATTAGGTGAGTGAGTGAGTAATTATTCCAAGAGCATGTTTAATTCAATTTTACTAATTTTACAACAAATGTCATATTTAGTGTAACGTAATTTGTTAAAAAACCATCCATCAAAATGTACAAACATTAGGCAATAATATTACCACTCCATCTCAGTTTTTTTTTTAAATAATGGCCAAAACTATTTAAAAATAAAAGATTTGAATTAGCTTGAAGGAACGTACAGCATGACGTTAGCTAAATTAATTGAATAATTCTCAAATCGCCCAAAAATTTAAAAGGGGTTACCAACATAACGTAACCAAAATGGTTCAGGGACAAACATTTTAGTTTACAGGGCCAAAATTTAACCCGTATTCCTACGTCCACACGTATTTGTGTTATTCCTGAGTAGCATTAATTAAAATATCAAATTCACAAATATGTATTTTCGGCAATACACTTATGGGCCTGAAGCGAAAATCTCAACTTACGGCTGGCCTTTAAATGTTTAACGCCGTAAGGGGGCATTATGTGGAGTCGAAATCATAAGAGACATTTACAGGTTCTCGATACTCCTGAGTGAAATTAATTAAAATAACAAATTAACAAATATTCATTTACGGCAATAAAATCTGGGCTAATAGCGCGAATCTCAACAAACGGCTTCAAGTTGAGGATCATTGAACCAAAAGTGAATTAACGAAAAATGTGTCGAAAAAAATTTAAAATTTAATTTTGCATGGGATTACCTGGGAGTACACACCTACTTGTCTGTCCTAAATTTAATTATCTCCAAGAATTTGGCGAGTTGTTACATTTGTCTGTTAGAGAAGACCAATGCAACTATACCGGGTGAATTTTAACCTGATACTCTCAAATAAGCACTCTACGAAAAAAATGGTTAAGATCATCAAAATTTAATTATTCCGTGGGGGAAATACATTACTGTTAAAATTAGTACCCTCCCCCTCCTTCGTGTAGGTGGGGGGGGGATAACTTTGAAATTAAAATATGAACCCCTATTTTTTATTGCAGATTCGGATTCTACGGCTAAAAGTACGTAGGATTTGACCGAAACATTTTTTTCGATTCATGATAGATGGCACTGTAATTGACGATATTCGTCACTAAGACGGACGATAGGGTTACGATAATGAGAAGCCATTTTCAGTAATTGAAAATTTAAGAAATACAAATTGTTTAAGGGTAACTTAGAGTATTTATAATGAAACCGTGGTATATTTATTGCAGACGTAATGCAAAATCGTTTGCGTAGGTTCTCAGTAGGAGAATTTAAATTACAGCGCCATCTATCATGAATCGAAAAAAATGTTTTAGTCAAATCCTACGTATTTTTAGCCGTAGAATCCGAATCTGCAATAAAAATAGTGGTTCATATTTTAGTTTCAAAGTTACCCTCCGCCCCCCCCCCCCTATTAAAGAAGGAGGGGGGGTACTAATTTTAACACTAATATATTTCCCCCACGGAATAATTAAATTTTGATCTTAACCAGTTTTTTCGTAGAGTGCTTATTTTCCGAGATATTTGATTGTATCAGGTTAAAAAAATCACCCGGTATGTAAAGTACATATGTATATGTAAAAAATACACACAAGTGGATGCGTTATGATGTTTGGTCCAAATGGAATTTAAAAATATAAATGTTTTAAAAAATCTACAAGGAAGTAAAACAGTCCTAAAATTTCGATTTTTTTTTCGTTAGATGTATCCCAACCGGTAAAATGTAATGCTGGGATTAGGGTGCAAGGCACTATCGATTAATCACATACAAATCTTTTTAAAGATGTAGGATTGTTTTATGTTTTTAACGTTTAAATCAGAGCCAAAAAATCTAAATAAAGAGTTCTGTAATGTTAACTAACAGTTACACTAATAGAAATGAAAATGGTTTCTAGGGAAATTGTAGAAATTTTAAAGGACCAACCTCTCAATTGACTTAATTTTTTATAAATTTTAAAAAGTTCAAATCAGAAAAAGTTCGAAGTTTTTAAAATTGGAAATTCCAAAAGTCAATTGCTTGAATTATAACTCGACAAGTTACTCTTTGTATTACTTTATTGAAATATCGAAAATTTAGGTATACCTAAATTACTAAATTTTTAAAGTGTGCTTTATCATATGCAATATTACTTCAAGACAATATTATGCTATTCGCCACCAGGTGATTAACGAAAAATCTCCTTCCAAGGTTCTCATTTAGGTACTCATTTAGGTACTCATTTAGGTGATATTTATAAAGAGAATGAGGTACTAAAAATTTGGTAAACCGAGTGTCGACTACCATCATCAACGGCTAAAATTAACCGGCTAATCAAACCGGTAATTACCTAAACAAAGAGAAATATACCAAATAACAGACAATATAATTGGTCTGTTGTCCATTACCAGGTACATTTCCCGGCTTATTACTCGGTTTGGTTTGGTTATTGCCGATTCGGATAGCCATTAAATTTTAGCCGAATATTCGATACTCGATTTTCGCAATGTTTAGTATCCGGTGCACCTCTAATTGATATTGTTTGGAGAAATGGGGAAATTATGGAAAAAATTTACTAACTGGTTAAAAGATCAGATTAAAATTATCTGATTAGCGGTTAGTGGGGCAAAAAATCGGTTTATTCTGGTTAAAAAAGATCGATTAAACCATCACTAACCTCTATTCTACCTTCATCCTGAACGAATGCATTAAAACTGAACAAAATATGGGTTCCAATTGCACGATCTTGGCGAAATGATCACCTACCAACCGATGTATCAACCAACAAATGCTCAAGTGGTAGTCAATAAGATGTCAATGCTGGCCCGAATAATGTCAACAACCTCGATCATCGATTTCGATGACAAATTCGCCTTTCCTGTTACTCAAAATAACCAGAAGTAATCATCATTCTCTAAGAAGGGGACCCATCATAATGTATGCGGATATAGATCGGCACAAAATGTGAAAAATTGGAATAACGAAATTAATTCCATTAATTCCATTATTTTATTCTACTTATTATGCAAAACATAATTTGTGATTTTCGATAATCAGGGATTTTCTTCATGACTGACCCGTATCAAGAAATTGGTATGTTCTTCAGCTCAGATTTTATCAAATGTTTGATGTTTTAGTACTATAATGATTCGTTTATACTTCTCGATTTAAATTAGCACAAAAATTTTCTATCGGCCTCAATTGTGGTGTGTTTGGTGGATTTTCATCTTTCGGAACAAATGGTATATTTAATCGAGCCATTTCAGCGAATGTTTCCTTTACATTATGGCGAGGAAGCGAGGTCGGGCCAAAAAATAAATTATTTGGATATTTTTATGCTTTTGAGCAATAAATTCAGCGACAGTTCCATAGAAAATTTAGAAATCAAAATTACAAATCAAATGAAACCAACTTTTATCAAAATAAAAGTGAAGCCTAGTAACCATTATGGTAGCACCGAATTTTACTTTTTCTCGCTTGCTCGGTTTTAGTCAGTGTTTCTGTTTTGTGCTGATTTATGTTCGCATACGTTATCCTATCGATCTCGAGCCTAGAAATGTCGAAAACTTTGCCAAAAAAAAAATCGGCCTGAGGCACACAGCATTTATCAAGGAAAGCCCGAAATACCTATTTCTGGCAGCAGTGGTTAGATTTTTTAGTTTTTGTTCTCAAGCTAAACTTGCCAGAATATCAAAGTATTTTAATACATATAGTATGTATGTACGTCTATATCATTTCCATAAAAAATTGAAAAAGGCTAAAATTCTTATATTCGTTGTGATCAAAACATACTGTTAAAAATAGCTGAAAGTTGCCAGCCGAAAGTGAAAAGTCGATAATGCAGATTGTGTTAAACCAGCCGCAAGTAAAAAAAAATGGTAATACAGATTGTCTAATCCCAGCCGAAAGTAAAAAGTCGAAAATGCAGATTATGATATTAACATTCCAGCCGAAAATAAAAAATTTAGTAGTTGTCAGCCGAAAGTAAATATGTTAGAAGAATCCTCAAAATTGGAATAAAATTAGCCTCTAGAGTGGATATCTTTAGTTGAATCGCTTTTATGTGATTTGTCAATAGCTATCGCAGGAAACAAATTCAGTTCATGTTTCCCATGGGAAATTTCGGAAAATTCGATTTTCCAAAAATCATTCGAAAATTTGTAGGTATAAAATCAGCCTCTAGAGTGTTATGTCTGGAGATGGATTGCATTAATGTGATTTGTCAATAGCAATCGCAGAAAAAAAATTCAGTTCACGTTTCCCGTGGCAAATCTCGGAAAATTCGATTTTCCAAAAATCATTAGAAAATTTGTATAAAATTTGACTCTAGAGTGTTATGTCTGGAAATGGATTGCATTGATGTGATTTGTCAATAGCTATGGTAGGAAAAAGATTCAGTTCAAGTTTCCCGTGGGAAATCTCGGAAAATTCGAATTTTCAAAATTCATTAGAAAATTTGTATAAAATCAGCCTCTAGAGTGTTATGTCTGGAGATGGATTGCATTGATGTGATTTGTCAATAGCTATCACAGGAAAAAAATTCAGTTCAAGTTTCCCGTGGGTAATCTCGGAAAATTCAAAAAAGTTTCCAGCCGAAAGTAAGAAATGGATGAATAAAATTACCCTCTAGAGTGTTATGTCTGGAGATGGATTGCATTGATGTAATTTGTCAGCAGCTATAGCAGGAAAAAAATTCAGTTCAAGTTTCCCGTGGGAAATCTCGGAAAATTCGATTTTCCAAAAATCATTAGAAAATGTGTATAAAATCAGCCTCTAGAGTGTTATCTCTGGAGATGGATTGCATTGATGTGATTTGTCAATAGCTATCGCAGGAAAAAAATTCAGTTCAAGTTTCCCGTGGGAAATCTCGGAAAATTCGATTTTCCAAAAATTATAAGAAAATTTGTATAAAATCAGCCTCTATAGTGTTATGTCTGGAGATGAATTGCATTGATGTGATTTGTCAATAGCTATCGCAGGAAAACAATTTAGTTCAAGTTTCCCGTGGGAAATCTCGGAAAATTCGAATTTCCATAAATCATTCAAAAATTTGTATAAAATCAGCCTCTAGAGTGTTATGTCTGGAGATGGATTGCATTGATGTGATTTGTCAATAGCTACCGCAGGAAAAAATTCAGTTCAAGTTTCCCGTGGGAAATCTAGAAAAATTCCAAAAAGTTTCCAGCCGAAAGTAAGAAATGAATGAATAAAATCAGCCTCTAGAGTGTTATGTCTGGAGATGGATTGCATTGATGTGATTTGTCAACAGCTATCGCAGGAAAAAAATTCAGTTCAAGTTGCCCGTGGGAAATCTCGGAAAATTCGATTTTTCAAAAAACATTCGAAAATTTGTATAAAATCGGCCTATAAAGTGTTATGTCTGGAGATGGATTGCATTGATGTGACTTATCAATAGCTATCGCAGGAAAAAAATTCAGTTTAAGTTTCCCGTGAGAAATCTCGGAAAATTCAAAAAGTTTCCAGCCGAAAGTAAGAAATGGATGAATAAAATCAGCCTCTAAAGTGTTACGTCTGGAGATGGATTGCATTGATGTGATTTGTCAACAGCAATCGCAGGAAAAAAATTCAGTTCAAGTTGCCCGTGGGAAATCTCGGAAAATTCGATTTTCCAAAAATCATTCGAAAATTTGTATAAAATCGGCCTATAAAGTGTTATGTCTGGAGATGGATTGCATTGATGTGACTTATCAATAGCTATCGCAGAAAAAAAATTCAGTTTAAGTTTCCCGTGAGAAATCTCGGAAAATTCAAAAAGTTTCCAGCCGAAAGTAAGAAATGGATGAATAAAATCAGCCTCTAAAGTGTTACGTCTGGAGATGGATTGCATTGATGTGATTTGTCAACAGCAATCGCAGGAAAAAAATTCAGTTCAAGTTGCCCGTGGGAAATCTCGGAAAATTCGATTTTCCAAAAATCATTCGAAAATTTGTATAAAATCGGCCTATAAAGTGTTATGTCTGGAGATGGATTGCATTGATGTGACTTATCAATAGCTATCGCAGAAAAAAAATTCAGTTTAAGTTTCCCGTGAGAAATCTCGGAAAATTCAAAAAGTTTCCAGCCGAAAGTAAGAAATGGATGAATAAAATCAGCCTCTAAAGTGTTACGTCTGGAGATGGATTGCATTGATGTGATTTGCCAATAGCTATCACAGGAAAAAAATTCAGTTCAAGTTTCTCGTGGGAAATCTCGGAAAATTCGATTTTCCAAAAATCATTAGAAAATTTGTATAAAATCAGCCTCTAGAGTGTTATGTCTGGAAATGAATTCCATTGATGTGATTTGTCAATAGCTATCGCAGGAAAAAATTCGGTTCAAGTTTACTGTGGGAAATTTCGGAAAATTCGATTTTCCAAAAATTATTAGAAAATTTGTATCAGATCAGCCTATAGAGTGTTATGTCTGGAGATGCATTGCATTGATGTGATTTGTCAATAGCTATCGCAGGAAAAAAATTCAGTTCAAGCTTACGGTGGGAAATTTCGGAAAATTCACGATCTCACAAATAATCTCTTCTATTTCAGAAAACTATTTCTGTCGCAATTCTTTGCTATTCAAAATTCAACTTCAACTTGTCATTCGGTCTAGCTAAGTTTCAACATTTTCGCAACTAAGTATACTGTTCAGTAAAGAATACTGAAAGTTTCTTACTAAATTTGAATACCCAGTGACTTCATATGTTGGGCCATCTTTTATTGTTCTGTTGACTTTTGCGACTCTTTTTGTTGCCGAATGAATATATCCTCTGAACTGTCGGTTTATCATTTTGGAGCCGCATTTGTAAAAAATGTGATTATTTAAGTGATTTTTTTGATCTGTCTGTCTACTCACTAACAATCCATACGAATTAATGATTTCGCTTGAAAAAAATGGGGTCCCATTGAACTTTCGTAGAAATCGACCAACCAGAAGAGACTTGAATAATTCATGAACTAAAATAGAACTTGGCTATTTCTTAATGGATAACAATGAAATTTTCCATATGCGATGGAAATGGGATTATAAAAAGATAATTCTAAACCAGTATTAGTTAAATTCGTGATGTGCGATGAAAATGTTTAAATAAAGTTCTGAAATTTGGCCGATAGAAATTAAACTTGGTTATTTCTTAGAACGTTTTCAAATAGAAATGAATCTGACAATTTCTCAAGGGGTTATAATGAAACTCGAGAAGTATGATGGAAAGGGCTGGACTGGAATATGTCCTTATCGATTAAAACGTAATTCGACATTTGCGATGGGAATGGTATTTTAAATGATTTGTTGATAAATTTATATGGAATATGACCAACTGAAAAGGAATTACCCTTTGGCTGTTTGACAATTTAAAAATTTAAACTTATCCGTTTCTAGCAAAATCGACATCTCAAAATTTGCTTCAATTTTTTCAAATTTATGAATAATCGATATTTGGATTTGTAAGCCCCATATGAAATTTTAGCAGATGAGCTTGATTAAAGTACCCTCATTATTATTGACTGAAGGGCCATGTGGGCGATAAGCCACCTCGCACTGCGACCTAAAAGATCTATTGTGCTGGAAAAAAGTGTCCTCATAGATAATCAAGATCAGATGTTTGTCGAAAGAAGCAAATTTTGAGATGGCGATGTTTTTAGACACGGAACAGGTGTGAAGTTTTCAACAAAAAATAAAAACTTATATGTATTGGTCAAAGAATGTATTCTGTACAGAACAAACAATAGAACGATACGTTCTTCTTTTCACTCTTCACTAAAAATACGTTCCCTTTCATATGATGAATAAAGATTTTCTAAATTCACTTGAACGACACAGAAAATTCATCGAACCATCATAACATCATTCCATCCTACCACAATATAATCATACCATCATATTGTCGTATCATCACGCCTTCACACGATCATACCATCATACCAACATTCCATCTTACCATCGTAACAGCATGCCATGATTCCATCATATTACCATACCATGTTACCATCATAACATTATACCATTATTCCATCATATCATTCCATTTTACATGTATAACATTAATCCATCCATCACACATTACCATCATACCAACATATCATTATACCATCGTTCTGGCATGCCATCATACAATCGTAGTACGAAACCATCGTACCATCATTCCATCATTGCATCTTACCATCTTATCGTCATAACATCAAACAATCATGCCATCATACCATCACATCATCATACCATTACCATCATACCATCAACATCACAATCACCACCCATTTTTTATTTTTTTTTTTTTTAATATCGCATACTCTGATTCAAATTAAAACTTTAAACTACTACATTTTGTAGCTTACGCATGAATTACAGTCAGATATTCATACATACAAGGTAATTATTATTATTGGGTTCTAACTATGTATCTAAGTCCAGCTACTAAAAACTATGATCACTTAGACTCCTACTGAGTTTAAAAATTCCCAATTTGTTTGAGATATCGATTTAGTGGTTTACTGGACTGAAAGTTTTTTATCGTAATTCATCTCCAGACATAAAACTCTAGAGGCTGATTTTATACAAATTTTCTAATGATTTTTGGAAAATCGAATTTTCCGAGATTTCCCACGGGAAACTTTAACTGAATTTTTTTCCTACGATAGCTATTGACAAGTCACATAAATGCAATTCATCTCCAGACATAAAACTCTAGAGGCTGATTTTATACAAATTTTCGAATGATTTTTGGAAAATTGAATTTTCCGAAATTTCCCACGGGAAATTTGAACTGAATTTTTTCCTGCGATAGCTATTAACAAGTCACATCAATGCAATCCATCTCCAGATATAACACTCTAGAGGCTGATTTATTTTCGGCTGGAATATCAATAACATAATCTGCATTATCGACTTTTCACTTTCGGCTGGAAACTTTAGGCTAACTTTATTGGTGTGATCAAAACAACTAAAATAAAATTTTAATTTTACATTTTAAATTCATAATAATTTGGCAAGAAGCTAAACGTTCGACTCTTCCTTCGTTCAAGCCGCATCATGTTCCGAAACAAATGATTTTAAATTGTTATCGTAAATCGAATAAATTGGGCCCTGCCTAAAACCTTGCTTAAGCTGCGTATCGCAATCATAACAAGTAAAAGTTTCGCTTACTGAGAAATTTAGTTTTGCGATTGCTTTTAGTTTGCCTATGTGATCTTATAGTGCCGATTTTACATGCAGATTTTAAAATCTATTGAAGATACTTTCGAGCTGATTGCGCGAACTAAATAAATTTGATGATTAGGTGTACACAGTTCCCATTGTTGAATTTAAATATTTAAATGGTTTCAATAACATTGCCGAAGCTAATTTCATTGTTAAATTGAACAATTTGTATCTTAGTTGTATAAAATAAATAAATTAATTTTGAAATACCAAGACACATAAACTGAAATCAATATTAAATGTTTGTAGAAGACCAATTTTCCATAAAATTATTAGAGGTCTGTGAAAGTGCTATAACTTAGAATTTCGGCTCTGCATTGTTCGCAAACGAAGCATCCGTGCAATAATGAAAACGGAAAATCTTTCTGTTTGACCGATGTATATTATTGACAATGGTAAAAAAATGTGTTTAGTGCCTAAAACATAACAAGAACATAACAAATGTCTTTAATTGAATAGAGCTAGGAAACTTAGAAAGGTGCGGAATATAAACTCTTAAAATATTTATTTTTAAATTTTACGCCTTTTTTAAATTTTTTAAAACTTTGTGATTTTATGAAATATTTAATGTCTTCAAGTTCTGTAATTTGTTCTTCATTTAATGTGATTCTCCCTGCAATCTCGGATGTCTAATTAAATTTATTTAAACCTCTCGCGAAACAAAACTCTAGCACCTCAACAAATTGTTAATTGTATTTACTAGTTTGACGGGAGGGATATAGAAAATCAAAAATTATAAATTTGGAGAATTTTTATTTGTGAAATTTTGCGAATGAGGAGAATTTGAGCGGTATTCTTATAGCAAGGTTCAATACTTTATTAGTATTTTGTGCTCTAGATTTTTTTTTTTTAGTATAGTAAATAATTTAACATCAAAAACGTTTATTCAAATATTTCGAGTAGTGTTTGTTATATGCTGCAATTGATACTGGCCAGGTAAGCCCATATATAGAATAAAATTCATTTATGCGTACATTTTTTAAATAACCTTTATTAACATTTTGACTACCTACCTCGACCTGACAATAAAAAAGTACGACAGAAACACACTCAATATCATTAGCATTGATTTACAATAAATCTCAAATACGTGTATCAATATTAATATAAAGTTTATACAAGAAATTCAATCCATCCGTCCCGTTCTCCCAACCCCCCCTAGCAAATGAATATACATATATAGAAAAAATTCATTTCACCCTAATAACATATGTACGTATCAAGATTGGGTGCCCAATCAAGAATACAATAAACAGCCCTCGTATAATAAAAACAAAAAAAATTCTTGGTACACAAGTTCGAGAAGAAAATAATAAGAATTTAGGTTATTGGAATATTTATTGTTATTCCATTTGAAAGGATAATTTTTTACTTCATTGACTTGCTTGTGTTGTTCGTTTATTATTTTTTTTTTTAAGCAATTATATCCCACACATCCGACGAAGGAGAGAAAAAATGGGAATATTTGGGGATACCATCGAGTTATAAACCGATTATTGTTTGTGTATGTGTGTGTATCTATAGATGTATAATATTTCAAATATATATTTATATCTCGAGACAGAAAGACGTTCACAATAAAATCGAAGACAACATACTTGTATTTGTACACTGTGAGTATGGGTGCGTGTATATACAGTACTTGGAAGGGTTGGTTCTTTATTTTTATTTGGATGCCAAGACCAAAATCGACAAAAAGAAAATACTGAAATTATTGAATTGTTATCGATAAACTTCAGACCCTTTTTTGTGCTTGCCTTAATATCAATAATCCATTTTTTTTTTGTGCTGGCTGCCGCATATTTTTCGAATACACTTTATATACACACCATTTGCGGTTAATAATTAAAAATTAACTTCATTTTCTTTATATATAACATTGCCGCCATATCCCAACCCTCTTCCACACACAAATTATTCATTAAATCCTAAATCATACTGTTAAAGTTAAAATTCGACGGCGAGAAAAGTTATCGCACCACATCTAAATAAATTAATCAAATTTTAATCGCGTCGCCCGCACACACAAACCAACAAATACCGCATCAGAACAAAAAAAAAAGTGTAAAAAGTAAAAACCGATTGATTTTAATTCAATTCGCAGGAAAATCATTTTCAATTTGATTATAAATACCACCAAAAAAAAAAAATACAAAGATGGGGCTGCATTGAATAAGAAGAAGAAAGTAAACCTCAAATTATTTTTTATTATGTATCGTCGAATACACAAAGATCGCAGAGAATGAGATAAGATACTCAGAGGCGGGGGGAAAAAAACCATAAAACTTTGAATTAATTTGATGTGGGTTGTCAGTTTGACGGATATCTTATAATTATTATTTTCTTCTCATTTTCGATATCCGCAACATGAAGTTGATTTTTTGAGGGTTTCTAATTTTGTATACAGATAATTTTCGTTTCTTTTTTTTTGCGAAACATCCCCTTAACCATTGATTGGCAAAAGATTAGACTAGGCTTTTTTGTGTTTTTGTTTGTTTGGTCAAGGTTTTTTTTATTGGCAAATTTTTAGTATGAATGTTATGATAAATAATGATTTTGTGATGAGATTTTTTTGGTAGTATATAATTTAATTATACGATTTTGGGATAAACATTTGGTAAGGCGCGTTGTGGCGGAATAGAATCAATAGTATAAAAATGACACTGCAATTACAGCGTACACGGTTGATAAATATTTGATACATAGAGAATTATTATAGCGAAGTTATTTTTAAACCGGTCCTTCGAAAACAAAACCTCTACCACTCACTGAGGGACCCCCGCCATCTTCAGTGTATTTAAGGTAATTGTGACACTTCAGTCGTATTATTCTTCATATACTGCAACTATAAGGACGCGCAGGTCCTATCAGTCAGTCAAATCAAATTTTCTGATAATCTGTAACATTTCCAGCACCCTGATTCTCTAAAAACTAAGATAATATGTCGTGAAAACTTGTAAAAAGCAAAGCTTACTACTCGATATTATTATATGTGACGGAAAAAATATCCAGAGGCTAAATTATGTTTACAAAAGAATAAAATATACAGCTTTCACTGTATAAATAATAATCCCTGATAAAAAATCGTATTATATTGACATACGATCCGTTAAATCCCGGAAAAACTTTGTTGGACTTCTGGAGTAAAGCTCTTCAATTCATAAACGAAGTTCAGTTGTGTTACTGAAGAATCGTGGTTACAAGTTTCCGAACCTGTAGCGATTAAAGCAAACGTTTAGCTCAATTAGATGAGTACAATTGCGAACAAAATGAATTACATACACTCATCGGACCATTTAGAATATTTAAAAGGATTCCAGAATTACAGAATACACAAAATTTAATTATTTCAAAATCTGCCTCAATAATTGGACATTACTTTATTTATTTTGACGAACTGGATACAAATTAAACGAATTTCAAATGTAAAGAATGTCAGCAAAAATTCATGAATTTTGTAATGAAGATCCAATTACCCAATATATCTATGGTATATCCCTCCTTAAAAAAGATTGTAAGGAATTCAATTGTTAAATTTTTATAAATTTTGTAGCTTGTAATTTAGTAATATGTAGTAATAAATAAAAACCCAAAAAATACAAAAATTGTACGTTGCTCATTGTAATTACCACTAATGAGGGAAGCATTAAAATCCAGTTCAACGTTCAATAACGGCTTTCTATTCAATCCTAATTTTAGACACGATCGTCCCAATTTTTTTTTTTTTTTCAATTGGCCATGATTATTGGCAATAGCCCAGCCCAATAGCAAATCATCACTATACCGATGATCATTGAGGTTATCACCGTTTAAGGGGATCGGTACGTAATTCTATTTTAAAAAATTCTGTTTTTTTCGAAATTTTTGTTTCTCGAAAAATTCTGCTATGAAAAATTCCGTTTTGCAAAATTCTGTTTTATAAAATTCTGTTTTACAAAATTCTGTATTTTTAAACATATTAGTGGTCAGTAACTTATTCATCAATTATCTACTCAGATAAAATATTTACTGTTCGGGGCTGAGTTCATTGTTATAGAATATTTTGTATGATGGTGGGCTTAGATTTCGCATAAATGAGGAAGCAAAACCTGGGGCGTTGCGGTTAAGTTGGTTGCCAAATTTAAGGCCGAAGCAGAAGATATTTGTAACGAGGTCATAGACTTTATCCAACAGTGGTTATCTAAGATAGGACTGCTGTTAGCCGAACATTAGGCGGAGGTGGTATTAATCTCGAGCAGGAAAAGGTGGGAAACCATTGGCATCCAGGTGGATAATTCTAAGATCAGGTTTAAGAGAAATGTGGATGCAGCATACCGACGGTGTGCGCTAAGATTGATCCGTATATTTCGCTCGGTACCAGATGATGCGGCATAAATAGTAGCGGGAATGTGACAAATTGATCTATTGGCAAGGAAGCGATACAAGGTACTCCTGAACGGATCCCAAGCAACGGCTAGGGCGAATCGTAATCTGAATGGCAATAACGTTAGAACGAACGAGATAAGGGATGATGGACATTTCACCTCATATCAATGATAGATATGTACTTGGTTAAACGGCCAACAAGGTAAAGTTGCATGGATATTTCCGTATACACCTGTATTGATATGTCCGAGGGCCCGGGCTGTAAGGGAGAGAATCAGAAGACGTATTTTTCTTTTGGCCGAAACTTTGGTTAAATAACAGTGACTTGAGCGCGAGAGGAAAACCAAAAGTGGTTCATACATAACAAGCAGGTCCAATCATAACAAGAAGGTCCAATCAAACCCCACCTCCCAAAGAAATATCAAACCGGTAAAATTCCGGCACTACTAATTACACGGCAGACAGTGTATTTCGAAAATTTTCACCCACCTACATGTAAACAGACACACACACACACCCAAATAAACCTTCACACACTCTCTTATACACACACAAACTTACAGGCACACATACACACACACACACACGGGTTAGTAGTTGCATGTTGAGTAAAGGCGTTACTTGGGAGGTGAGTAAACGATATACACACAGCGACCATCAGGCGATAATATGCCAGCTCAACGGTGTTACTCTTCAAGGAAATCAAACCAAATATAGCAGATATACAGGTTGGAGCACAAAACACGTCGATGAAGGTATGTTCTTGTACATGCTAGAAAACGTAAGTAACTCGGGAGTAGCTGAAAACAAGGTTTCACAAGTTATGAGGTCGATCACAAACTCGTGTGATGCGGCAATGCCTAGAAGGACAGGGAATAGCCGTCGTAAAGCTATTTATTGGTGGAATGAGGAAATTTCGAGGTTACGTCGTAAATGATTCAGGGAAAGACGAAGGTACCAGCGTCTAAGGGGTGGAGATAGCGAGGATCGGCGACAAGCTTACTGCAGTGCTCGATTGGAACTTAAAACCACCGTTAAGCTGAGCAAACGACAATGTTTTAGTGAGCTTTGCGAAGAAGTTGATCGCGAGCCGTGTGGTCGGCCATACAAAATAATCATGAAAAAAGTGAAAGGCAGTAATTTTAACTCTCCTACTTGCCCAAACATGATGTACAATATCGTAAATACGGAATACGGAATCAATGGCACTAGATGATAATGTAAGAAGGTCAAGTGTCACAATCGATGAAGTGGTCGAAGCTGCCAGTAAAGTTGGCAATAATAAGGCACATGGGCCTGATAACATCCCGAATTTGGCACTCAAATTAGCAACTCGAACGATACCAGAGCTGTTTGCTAATGTCTTCGAGTCATGCCTAAGCGAAGGCGTGTTTCCTGCGATGTGGAAAAAGCAAAGGCTAGTGCTGTTACCGAAAGGCAAAAAAAACCCTGAAGATCCGTCGTCATACAGACCCTTATGTATTCTCGAACTGCGGGTAAGATACTGGAACGAGTGATTTCGGGCAGATTACAGGAGGCAATTGTACGCTCCGGTGGCCTTGCAAAACTTCAATATGGCTTCAGAAGGGCGCACTCAACAATTGATGCTGTTAATCTCGTTAAGGGTATTGCACAAAATGCGATTTCCGGGAGCAGATGGATGGGAGGTAACAAGCAATATTGTGCAATTGTTACGTTGGATATAAGAAATGCATTCAACATGGCAAGATGGGATTGCATATTGGGGGAATTACGTCGAAGGAAAATTCCACGTTATTTGCTAAATATTATCAAAGACTATTTCCATGACAGGATTCTTCTGTATAAAACGGATGATGGTACAAAGGAATACAGTATCAAGGGAGGTGTGCCTCAAGGTTCTGTACTATGGGCCCACTGCTGTGGAATATAATGTACGATGGCGTGTTCAGGCTCCGAATATCTGAAGAAGCCAAGGTGATCGGTTTCCAGGACGATATTGCTATTGTAGTAGTTGCGAAATACAAGGAAGAGATAATCCGGATATGTAATGAGACTATACGTACAATCCGCCACTGGTTACAATCTGTTGGCTTAAAATTGGCTGAGCAAAAGACCGCATCAGTACTAATTACTAGCAGGAAGGTTAAGGAGACCATAAATTTGGAGGTAGGCGAATTTGTTATCACGTCGCAACCAGCAATTAGTTATCTGGGTGTCACCATTGATGCCAGATTAAACTTCAAGGAGCATATGAAAACCGTTGCCGTGAGGGCCGCTACAGTGAATAACGCACTGGCCCGAATAATGCCAAACACTATTGGGGCAAGACAAAAGCGAAGAGTGCTACTGGCTAATGTTGTCTCATCGATCATGTTATATGGAGCTCCGATTTGGATGGATGAAGCGAAAACCTCGTTTTCGCTCAAGATGAATTCCGTCTATCGACTCAGCGCTTTGAGAGTGATCTGCGCGTTTCGGATAGTTTCGGTTGACGCAGTGTGTGTTATTGCAGGAATGCCTCCCATAGAAATGCTAGCTAAAGAACGTAAAAAAGTATACGCAGAACGTGGAAGCGATGCAAATGCTAAGACAACACGGAAGCTTGCTCGCGACACAACTATGGTCGAGTGGCAAAATAAATGGAGTCAATCAAACAAAGGACGATGGACGTACCGTTTGATCCCGCAGCTAACAACTTGGATGAACAGGAAGCAGGGGGAAGTCGACTACTACCTGACCCAATTCTTAACAGGTCATGGCTGTTTTAGAGAATACTTGTTCAAGTATAAACATGACGACAGTCCATATTGCCGACATGCACTGGTGTAGTGGAGAATGTCGAACACATATTTGTCGAATGCCCACGGTTTGGAGATACGCGTCAGATGCTCGATGAAATCATGGGGCAGCACATTACTGCCAAGAATGTGTTGAATGCCATGTTAAAATATGAGGAGAATTAGATTGCTGCTAGTGAAGTTATCTGTGGAGTGATAAAGCAACTTAGGAGGCTCGAAAGGTAGAGGTGCGGTAGTCGATCCGTGCCAATCGTCGAGGATTAGAAGGGCAGCATTGCTGAACGTCTGGCACGGATATTGGGGGATGGTTTTAGTTGGTAAAAATCCAACAGTCTTACATGTCAGGGTTCACATGTAAGCTCTTTTGAAGATTTTCTCCTCAACCAAAAAAAAAAAACACACACATACACACACACACACCAATAAATACATACATACACACACACACACATAAACACATACACATATACACACAAACACATGCATAAACAGATTCGCTCGTACAGTTACACACATACGCATACATATCATGAAACCTAAGGTTTTATAATTCCGCAAAAAATGAATTCGGCAATTAATTTTTTTGCGGCAAAAAAATTAATTGCAGAATTCATTTTTTGAAGAATTATGTGAAACAGAATGTTGTACCCAACCCCCGTTAAGACACAAATATGCCTTCTATATTCAACGTTCAGCAGCGACTTCTTTTCAATCCTAATTTTAAGTTTGATAAAATTGGCCATGATTATTGGCAATAGCCGAGTAAAATAGAAAACCATCATTTAGCAAATCGGTGTGATTCTCGATTCAACGTTCAACAACGACTTTCTATTCAATTTTAATTTTAAGTATGAAAGCCCCAAACATGTTTTTGAAAATGGCCAGTATTATTGGCAATGGCCCAGTCCAATAGGAAATAATCTCTAGACCGATGGTCATTGAGGTTATCACCGCTTAGGAAAGCGATATTTTCTATTCGAATTTTAAGCATGAAAGCCAAAATTTTTATTTGTTTTTTTTTTTTAAATTGCCAGGATTATTGGCAATCTGGTCCAATAGAAAATCATCGCTACAGCGATGGTCCTTGAAGTTATCACCGTTTAGGAAAGCGATATGTGTTTCTATTTAACGTTAAACAATGAATTTGTATTCAACCCTAATTTTAAGTATGGAAGCTCCAATTTTTTTTTTTTTTAAATATCCAGAATTATTGGCCATGAGCTATTCCAGCTGAGAATCATCATTATCGTCTGATGGTCTTAGAGCTTTCCAATAATTAGGAAATCGTCAATTTTTTAATGAAATGTTCAATAATCAGCTTATTGAATGCCGCACAAATGCATTGATAGAGTATATAATTATCGAAACGTTTTCTGGAAAATTTCACACGCAACGCGATTACACAATATCTTATTTATTAAACTCCAATTTTGATTCCAATTTGACGGCTACAAGCATTAAAATTGTTATTCATTAGACCAACACCGATACTTGAGTCTTGAAAAATGTCTTAACCGTGGTTCTAAATAAAATTGCCTCTTCTGGTCAACTTACAACGACACAACCTTCGCGATTTGGCTTTTCTGAATATAAAATATCAAAATAATTACAGATCACATCTCAATGAGGGGGGATGTATTCATCGCTTCATCAAAAATTGTAATCTCGACAAGATGAACTTCTACCATAAATTGCATTATAGGAGCAAACCAAGCTGATTCAAAATCAATTTTAAAAGTAAAATCGGTTCTCTTAATCCTTCTGTTGGAAAAACACTTACCCGTGCCCAGAAGACTCACCGCTTTCACGGCATAAATTTTTGGTACGCATTTTAAACACAAATGGCATTTGACAGTTTTCTTTTGTTTGTTGGTCACTGACTTTTTCAAATTCGTTAACTTGTAAATTTTATAAAATCTAAATTTTTATATATCTGTATAATTTTTATATTATATTTGAAAAAAAAAATTACTTTAACCTACTCAAAAATCTCTTATTCCGATTAGGAGAACGATTTTTCAAAATACTCGTCGCCTAAGGTAATCTTGATTATAGAGCACATTACTAGTTTTTATGGTACGGCCAGGAAATCTCACTTCTTTACTCTTCTCGTTTTCAATTCCGTCTTTCCGTTAAAGGCCTACGCTCATATAAAGTCTTGGACTAGTCCCATCCGATAAAGATGAATTTTAAAACGGTCATGGCCAGTTAGAATAGCGAACAGGATCCTGTTTCCTGAAAGACCGAGCAAACCTATCTAGCCTCAAGCACCTTAGTTTTAATTCATTCAGAATAAAATCTTTAACTGCTTCCTTAACACCATAAAAGGATAAGGGAGCAGCGGGTTCAGGACTATTAAGCTCCAAACAGGGCAGGAACGTACCCAGGATGAGTAAAACGCCAATTTCATTAAAAGCCCCAGCCTAAACATCTAGATATGAAGATAATAAATAGATATACCAATTGTCGCTTAAAATATAATAATGAAGGAAGTTCTTACAGAAGACTGACTGACATACGCTCAAACGCCTTATTCGTGCAAAGATTTTTTTATAAGGCACATTTGACGAATATATACTATAGTCAAGAACTAAGATATGGAAACGGCCAATAATCAGTTGTCAAATCGGGTCACAATGGTATTCTTAGTTTGCAATAATCCCAGAAAATTTGAATCGCGCGATTCGGGATTTATCAAAGTTAATCGCGGAACACGTTCTTAAGTATTCCCTTTAGCCTCAACAGTTTTTGAAATTATTTTTAAAAGAAAATTATGCCTAATCGTTTTCTAGATTTCAAGCACCACTTCAAATTTAGTGTTTAAATTAGAAATGTTTGCTATTTGGAGAAAAATTAGCGAACTTAAAAAAAATCTTTAAAAACAATTTAGATCCAGAAATGCGTCTATAAACGTGAAAAATTTAAATATTGAGTAATTTTTAAATGTTTAGCTACATGAATTTATTGAATTGAATGAAAAAGCGATTTATTTTAATGTATTTTCCAATTTTTTTTTAATTGATGTAAGATTAGCATTAAAAACGGCAAACTTAAGGAAACCGGCGAACATCATCGGATTTTGGTAAATTTTTGTTAATCTCTCCGTGATGAATTGATAATCAAGCTTTTTTAAAGTTATTTTAAAAAGCTTTAAAAACGTCGAAAAATAAATATCTCAAGTTCTCATTGAGTATGGGAAAATATACACACAAACTTATGGATTGTTTGGAAATCGCATCTAGTTCTCATGAAAATACTATCAGAATAGAAGAAAAGATAAATAGAAAATTTACATTGAATGGGACTCAATGCCACATGAACAGTAAAAACGAAAGCTTTTTCCATATTACACTCATGCACCTTGCCTAAAAAGAAATAAAATAAACGAATAAATTTGAAGCCCATAAAATTTTTTGCTAATTTTAATCTTTTGAAGATTTTCCAAACACAGACAGATCCCGCTGCAAGATTTCCATAATAAGCATGTGTGGTTCTATATGTGAAGTTAACTGAAACTTGTAATGAACTAAAGTAAGCGAGCTAAAACATAAAGCTTAACTAAACGTATGTCCTTTTCGCTTAATTTCTTATAAATGTGCAATCTGGAATAGCAATGCTTAATATCGTAATAGTTCCCTCATTTAAATTTTTGTTACATACTTCAGTTCAAATTAGTTTTGTTTATCTATAATTTAACAAACAAGAGTAGCTAAAAATTAAAGAATTTGTGACTAATTAGCGAAAACGATTCAATGAAATTTAACATGAGGAAACAGATTCTTGTCTATGTAAGTAGAATCCATTTCGATCGAACTAAAATTAACGAACAAAATTTTAAAACAATTTTTATGTAGGAACAAGATTTGATTTTTCCTTCATTTTCCTTAGGCTTCATTTAATCTTCGCTACAGATTTTTTAAAAAAACACTAATTATTCCTTCCTTTGGGAGGTTCAGAAACGAGCTCATACCCATGGAAACGACACATCATCACGAAAAGGTCAAATTTATTCCAAATGATTTTTATGAATTAAAATAAGACGAATGAAATTCTTATTTAATAAACTTGTCAATATTTAAGAGATACGAAATTCAAATAAATAAATAAAATAAGAAAGATTAATAATTGTCAATACGAACCTGGTATTTTACTCATATTCCCTTTAAAAAATTTTCCCTTTTTCTCTTTGAATATTCAAGTAAACTATTTCTTAAAACTATTTAAATATCTCACGTTTTGTATTTTATCTTTTTAATAAACTAAAATCTAAATTCCATACTAAACGTTTACAAACACAATCACGATGCAACAAGATTAAAAAAAAAAATTAAAAATGAAACAAACGAACACGAATATGTCATTTTAAATTTTATTTGTTTAAGCGGAATAACATTTGTTGTACGTTTTTGTCTTTTTCTTCGTATGTATGATGAAACTTTCAGTGCTACTCGCATTTAGCGTTGTGCACACGTAAAAGAATTAAATTTTTATGGATTATTTCGTAAGTCATTTTAGTACAAATTAGTTTTATTAAGTTATTAGTTTATTTAAATAGTACAATAAATACATTTTTATATTAATTATATCTAAAATATGATTTTTAGCCATATGATGATGAATTTAACAGTTTTATTTAAATAATGTGATACGAAACGGCTCAACATTTTACGCTATTGTATGGACAAATGTTGAGAATATTTCAAAACACTAGGAATTGGAAAACATATATTTCGGAGAAACACTTAAAGATAAATCGACTTTAGAACTATTGTAGAATAAGCCTATAAAATTGCAGACCGCAATTTATTTTGGTTTTTAACGATACAGCCCCAAACCATTTAGTAATGAAAATAAGGAAGCTAGGAATTTGAATTCTTTCGAAAAGAAACCGACAGCAGCAAAAGAAGACATTCGAGTTTCCATCAACATAGCATACAATAATTCATTGAAATTTTTACTGCGTTTGATGCACTTGCTAATTTGCAAAATTTGCAAAAGTGAATTACTTTTGAGGAAAGCGGACATCGTGATCTCAGTTATCTTTTAAATGTGTTTTATAAGTGTGATACTGGTTTTCAGTAGCGAAACTAGGTACCAACAGCACCGGCAGCCGCGGGGCCCACGGTTATTGGGCCCCAAGAGATTTATCAAGCGTTGGAATATTAGTTCAAAGTCAAGATAGATGGTTGCTCAAATTAAGCTTAAAGTAGACCCCCCCCCCCTCCTTTCAAAATTGTAGAACGGGACATTTCTAGGAACTTTTTAAGAAAAGGCGGTGGTCTAGTTTTTAGAGAAAGAAGAAATCGTTCGTGTTGCTACTAAATATTTTCTTAAGGCCCAACAATTTCTTCTTGTTTGCTAAAGGTGAATGTCAGAGTATTTACATACAATCTTACTTCAAAGAAATAAAAATGGCTTTAGGTTCTGACAGATGAGCTAAACTGATTTTAGTGTTTGCTGGGTTGATTTATTTGTAACGTTCTGCACTCCATATTTACAATTTTTGTACTTCAAATTCAACCTTTCACAAATCAAATTAAGCCTTTTGCCAAACAAATGCAACCTTTTACAAATCAAGTTTTGATGAATTAATTTTTAGGATGATCCGATTTGTTAAAGGGGGCTAATACTAATCTGAAAAAAAACAAGAAATTGTTGAAACTTTCTTCCTAGAAAAATACCTAACTGCGAAGGAAAACGATTTCTTGCTTCCCTCGATAGGAACGCCTTTCTCTTTAGAAAGGGAATCAACGGATACTTGTGTTTGAGCCAAACTATAGTCAGTCTCTATCTTGAATTCGTTCGATTTAAAGTTTCTCATTTAGCTAAATTTACCAGTAAACCCGGTAAACCCGATTTATTTTGAAAAACTATGTATGAGGAAATTGCAAATTCCAAATTAATTTTGCAATTAGTGGTGGTTTTTTCTTTTTGGTTGTTTTTGGCGGGTTCTCCTGTTTCATATCCCCTTGTCTCCGATTTCAAGAAAGATCATCGATCGTGATCATCGATACGAATTTTCGTGGGTTTTCTAGATTTTTACAGGATTTCCGAAATTATTATTAACATCCCTATTTTTCGGTGTAACTGAAATTGTTCGAGTTCAGTCGAGATTCACATAATATAGAGATCATTCGAATTTTTCTAACAGAGAGATTTCTCAAATTTTTCGACATTTCTAGGATTATTCGAGATTCTTAAAGATTTTCAAATTTATTAGAATTTTGTATGGCTATGTTCTGCGCTTAGCTTTCAGTTGTGGATATGTGCAGAGTTACAGATATAAATCTGAATCGTGATATTTAGTTGATCTTTCAAGACTATTCAAGAATATCTAGGTCAGTGCTGGTTTCGAAATAAACAGAAGAATGGTATTGGTAGAGAGGATGTCAGGCTTTGGCAAAGGAATTAAATTATTTTGTGGTTTGATGGATGTGTACCGGTTTATCTCAGGCGCTTCGTACGACACAACAGTTAGGCTCTTTGATGAATCTGCCAAATCTGTTATTGATTTGTCATGTGTGAACACCGTAAAATGCAAACAAGGATATAATCCGCAAAATAAAATGCCAATGAACGAAGGCTCTTGGAACGAACTTCGAAGTTCGGTATTACAACGCTTATTAGATAATATAGCAGTAAAATAGTAGATCTTGCAGCAAATAGCTGCTCTTCTTGAAATATAAGTATTTTTGGAGTATCACAAAGACGAGTGCCAATCAAATCATAAAGGTTCTGCTGAAAAGATGGAGGTGTACACGATAAAAGAAATGTTGGCACATTCTGTTGAAAAACATGGCGTCAGATATAAAAATTAAATAGGCGACGGTGACTCCAAAACGTTTAAATGTATACTACCTAGATTTGAATTTGTATGCTGATGACTTGACAGTTTGCAAAAATGAAAGCATTGGACACGACTAAGAAAAGTGAACAAAGAAAAGAGGCTCGGCGGATGTGGACTGCTCACTGATTCTCTAATAAATCAACTTACTAATTATTATGTAAATGTTATGAAAAAAGCTTTAGGGGGCCACATACGAACATGTGATATCCACAAACGGAACGCCAATGCAAGATAAATGTCGACCAAGAGCAGGTAGTTGGTGCAAATGGAAGGCTCTTCATGTTGCAGGTAAAGAAGATGAATTTAATCAACCCTCCACTACATACCAAAGTGCAGGAGCATATCAAGCCAACTTACAAAGAACTATCGCAAGATGATCTCCTTGAACGATGTCTTGGCGGCCGCAGTCAAAACATAAATAAAAGTTGTAATGCCCAAACAATTAGTTGCTGGATTTAAGATCGTTGAATTATCTGCTTTTATAGCTGTGATCATTTATAATAATTGTTTTGAGGGTATTTTAAAAATTTTGCATGCGTTATAGATTGGGCAAGTATGCAATTTGTTCAGTGAAGAATTTGCTGATGCCGCAGTTCAACGACAAATAATTCGAAGATTAAGCCGCTCAAAGGAAGAGAGATTGAGATGGAAGCTTGATGTAAGTTTCGCGAAAAAATAATTTTTAAGCAACGCTTTTGTTAAAGTGGGTAAACCTAAATAACTAGTAAACAAACGATTTTAAATATTAATTTGACCAAGAAAATGAAGAAATATGTTAAAAAAGTTTTATGATTTTTCGCCCACCAAATCGTCAATTTTTAACTTTTTTTTTAATTTTCTAGGTTTACCGACGAATGATACGTCTCCTTCTAACTAAACAATTTTTTTTTTTAGTCAGATTAAAATTGAGTACTGAAGAGAGTGGTTGCAGTGAGGAACTTTCGTCGAAAAAACGTATTAGAAGAAAAAAATCGAATTCTCCTGAAGAACAACTGTGAATTGTTAAAGTTGCAGCTGACATTATCTCAGAAAATATTCATTCAAGAGCTCACAATATGTGCTCCGAATATCCGCCGTGATTTCACTGAATGTCCCTTCCCAAAAGTCAAAGCATTAATGTCAATAAGCACTGTTTGGTGCTGGTGGAATTTCAAAAACAGAAGAAGCTTAAGAGCACAAAATCGAGTTTATATGCAGCTTTCACGCCATTTCCAGCATCGCAATGGTACATTTGTCCAAAATAATTCTCTAGAATTACTTTTAAAGGTAATCAAACTAAGCTCTCGCATTGATTTTCAGAATCAATTTGACATAGCGTTGGTTTCCTCAAACTTTCAAAAAAAAAATCTTATATGGGGCAAACCAGATGGCATTTTTTGAGAAACAATTGGAATTTTCGTTGATTTCAATAGAATTAGAATATTTACTTGTACCACATCAATTGGATATTATCATCTGTGGGGTCTAGCGGACGTGATGATTCCGCCATTTTTCATTTTTCATGACAGATAATAGCAGAGTTTAAAATGGGATTTCATTTCGCTCTTCGCTCTTCATTTTCTTTCAAGAGCGATAATAAAAAGTAGATCTCTTTATAAAGAGCGATATTGTAGAATAAAAATTACGCTCTGAAGAACAGGAGCATTATTTTTATTATACCTAAGGCTCTTGCTCTTCCACTATTGCGTATGTGTTATCATATTTTCGCTCTTTGTTATTGAGCTATATTGAAAAAATAAATAAGCTATGCTCTGAAGAATAAAAACGTCATTATTATATTGCTCCTGCTCTTGTTATTACGGCAAACGGTTACACTTAAAACCTTCTAAACTTCCCTCTTTAGAAAGCCTGATTATTTTGTTAGCGAACAGATGCATGGGCGCTGGAAATGACATTCTAAAATGATTTTTGGATGAAGTTCTGGAATATGGCCAATTAGAATGGAACTTGGCTATTCTTTAACCGATTTGAGTGAAATTTAAAATACGCAATGGAAATGGAATTCTAAAATGATTTATATATGAAGTCCTGGAATATGGCCAATTATGATGGAACTTGGCTATTTCTTAACCGATTTTAGTGAAATTTGACATGTGAGTGGAATTCTAAAATGATTTATGAATAAAGTTCTGGAATATGGCCAACTAAGATGGACCATGGTTATTATTTAACCGATTTGAGTGAAATTTGACATGTGCATTGGAAACTGGATTCTAAAATGACTTTTAGAGGAAGTTCTGGAATATGGCCAATTATGATGGAACTTGGTTATTCCTTAACCGATTGTGAGGCAATTCGACACGTGCATGCGAAATAGGATTCTACAATGATTTTTAGATGAAGTTCTGAAATATGGCCAACTAGGATGGAACTTGGGTATTCCTTAACCGATTTTAGTGAAATTTGACAAGCGCGATGGAAAATTGATTCTACAATGATTTTTAGATGACGTTCTGGAATATGGCCAATTGTGATGGAATCTGGCTATTCCTTAACCGATTTTAGAGAAATTTGATATGCGCAATGGGAACGGGATTCGACAATGATTTTTGGAGTGAAGTTCTGGAATAACCAATTTGAATGGAACTCGGCTATTCCTTAACAGCGATGGAAAATGGATTCTACAATGATTTTTAGATGAAGTTCTGAAATATGGCCAACTAGGATGGAACTTGCCTATTCCTTAACTGATTTTAGTGAAATTTGACATGTGCGTTGAAAATGGGATTCTCAAATGATTTTTGGATAAAGTTCTAGAATAAGGCGAAATAGGATGGAACTTGGCAATTTTTTAATCAATTTTAGTGAAAATTGCGCAATGGAAATAAGATTCTAAAATCATTTTTCATCATTTTATTCACAATGAGTTTCTCAAATAAGAAAAATTTAGATGGAACTTGGCTATTTTTTAACCGATTGTGATGCAATTCAATATATACGTTGGAAGTGGGATTCCAAAATAGTTTTTAGATAAAGTTCTGGAATATGCCCAAATAGGATGGAAATTACAGATTATTTCTCTACCGATTTTCAGTCTGCCTCACAGCAGGTAAACCTCGACAGCTGCATGGATTACGGAGACTGTCACAGACAATAGCTTTTGAGGTACCTCATAATGATACAATTATTATAATCTGCCGGGAAATTTAATCACAATAAAAGGAAAATAAGAAAAACTGGATGACAGCATGCTAATGTTAGTGTAGGGCCCCTTAATTAGGAAAATCATTTTAGAATCTCATTTCCAACGAACATGTCAAATTGCATCAAAATCAGTTTAGCAATAGTAAAGTTCCATCCTAGTTGGCAATATTTCAGAACTTCTTCTAAAAATCATTGTAGAATCCCGTTTTCATCACGCATGTCAAATTTCACTAAAATATGTTAAGGAATAGCCAAGTTCCATCCCAATTGGCCATATTCCAGGACTTCATCTAATAATCATTGTAGAATCCAATTTCGATCGCCCATGTCAAATTTCTCCAAAAACCGGTTAAGGAATAGCCAAGTTCCATCACAATTGGCCATATTCGAATTCCCATTCCCATTTTAAATATCGTTTATCGAACATTCTTTATTTCTTAAAATCGGTTAAGGAATAGCCAAGTTCCATCCTAGTCGGCCATATTTCAGAACTTCATCTAAAAATCATTTTTGATCAATTTCTCTAGAATCGGTTAAGGAATAGCCATTCCAAAAACCTTTTTAGATTCCCATTTTCAACGCATATTCACTAAATTTCACTACAATCGGTTAAGGAATAGCCAAGTTCCATCCTAGTTGGCCATATTCCAGAACTTTATCTAAAAATCAATTTAGAATCCCATTTCCAACGCACATGTCAAATTTCTCTAAAATCGGTTAAGGGATAGCCAAGCTTCATCACAATTGGCCATATTCCAAAACTTGATCCAAAAATCATTTTAGATTCCCATTTTCAACGCACATGTCAAATTTCTCTAAAATCTGTTAAGGAATAGCCAAGTTCCATCCTAATTGGCCATATTCCAGAACCTCATCTAATAATCATTGTAGAATCCCATTTCCAACGCGCATGTAAAATTTCTCTAAAATCGGTTAAGGAATAGCCAAGTTTATCACAATTGGCCATATTTCAGAACTTCATCTAAAAAGCAGTTTAGAATCCCGTTTTCATCACACATGTCAAATTTCACTAAAATCGGTTAAGGAATAGCCAAGTTCCACGATATTGTCTGCTAATCACATATTGACCAAACGACTGATATGGGAGACACACACAGAAAACCTACACGCTGCCCTACATTAACTAGTAACATTATGAGGCAGAAATATTGGATAATGAACGGACGTACGAAAATACGTTCATGACTCAAAACTGGTGTAATTTGTGTCAAACATGCACATCGAACGAGCCGACAATTAATGGGAAACTTGCCCACGGAGCGGGTAACTCCGGCACGCCCATTTACAAACTGCGGGATTGACTTCGCCAGGCCTCTCTATTTTGCGACGAGGAAAGGTAGAGGTGCAACCAATCCTAACAAAGGATACTTGTGTATTTTTGTTTGTAACGGTCAGGTAAAGAATCACCCCAGTCTATTTTCAGAAACCACATCTTTTGGAATAAGATTTTCAGTAGCAATACGGATGGAGATAAAAAGCCCAATGAATCAAAAACCCTAGAAACTTCTGATAACAGCTTTCGTTTTGTGAGTGGACCTTCCTTTTCTGGACTGACCTTGAAGATGATGTATCATCGCCGGGGCGCCAATATAAGCCAAGCATAGTCACTGTGGCATTTACATCACCATACAATCTCGTAGTTTCCTCATTGGTAAAATCGTCGCTTAGACTGCGTATGTTTGAGTGCCATTTTCTTAACAAAAACCCCTCATTTTGTAAAATATCGGATATCCTCTTCTTCTGTTTAGTCGCCTCTTGTTCATTATCGAAGCCCGACAAAAAATCATCAACGTAAAAATCATGCAAAACCAGTTGCAAAATATTATCATCACCGCAATTGCGAGCTACTTGATGGAGAGTACGAATTGCTAAATAGGCAGAGAATGCTAGACCAAACATCACTCGGGTTAATCGATAGTGTCGTATTTGTTCGTTCGGATTTTCTCGCCATAAAACTCGCTGATAGTTAGTATCATCAGGAGAAACGAACACTTGTCGGTACATTTTCTCTATATCGGCTGTTAGCGCTATCTTATTGCGTCGGAATTTTAATAAAGTGACCCAGAGTGTGGGTTGTATCGTTGGTCCGGTCATCAGAGCGTCGTTGAGAGAAGTGCCGTTAGTGGTTTTAGCTGAACCGTCAAAGACTACTCGCACCTTTGTTGTATCACTGGATTCTTTTATGACGGCATGATGCGGTAAATAGAAAATTTTTTCATCACGTAGATCTTGTTGGCTTTGCAGAATTTCCTCCAAGTGTCCCTTTTCCACATATTCTCGCATTTGTTGGATATATTGGTTCCGTAGTTCTCCATCGTTTAACAGTTTCCGCTCGAGTGCTAAAAATCGTTTGGATGCCATCAGTAAAGAGTTTCCCAATACGACCGATGTTGCCCGGAAAGGAAGTCGAACCATATATCGCCCATCTAGTAGCCTTTTCACTGTTTTGTCGTAAAATGTTTCGCATTCTTCATCCTCCGGTTAAATTTGTTTTATTTTATTTGAGGCAAATCTTCAATTTCCCAAAATTGTCGCAGTGTTTGTTCTATGTTTACATCTAATTGTATATTTGGTATCGCCGCCATGAAAGTTGAGGTCTCCAAATGGGATAGGGATTTGGATTGACCAGATACCACCCAACCGAATACAGTTTTTTGTAAGATGGTAGTCCCAAATTGTTTCTGCTCGTGATTTAGAAGGGTAAAGAATTTATCTGCTCCAATCAAAACATCTATAGGGGCTGGTTTCACGAAGCTTGGATCAGCTAATTGTATATTTTCTATTCGTTGAAAAACTTCAGTGGTTATGCGGCATCCTGGTATTCTCTGCGGTAGCTTATTTAGGATGAACGTGTCGACCTCTATTTGTACATTAGGATTATACAAAGATCCCATCACTAGTTTACTTCTTCCTCTTGATTGGATTGAACCCGCTGTTATTCCTGTTATGTTCACATTGGCTCTCTCTCTCTCTCTTCAAGTGTAGTCTTTGGACACAATATTCAGATACGAATGAGGATTCTGACTCACAATCGAATAGCGCTCTACATCGATAGGTTTTTCCATATTTATTGGTAATAAGAACGTTTGCTGTTGGTAGGATAGCCTTCATTTGCTTTGATGATGATTGCTGTATGACGGCGTTGAAGTTGGTGGATTTAGCTTGTGTCTCTGTCATCTCGGTATTGGCGTCAGTATATATAACGTAACGTGATGTCTGCGTTTACACCTTACAGTTTAATCTTGATCGGCAAACGACAGCCTGATGGTTGAAGATAAACAATTGAAACATAGTTTATTCTCCGCTACAGTCCGTTTTCGCTCTATCATTGGAAGTATAATATACTTCTCGCACTTCTCAAGATAATGGTCATCAGCACATAACGGACAGGAAATTTTTGTTTGAGATACCATTGCTGCAACTCGTTTTGTAGAACTCGGTTTGACCTTCTGCATTGAATCAAGACTTTCAAGTGAGTCACTTCTCTTGCTTAGAAACTTGAAAAATGTGTCTAGAGACGGAAAATCAACTTCTGCGGTCGCGTGAGCTCATGCTTCCTTTGATTCATCATCTAACTTGTTCACCAGTATATGGATCAACCACGGATCCCGAGCTTCAGCTGATGTACCAAAAACCCTTAGACCACGAATGACCTCATCAAATAAATCACGAAAAGAGGGAAACTCTGAATACATACCACTAAATGCTGGAATATTTACACGTGGTAAACGCACCTCACTTTCAAGTTTATTTAGATTTGAAACTTCCTGCAGAAAGTTGGTTTGATTCAAAATGAGGTCTGCATTATCTTGCTCGTGCGATTTTTCGAGCCTAACTAATTTTTGTTTTAGTTTATAATGACCAGTTTCAATCTTCTCAACTATCTCGGCATTCGCGTCATTGAATTTACCTTTTAGGTTTCTTTCTAAAATTTGGAAATCATTTCGTTCGTCGTTAAGAAGAAACAAAAAGGCTTTAATTTCGCTAAAGCGAGTATTGTTATTGATATTCACGGCCTGAGCTTTAATTTGCTCTAATGTTTTCAAGATTCGTTTGAGTGCTCTTGCCTCCGCCATTTCGATTTCTCGTTATTTTCGCGTGTACGATAAAATCTTCACTTCACTTAAAAAAATGCACTAAACCGATTTGCCAGCGAGTATCGCTATTGAACGTAAGTATAAATTATTTTATATAATGCAAGTGTTATAAAGACATTGATAATTAAATTATTTTGTTTCAGATACATTACATAAGAAAATATACTCTGTACTGGAGTTTGCATCACTGGAGTTTATATTGGAGTTTTCATCACTGGAGTTTATATTGGAGTTTTCATCACTGGAGTTTAGATAAGTTTATACATTTATTTGTTGTTATCAAATGATTCTTTGATTTTTCTTTTTGTATTTTAGTTATCAAGATTCGTTTGTTCATGGCATGAACAGGAATAGCCAAGTTCCATCCTAGTTGGCCATATTCCAGAACTTTATCTAAAAATCAATTTAGAATCCCATTTCCAACGCACATGTTAAATTTTTCTAAAATCGGTTAAGGAATAGCCAAGCTTCATCACAATTGGCCATATTCCAGAACTTTATCCAAAAATCAATTTAGAATCTCATTTCCAACGCACATGTCAAATTTCTCTAAAATTGGTTAAGGAATAGCCAAGTTCCATCACAATTGGCCATATTCCAGAACCTCATCTAATAATCATTGTAGAATCTCATTTCCAACACGCATGTCAAATTTCTCTAAAATCGGTTAAGGAATAGCCAAGTTCATTACAAATGGCCATATTTCAGAACTTCATCTAAAAATCAATTTAGAATGCCGTTTTCATCAAGCATGTCAAGTTTCACTAAAATCTGTTAAGGAATAGCCCAGTTCCATCACAATTGGTCATATTCACCAAATTTCACTAAAATCGGTTAAGGAATAGCCAAGTTCCATCCTGGTTAGCCATATTCCAGAAATCTATGTAAATATCGTTTATCGAACATTCTTTATTTAACGATATTCAAAGAGCAATTCGTGTGTTACAAAAAATATCGCTTCCTAATGTATTTTCTTCAATCGCTCTGTAGAATGGGTTGGGAGCGACATTTTTAACTTTTACGCTCCCTGTTCTAAGAGCAAAATTAAAAATAAAAATTTAAATCACTTTGAAAGAGCGAAATAATTTTATTTTTGTGTTTACCATTAGAGGGTAAGAGCGTAAAAGCAAACTGAAAAAAAATTTGATTAGGAGCAAGAGCGAAAATTTGTATAAAGAGCTCTAAAAGATCGAAAAATTTAAACTCTGGATAATAGTAACAATTTCTTGGATATTTTAATAACCATTTTGGTATTTAATTAAGAGAATAAAGCGAGGCATTGAAATTTTTTTCTAGCTATACATTTTCATAAATGTTTAACTAAATATTGTTGTTGTCAAATTCACGTACGAAATATTTTCGTAATTTAATTTGATCGAAACCTTAATTTTCATCTAAATTCTGTACTGAACCGGGAAAAATTTAAAATCTAAGTGAAATCAGAAAGAGCGCTACAATTTTTGGCTATTCGATCGCCTAAATAATTAATTTGGTACCTATAAAACTTATTTCCATTCATTAATATTTTATCAACTGACAGGAGTTTATTATTTTTAATGGGAAAATTATTTTAATTCAACAAAACAAAAGAAAACAGCAAAATCTTTGTGTCTATGTATGTATATATGTAGTTTATAAGTTAAGATAAATGTTTTTTTTTTTTGTTGCTTTTCGCCTAGATTTTTACTTTTTTATATGTAATACTAAAGAATGATTAATGAATACACTAGATTTTATGGCAAGGATATAAAAATAAAAATAAAAAAGGAGATAAAATCAAATCCTAGATTTATATATTATATATTACCTGTTCGTGTACAATAAAAGTCATGCACCCATTGGTATGGCCAGGTGTTGAAACCGCTTGTATAGTATGGCGTCCAAAATCAACTTTTTCATCTGAATTCAAAAATTTATCAGCTCTTGCACCGCTTACACCAGAAATTACACTTTGAGTGCCGGGTAGAAGTTGTTTCAGGTATCCAGTACCCGTAATATGATCAGCATGCATATGAGTGTTTACTGTAACAAAACAAAAAAACCAAATTACATGACTTATTGATATATTTACATATCGCTTTGTAATTGATAGTTTTTCATTAGTTTTTAACACATAAATATATTATATAGTTCACAAAGACTAAATATAATCTCTCCTCCTTTTTCATGTATCATTTTGTGCCACCGCACACCATAACTACATGCCCTTGCGTCATTCATACAATAAGAGCAAACGACAAACACCACCAACAACAAAACAAGACAAAATTTTTGCAGTTTTACAGTCGACGATAAAACATTTGTAATAGATAACAACTGTAAATGGGGTGAAAAAAAAAAAAATCTTCTCACATACGTATGTGTATACATATAAAAATATACGCATCAAATTAATCATTCCGCTTTCATTCGAATGCGAAGGGGACTTCCGCGAGAGAAGAATCCAGTGTACATATAGTCATATAAACATTTCTTAAATCCGCATGCTTCGTATTTTTATTCCACCAGATCGATACGATAATTTATCAAGAAATTTTTATTCCGTCTTCTTTCAAAACGTGTACGTATGTGTGTGTGTGTGTGCCTTTTTCAGTGATAACATGTGAGAACAACTTTAGAATTTAGATAAGCTTGATGATTTCACACCCAACAGAAAATGCCTATAAATTTTGGGAGTTTTATTGGTAGTGGTGAATTTAGTGTGGTTTTGTTGCATTTGGCTATGTATGATGACGACGAAATTCCAGAAAAATCAATTAGGTGGCGTCGATAAAATATAAAAACAGTTATTTTGGGTTATATCTCGTCTGGTGACAATAATCTATATGGGGTAAAATTTTTCGTGAAGCACAATTTTTGAATTAATTGAAAGTTGTGTATATACACGGCAAGTATGAATTTTGGTATGTGATGGCCACCTTGGGTGGGGGAGGGGGGGCGGATTTGGGATCTTTACTTGATTGGAAATTTAGGAAACTACGAAAATGTGAACCAAAATTTAAGAATTGGAAGTTAGAAATGTTCGTAATTCAGAAGTGATAACGTTTTCAGAAATTTGGTGTTCTTAATTTTTGTTAAACATTTACTAAAATTTTACAAAATTTACAAAATAAAAATTCTGTAAAAAAAACTGTGTTCTGTATGTACGAGTATATAAGAGATTAAATTTGAGAAAATATCAAATTTGGGAAACTCGACTTTTAATTACTTCGGTCTAAAAACGTCAAAGTATTGAAAACCTGTCAAAAATGATGAAAAATTTGGTTGGTCCAAAACCGCTTTTCTCGACGTTTCCCTCCGTCTGTCTGGATGTCTGTTGGTCTTTAGCCATGGTATCTCGAGAACGGCTTGTTCCATTTAGAATTTTTATTTTGCCAATCTGTTTCTATTGTCAAGGCTGAGATTTGAAAAGCTTTTGGAACCTGTGCGTCAAGAGGGTCGGGTACCTGCCATACGAATTGATCCAAAATACCCTTATAGAAATATCAACCAATTTTTTTTATATGCTGGTTTGAATATTGGCTTGGGTATTGAGTTTGGGGTTGAGTTTTAGGTTAAGTTAGGGGTCAATTTGTGGGTTGAGTTCAAGTTGAGTTGGAGTTGAGTTGGGGTTGGGTTAAGATATAGTGAGCAGTTGACCAATTTTTTATATATGCTGGTTTGAGGATTGAGTTGAAAGAGAGTTTGCAGTTGGGTTGAGGGTAGAATTGGGGGCCGTTTGCAGGTTGAATTGGGGTTGAGGTGGTGTTGGACCAGTATTTAGTGGGTAGTTGAGCAATCTATAAAATAAAGTGAGTGTTTGTATGTATGTACAGCATATGCGTATGGAATGATATCAAAGGGCCGAATGTCGAAGGGCCGAATGGGTCGAAGGGCCGAATGGGTCGTAGGGCAGAACGGGTCGAAGAACCGAAGGGCCGAATGTCGAAGGGCCGAATGTCGAAGGGCCGAATGGATCGAAGGGCTGAATTTTTATTTTTTTTGGTTTGTTTTTAGAAATATAATTGTTTTAAGGAATATTTTGTAAATTTTTTATTAAATATAAATTAATTTCTTATGTATTTATATATTTTATCGATATAAAATTTTGCATTTCAAAATGTTGCATTAACATAATATTGTTTTTTTTATTAATCTTGCAACTACAAAATCTTGCAATTACAAAATCTTGCGTAACAAAATATGCAATTATTTTTCTTTTTAGTAGGTATCATTAATAGATTCAATATAATCCGCTCCTTCGTGCGGCACGCAGTGCGACATGTTTGCTGATCCCGGCTCAGACGCCGCCGAACTTCAAATCCAAAGCCCCTCGGAGGGCTAGGCGGGGTGGGAAGGGGGAGCGCAGCGACCTTCGTTAGAGTTACCGAAGCCGTTAGCCTCTACAATTCTAAGTTAAATTAGTCGATGTCATTTTTCTTCAATTAATTTTTCTCAGAATAGAGAAAAAATGAACGGGAAATTGTTATGCAACATTTTGTAAAGCAAAATTACATTCCCAACCCAGTTTTCCTATGTCTCTTATTTTAAGTTGATTTTTCACATGAGCAGGCATTTATGTATATCAAGATGGTTCAGATTCAATTAATAAAAAATAATTTTAATAATTAATTAATACACAAATTTTATTTAAAATTATAATTTCAGAAGTCAATTGCTCTTCTTGAGATATGTTTGAAAAAATATACTAAGAATTAAACTAAATTTAAGGGATTTATAAAAATTCATAAGAAATTAATTTATATTTGATAAAAAAATTTACAAAATATTCCTTAAAACAACAAATTTAAAAAATTATATTTCTAAAACAAAACAAACAAAAAAAAAAAAAAAAAAAAAAAAATCGGCCCTTTGACCCATTCGATTCTTCGGCATTCGGCCCTTTGAAATTCGGCCATTCGTACCCATTCCATGTGTATGATATTTAAACAAATCCACACGACTTGACCTATTTGAACCAAATCTTACATTGTTTAAGACTTAAGAAAGGTCACTGTTAATATCTCAAACCTCAAATTGAACCTTTTCCATTTCATATTAAACCTTTAGCAAATTAAATGAATGGCCAATTAGGATGGAACTTATCTACTTACTTATTTCTTAAATGATTTTAGTGAAATCTGACTTCCAAGATGGAAATGGGATTCTAAAATGATTTTTGGATGAAGTTCGGGAATATGGCCAAATATAATGGAACTTGCCTATTTCTCAACCGATTATGATGAAATTTGACATATGCGTTGGAAATGGGATTCTACTCTTCCATTCTACGGAACTTGCCTATTTTTGAATCAATTATGATGAAATTCGGCTTGCACATTGGAAATGGGATTCTAAAATGATTTTTGGATGGAGTTCTGAAATATGGCCAAGTACGATGGAACTTGCCTATTTCTCAACCGATTATGATTACGTTTAACATGTCCGTTGGAAATGAGATTCTATAATGATTTTTGGGCGAAGTCCTGGTATATGGCCAAGTATGATGGTGCTTCCCTATATCTAAACTAGTGATGATGAAAGTCGGTTTAAACATTGGAAATGGGAATTTAAATTGATTTTTGGAAGAAGTTCTGGAATATGGCCAAGTATAATGGAAGTTGCCTATTTCTCAACTGATTATGATGAAATTCGGCTTGTGTATTAGAAATGAAATTTTAAGATGATTTTTTCGATGAAGTTCTGGAATATGGCCAAGTATGATGGAGCTTGCCTATTTCTCAACCGATTATGATAAAATTTGACATGTGCTTTGGAAATGGGATTCTAAAATAAGACTAATACTACCGTTATTAGTTTCAATACAGAAGGCGCGTGTCCGCTACACACTTTATTTTTCTAAACAAGACCAAACTTACCGCTCTGACAGCAAATACTCCGGAAACGTAACCCAAAGTTGAAAGCGAAGGATTGGCAAGAAAAGTTTCTAATAGAACTAGAATATTATTACGGAGATAATCTTGATCGCTTAGCAATAGGAATCGTATGTTTAGGCTTTCTTAAAGAAACTTCAACAGCTGCATGATTCACAGAAATCTAAATAGACAACATCATAGAAGCCATATTGGCATGTTTCTCACAACCTTGTCTAAAAATAATTTTTGGGTGACATTTCCTTCTATTCGTTGGAAACGTCAAAATTATACTCGGTTAATAGCTATGTTATATTCTTATTGCACTTTATTCAAAAATCATTTTAGAATCTCATTTTCAACGCACATGTCAATTTTCATCATAATCTGTTAAGGAATAGCCAAGCTCCAGCTCAGTTTGTTAAGGGTTCAATCTGAAATGTAAAAGGTTCAATTTGGAATGTAAAAAGTTCAGTTTGAAGTGTAAAAGGATCAATTTGAAGTGTAAAACCTTTATGATGGTATAATAGTATGTTGATCGTATAATGGTAAGATGATATGATGGTATGAAGGTGTAGTAGATTGATGGTAAGATATACTTACATCACGGTGTGATGGTGTGATGGTGCGAGGTTACTATGGTACAATGGTAGGATTGTATGATTGTTTAATGGTATATTGTCATGATGGTATTATGGTACCTACCTAATGGAATAATGGTATGATTGAATGATTGTTTAAGGTTATGACGGTACGACGGTACGTATGCTGGTATGATGGCGAGTAGGGTTTGAGTTGAAATTGAGTCGGATTTGAAAGAGAAGTTAGGTTAGTGTGAGGTTAGATTGAGTTAAGTTCATACACACATATAGCCTTCGAATCGAGTTCCTTGTGGGATTTACATTAAGATGTAAGTTATTCGGTTGGGGAATTATTTTAAGTGTTGATTTGGAGGTAGGTTAAGGGTTGATTTGAAAGTTGATTATGGGTTGATTTGATGAGTTAGTTGATGGCTGGGTTGGCCGTTAATTTGTTGATTGAGTTTTAGGATTGTGTTGCGATTGAATTAATCAAGACCGAAGTTCTGATCACCTTATGAGGTTTCAGCCCTTTATATTTTATAAATTTAGGATTTTAAAAATTTGGAAAATAGAAATTTTATACTTTGGAATTTTAAGAATTGTAGATTTAGAAGACTTAAAAAATTGGTTATACACAAACAAGTATTAATGTTTATATTGAAATACCAAAGTATGACCTTTTTGGATAAAAGGTATTTTTTTAGATTATTTTATTTTGGCTCAAATTGAACTCAATTGAGCTCAATTTTGAACTTAATACTTTTTTTATAACAATATTTCCTATTCCATTGCATTTTAGTACAAACAGCGCTAAACACAAATTCGGAACATGAAGTTTACGTATTGCGATTGCTACAAAATTTAATTTTGAATATTTTCCATCTGCCATCCATGGTTCCATATGCCATCTGCCATGGTATCAGCATTAAATTATTTGATTATGGACAATTCAGAAGATTTGATATCTGTAATGAAATCTGCTGAAGTCATGAAAACGTATCAGAAACTGATAGAAAACAGCATGTCACCGGATAAGTGTCATGATTCGGAAGTAGTGCGCGGCCTGAAGGGCTGCTTTAAAAATAACATCAACAGACTAAGAACAACAAACAGAACATGCAAACTTTGGCTCCAATATTCTGAGCAAGTTATGATTGTGCTGCAGTATATCCGAGCTGAGAGGACTGCCAACTGGCAGATGCATAAGGAATCTGTTCGAAAAATGTTGCCATATTTCCATTCTGCTGACCATAACTTATATGCAAAATCTGCTCATTTAGGAAATGAAGGAGTTGCGAGTCAAGCTGACTGATGAAGAGTACAAAAAATTTCCAGAGATATACTTTTCGATAAGAAGAAAAAGTGTGCAATGGAGCGGTGTTTGGACGGACATGTGCATAGAACAATCAATGATGATAGGAAGATTATCTCGAGGACGAGGCATTACCGATGACACTATTTTAAAATGGATTGTTTCTACGCCCGTTAGCATGCTTGTGATATCCGCGATGGAAACTTTTACAGGACAATCATCAATAACTTCCGAACAACATGTAACTCCGAGGCAGTAGGAAAGCAAGAGACAATCTAGACAAAAACAAATTTATTTCATAGCTTCAATAACATCACTTGTTTCTGATTCCAACATCACCTGTGATAGTGCTTTGGATAAAGGTGAAATGCTGCTGGATAATACATTGGGTAAGAGTTTTGCGGACGTCGTTTAAGCAAGAAAATACAAAGTTATTCCAATTGCAGCTCAGGCTCAGGGAATAAAAATAAATATCGAATCTTTCGTTATAAACTCGCTGCAGTTATTTCATCGAATTGTTTGTGTTGTCAAAAGTCCGAAAGAGTTGCAGTCCTATTTTAATATGAATTGGCTTCAGCTCCATCTTCCCTTTTCAACGACGGTCTCCTACGAAAGGGAACAAAATCGAGCATTAAAACCATATTTAAAAGAGCTGACATTGGTAGGGACAATTTTCCAACAAATTGGGAATCTGTTGTAGATGGAAGCCATCTGCTTCACTCGGTAGTATGGCCAAAACCAGCGACATATGGCACGATTTTAAAAATTTATGGTGATTATGTTTTAAAACATTATGGCAAAAACACAACGGTAGTGTTTGATAGTTATCCGGACTACGCCACCACGAAAGGAGAAGAACAAAAGAGAAGAAACATGGCCAAAATTTCAGACAAACATGAGCAATATGACGTGCACAATTTCTGAAAGCGAATTCCTCGCAAACACCCATTCATCGACAAACTGAAGCAACACCTACATTGTTAGAACATACCAACACATCATGCGGAAGATGACGCAGATACCTCTATCGCAAATATAGCTGTGAGCTTTGCAAATCGTGGGGATCAGGTGGCTTGTTGCTGCAGAGGACTTGGACATCCTCATGCTGCTGGTGTTTTTATGTTCACCAGTACGTCAAACAATTTGGCTTCTTTGCCCCAAATCGAAGACTGTGCATATAGCAGCAGAGGGGGCGTGGCTGTCTTCATTAATCGACTTGCTTCCAGTTCTTCATGCTTTTACCGGATGCGATACAACCTCAGCATTGTACAGGAAAGAAAAACTAAAAGCATTCAAGCTTTTGCAGGCCAATGCAGAACTGAGGACCGACGTATAAGTGTTGCAAACGAGTGCCACGAAGGAGAATATTGCAGCTAGCGGAGCGCGTTTAATATGTGGACTATATAACATCACCAAAGAGACTCCACTAGAAGAAGCAAGATATCTTGCTTACGACAGAGTAATTGGTAATCTGCTCTAGCTTGTCTCCCACCAACAAAAGCAGCTGCAGATCAGCATTCATTTCGGGTGTACCATCAAGTTCAAGCTTGGCTGGGAAATGCTTTGCTACCAACAGATTGGGGATGGAAATCTGTCAAAAGTAGTTTGCAGCCCATTCCAACTGACCTGCCACCGGCTCCAGAACATCTGCTCAAGTTGATATCTTGCAACTGTCGTACGGAATGCACAACAAGATGCGAATGTAAGCGGTTAGGAATGCTATGCTCAGCAATGTGTGGAACCTGCCAGGGTACATCATGCAACAACGGTACAAGCGAAGAAGATCTCAATGATATTGAACGAAATGCTGAGCTACAATTTTAATTTTTAAATGCCCTTATAATTAATATTTAAATGGAAATAAAAAGAAAATATATTGACATTTAATTAATTTTATCATGGATTTTTTGAAGATTGGTTTCGACAAATTCAATCTCGCATAATGTTATGGAATAATGTTTTTTAAATAAGTCCTGCTAACTGTTCTATTCTTACAGTTAAACTCCAAAAATTTACTTGCTTTTAACATTTAGCTCAAATTTGACTTGACCAACTTAACGGCCATAAATTAAAAAATAATGTTACACAATATTGTGCACTATTAAATTCTCCGTCATTTGAGCCATTTATTGAGTTTGTGCTGTGTGCCGTTCAGAAGTTATTTTTCTGAACACCTAAAATTAGTTATTCCAACCCTGATTGCAGGGTTGGCTCAACCTTTAGATGTGGCGATTTTTTCTAAAATACAGTCTTCAAGTAGTACTACAACCCTATAAGATTTCATTTCTATTGGAATTATTTACTACTTTTGCACAAAATTCTTGCACTATAAGTGATGAAATGAGAAACGGATAAATTTAATTTTTTGTGGTTTCCCCTAAATTTTGATATTTGTAAATATGCATCTGCGTGTAACACCTACTCTCCACCTCCCGTTAACATCGAGTTATACCATTAAAATTAGAACAGTTGCTAAGAAGGCATAACTTGATTGCATGCCTAAATTTTAACGTTTCTTAACTGAATTCAAAAACATGGCTACCAGTTTCGAATGCAATTTTTCTAATTTATAGTTAGAATCTACTAGAATTTTTGTAAGGTGGTGTTGCATCTGTCACGAGAAAATTTTTTTCCAGAAACATTTTTTTTATTATGTGATACATTTTTACTGTGGGCGGTTTTTAATATGACAACGAAACAAGAAATAATTAAATTAATTCAGTTGTATGGAAACAATGAAGAACTTTTAGAACTTTTAACTCGCACAAAACTTTTAAACCGAACCCGCAATTTTTTTTTTTTTTTTTAGAGACATCACTTTAAATTTTAATAAATGTCGCTTTAAAACATCAAAACAAAATTGATTTCTAAACGTAAAATTTATTCTATGTTTTCCTCACCCGACGCCATTTTTTAAATTTTTGTTACCAGATATGGTAATTGTAATGGTACAATTTATGTCAGGTGGAGTAGCCGGGTAAGCAAAAAGAGCAGACTTTCAAGAGATAATTATCGCAGGTTTCGCATGCGGTTGCATGGTAAAATCTTCTACTCTTCTGGTACACCATAACGTACTTTAGCTTTTCACTTCATGGAGCAAAATAAAAAACTTTTTTGAAATTTTTCGTTTGGAACGGGCATCTCTCCGATACTAAGCGATTAATATTACTAATAATTTGTAAAAACTGTGCTAATATTGTATTAGAATTAATTTTATTTGGTTGTCGACACCATAATCATAAGAAACAAACCATATCTGATTGTGTAAACCAAAACCAATAACCAATAAATAACAACGGGGCAGCAAATATAAGGGCCGTACGGCGCAAACCTCCCTTGCAATGCGTAGAACTAGTAGGAACGACATTGTAATAACCTCACAAACCTACTCTTTAAATTTAACAGATCAAGACAATTCTCAATATTATTGCATTCACTCTGGTAATAGTACCCACCAAGAAAAGAAATAGTAAAATTAAGAGATCGTTCAAGATCATATAAAACATTGGCGATACCAGGGCATAGTTGGTTAGCAAATTCTTTTTTTTTGTTGTTGTTGTTATTTCTGTTTGTGCTTTCTTTTTTCTAATAATTTTTCGCTCTGCAAATCATTGATAGTCCCCAATTCTTTATCACTTCCTTTAAGTATTTGCAAAATAAGAAAATATCGACACAGATTCAAGACCTAGTTGAGAAACGTTTTCCTCTATTTCATGGCCAAGCTGAGGTCCACCTCAGAGCGAGATTTATTTCAGAATTTGAGGGGAAACTAGAACAACTTGCAACCGTATTGGATGAGGTTCTGCTCCAGCTCCGTGGGAGGGAGTGTACGATGTTCAAAGACACCAAAGTAGAACATTTCAAAGGTTTTTTGTAATTTAAAAAAAAAAAAATTTGCTCGCCCACACAGTCGAATCCCTGCACGATAAATTAAGGAATGCCAAACAGGGAATCTGCATAGACTTTGGTGGTGGGATACAGAGGTGGATTATGAGGCAGGAGTCCGTACCAAATACGGTGAGGGGTGCCCTCCCGAAACCCCTTGTATCCGCACTGAAACAGGAGGCTTTCGTTCGTGAACCACACAACGTAGTCATCTGAACCAACCTGTCAGTGGCTTCAGCGAAAACCCTACAACAGCCAATAAAAATAGCGGATGTCCTGAAAAACTGTGCTGCCAGAAAAGCTGCAAATCAGAGGTACCAACAGTTTCAGCCCCGAGCGCAACTCTACAAAACTACCAGCCGAAAAGCAATCATTAAAATTATCACCAAAATAGGGAAGGAAAAAATTGAAGACCAGATATCCACATAGAACCTAACCTAGTCGAAATCCAGGTACAAATGAATTGACAGATGACCTAGACAGGATGTCTATTAATTACATAAAGGAGATTGATGATAACTCCTTTCAGCCACAGGGAAACAAAGAGGGACTCGTCGAGCAATAGCAGTTCCAGCGGTAGTTCACAAGAGTCCGGCTCTCAAGCACTACCAGAACAATCAGACTATCCAATCTTACATCCCAAATAGGAGTTCCATCCCAGCATCAACTACTAAAACTGCGTTCCTTTGAGTTCCGCCTCGACAATCCAGCCGAATCTAGACGAGTTCTGTCTCGGCCAATTTTACCGCAACTTCAACAGTTACCTCTAGGTTTGGCCACCAAAAGAACCGGTCACAATCCATGCCTTAATACATATACACCACCTATGTATATAGTAAACTGAGCCACCACCAAATCAACCTGGTATCGAGGTACAAGTTTTCCCATGATGTAGTAAACTTAAAGCCAACAATATCCACAAAAAAGTCAACATTTCTACTAGATTCTAGTGCTTCATATCCTTTAAAAACAAGAAGATAATTAGGGATACGTGGTTGATAGATCAGAGTGGCAAAGCCCTTTTAAAGGGAATAAGCAAAGAAGCTACAACCAATCTCGGGTGTGTACAAACTCACATTGAAACCCGAAAAAATAATACAAGGTGTTTATGTTGGCAATTCCATAATTCAACGGAACATTCTATAAACTCAGGTCAGCATTGTGAATGCAAATCCTTATGAGGTAGTTATTAAGAACTTCATGCAAAACTCACCGGTTTCAAGTGTCCTGGGAGTCACACATCAGCTACAGCTTCACCATAACATACCACCAATCAATACCAGGCAGTACTTGAGGGTTCCTCAAGCTCTGAAGACACAGGTAGACGCTCAGATGCAGAAAATGCTGAAAGATAACATTTTTACCCATAGTACCAGCCCATTTAATAGCCTTTTGTTAATTGTGCCCAGGGAACTGACAAAAATGTTAAAACCAAGTGGAGAGTAGTAGTTGATCTTCGGAGAATCAATGAAACAACAATAGGTGATTTTTTGCCAACTTCCACTGATAAATGACATTTTTTGATCAGTTAGGGCACTCGCAATATTTCTCTACGTGGCCTACTTCAGACATGGCTAGCGGATACCATCAGATAAATGGAAACACAAAATAGAGGTAGGAAAGAGTTTAGCAATGATTTTCGCCATATTGAATTTCTTAGAATGCCTTTCGGAATGAAAAATTATCAAAGAACATTCCAGAGGATGTTCAATAGTGTATTCTGGGCCAACAAGGATTAAAATGTTTTATGTGTGTCGATGAAGCCAAAAACAAATGCTTAAGAACATTTCAAATGGCGCTATTCCTTTAACTGATGAAAGGGCAAAAGCGTTTTGTGTGCAATACATAACATAGCTAGGAGCTTCTGAGAAACTCGTGACTGATATGTGCTAATTTCATAAGTATCCTGTTTAAAAATATGTAAATTCCTCAAAATTAAACACATAAACACCACAAGCTTTCATCCACAAACAAACGGAGCCAATGCTGATAACACATTCAAGGAATACCTCCGTAACTTCGCAGATGTAGACCATAACAATTGGGACGAAATAGTTCACTATGCAAGATTTGCATACAACATGACTCCCATTGCTCGACAAATTTCCGCCATATGAATTGTTATTTGGGAGACCAGCTCTGGTTCTGACAGCAGCTGTCAAAAAAGGACCTCAACCAAGCAACAACTATGATGACTAGGTTAGCCTGCAAAAGAACTGATCTGAAGTGTCTGGATCTGGAATACGGCCAATTAGAATGGAACGTGGCTGTCTCTTAACCGAGTTAGATGAAATTTGATATTTTTAGATAAATGGAATAGTGAAAATATAAAGGGCTGAAACTTCATGAGATGATCAGACCTTCGGTCTTGATTAATTCAATTCCCCAAATCAATTTCTAAATGAACCTCTTAAGTCATCCTTTAGCTCAACCTAAAACTCAATTTACAACTATACCTCCATCTTGATCGCAACACAATTCTAAACGAAATCATCAAATCAACTTTCAAATCAGCCCTTAATTTAACTGCAATTAAAGCCTTAAATTTTCCTCCAACCGAACAACTCACTTAACACCAATGCAAGCTAACTAAACCATAACTCAACTTCAACTCACCTTAGCTCGAACCAAATCTCAACCATCTGGTCAACTCCACGCTTATTGACCAACCCCATCACAAAATTAATTTGATTCAAAAGCTACATGCGTGTATGAACTCAACTCAATCTAACCTCCCACTAAACTATAAAGTTGACCCCAAATTAATCCCTAACCGAACTTCTCACTCAAATTCTATACAACATCATACCCTAAAAGCAACGTACAATCATACCGGCATACGTACCATATCATTATTCCGTTATACATACCATCATATCAAGTCCAACTCATCCCGCAAATTGACCCCTGGTCAACAAAAAGTTGTAAAATATGACGGGTTTCATTAATATGTTCGAAACTAGTTCTTTTCAACGATTTTGTGCAAAAAGTGAGCTGTTAAATTAGCAAAAACAAATTTTCTAATTTTTTTGCGTTTTGAATTGGTAGTACTTAGAGGCAAATGTAATTTTAAAAACATTGTTTTTGATTTGAGAAGCGGTCAAACTTGCCACACGCAAATAATAGATGGCACCACATAAACAAACAGTCAATCAACATTAAAAAATTAATACAGAGCCATTATGTGATTTTCTCTCGAGAACGTGCCTTACAGAATACATAATTCTATGTTGCTTCATGTACATGCATACATATACTCATTTATAAATGAAGTGTTTTATATAAAATAAATACACACACATACATACTCACTCTTATTAAATACTTAATTTAAAAAAAAAAAAAACGAAATGGAAATTCTGGAAAAATTATTACATTACACATTCATAAACATAACATTTTTTTTATGATAATAGGTTGAGGAGCAGAATAAAGTGAACAGTTTAACATTTTTATTGAGTTGTAATTAAGTCTTCTTATAAACGAAACGACGAATATATAAAAAAAAAAGTTTTGTTGATTTGAAACTTGATATGAACACTCTCTTAAAAATGGTACATTAACGTTTATATAGAATTTCATCTGCTGACTAATACAATAAAAAAAATTAAAACCGCAACACAATTCCATATATATACCAATAAATGTACGAGTATGTACATACATATGTATGTACATGAAAAATTTAAATATTAAAAAAGAAAATTTCTAATTTGTATTTTAATCATGTAGTTAACTAAAAGTTTTTCATTTTAATTTTAACATATAATTATATGCTCGTATATTTTAATTTGTTGTAAAAATAAAATGAAAATGGCAAAGAAAAAGAAGATATTTAATTCTTTTATAGTTTTATATTTTTTCATTTGATGTCAATTTTAAGTTTAACAACTATTATTCCATATTTAATATATGCATGGATAATGGGAGTCGTGAACTGTGATAGAGGTGGAAATTAAAAAGTTGTTCCTTAAAAAGTTTGTCTGTAGCGACGAATACGGTCAACTGACTAGCGATACATACTAATTGTCAAGAATTCGCTCGAATGTATTTCGTAGTATTCGTAGTGTTAAAATTTTAAATTCGTGATTGGTGGATAAATTGCCCCACAGAGGATAAATTGTCAAAGTATAGCCAAAAATATTAAAACCTTTTTCATTCCCAGAAATGTTGCATTTATAAATAAAAACTATGAAAGTTAAAATTTAGCAGTGGGCATACACTTCGTACCTGACTTTTTAAGCGCCTGATTTTCATGTTTAAAGCTCAAAAAATACAATGCCAATCAAAACCTGTGCGATCTAGACTTTATATAAACAGGATTACTCTTGGACGTAAAATGCTGCCAGCTCCCCTTCTATATCCTCTTTTCTTCTTCTTCCACCTTCTATCTTCCATCTTAAATCTTCAAACTTCAACTCCATAATTTATCTTTTACATTCTAACAAGTGCTGCTTAATGGAGAGTACGGAAATGGACCTAAACAAAGAAAATCAATAATAAAGAGTTGAAGATTGATTTTACCTGCAATAACGAAAAATAATTTACTTACAAAACAAAGAGATTCACCATTATCTAACCAGAATCAAAGGGTTACAACATTTTATCGATGTTTAGATAGTGATTATTGCATTTTATTATAATAGATTTGATGCATATGAAGCAATGGAAGGATGACGGCGATCATTTTTGGTTGTAACAAATACATATACGAGTACACGGACCTATTTTATTCGACGGATTCAAATATATAATATTATTAGTCAGCTACAAAAAAAATGATTCAGATAATAATTCTCAAGGACAATGGAGGTCATTTATCTGTACTAATGACCTTGAACTTCAGGTTAATTTTCAAGTTCATTTAAAGGTCAAGGTAATTTTCTAAATGAAAACCTCTATTTTTGAAACCAGATTCGGAGAGCGACAAAGTTTACGTTCGAAATAATATTTCAAAGTTTGTTATTATGACCTTGAGAAGGTTAAATCAGAATTAAATCTTTAAAGGCATTCAAAAGCTGTTGAGTTGAATTTGAGGAATTTTCTGAGCGTAAGCGTAATAAACGTTTGAAGTATCTTTAACAGGAAGATAAGAAGAAAAGTGTCAATGAGATTGACTTTAAAGTGAATTTTCAAGGTCGTCTGAAAATCAAGGTGATTTTTTAAACGAAAAGCCATATTTTGACAAGCGATTTGAAAAGAGCGGAAATTTTCACGTTTTAAGTAATATCAAGAAGCGGGATATTATTGTAACCTTGAGAAGGTTAAATCAAGGTTAAATGTTTAAAAAGTAATCAGATGCTGTTGATTTAGATTTATGAACTTTTTAAGTGTTTGACGGCACTTTGAATATTAGAGAAGCTGTCCTTACTTTTAGCGTTACCTAGAAAAAATGACGTGGACATAGTACGAGTAAGTTCTGTTTCCTTTGGAGTACGAACTAACTGTTCGAAGTTGCCTCCGTTTGATTCAAGGCACAAATTTATTTATTCTTTTTTTTTTATTGCCCACAAAAAAACGGGTGTAATTTGTAAAGGCCCTAAGGTATAACCCCTATCACATTACTCTAAGGCAAACTTTAAGGCCAAATCTTATTCAAATTCGTATTGTCTTTTGCTAATGGGCTTCACGAATGATATTTTAGGTAGTGCTCTTCTCTAATGAGAATAATATTTTAGCGACGCAACGAAATTAAAAAAATTTTTGTTTTTCTATTACACGTTAATATACCGGATTACACGCGGAATAAGATCGTTGACCTTCTCATGATTCTTGGCGAAACCTAAGGAGATTATCGCGCAGCAGCGCGATGTAACGTTTGCGTTTTCAATCATCGAATAATTTCCTGAATTGAGTACGATTTTGTACTATTCGACAAACTATTCACTTTGACTTTCAATCTGGCATACCACGGTGAACGCTGAGAGAATTTTGAATCTCCATCACTTTCATTCTTAACATATAACGTTGACCCAATCATTGACTCTCCGCAACTTCCAACAAGGATTAACATTTTGTAATTGGGCTCGAGCAACGATACTTCGTAATCTAGATTTCTTTCCATAGCGATAGCCAATTGAGCCGACATAACTCTCACTATTTGTTTGTAGGAAATCCAAATTGGTTTCGTCCAGTTGATAACCAATATCGCTGGACTCTTGTTGTGGGATCATAAACGGTTATTTGGTTTGGTCAAATTTTTTTTGATGGAAATGTATTTTTGTTAATTTAATTGGGTAAAACCTTAAATTTTTTCACTGTATGGTCTTCATTACCGGGTTTGTCAAGGTCTTGCTTTCATCGGCCAAACTAAGATGTTAGGGACATATCCTGTTACGTAATTATCCTGTTACGTCCTTGCCGTGGGTCCTGGATATCAATTCATCACGTCGATGAATACGAATGACTCCTGTTATCTTAATTATATAGTATTACCGAGATATAACGGATACCTCTGCTAGTAATAAATACATCTAGAGAATGTTAAGTTAGTGAGGAGGAGTAATTTGTTTCCTAATTGCCGGAGGCTGCTACCGAGGGCCAACGGCGAGCAACTTTGAGGAGTAATTTGATTTGGTATGAAAGGTGCCCACGTGGCGGTCATCTTTGCGAGGGATTTTAAAAAGTGTTCTGGGTCCTGTAAGTATTTGAATTGCAAAAGGTCGTCAAAGCGGTGGTTTCGGCCGGCGGTTTCGGGCGACGGTTTGGAAGGGCGCCGCCTTTCCTCTGAGGCATAAAATATGGATAAACCTAAAATTATAGAATAATCTTGGAAAATACCATGCTGTCTTCGCAAAACCATAAATAATCTCGAAAATATGATGTAGCTAAGCTGGTAAAGCTATTTAAATCTGAAAATCTACAAAAAATCAAAAAATCTTAAAAATTTTGAAATTCGGGAGATCTCTTCTCTGTAAGCTAATTTATTCGAGTTCTATGCCTACTCATAATTCAATGCTAAGCTAAACTCGAATAATATCGAAAATCTCGAATAACATCGAAGTCTACATAATTTCGAATAATAAACTAAAAAACTCGGAAAATCCCAGAAAATATCGATATATCACCAATTCTGGAATATCACTCAACTCCAAAACCCTTTCAAATTTCGAGTATAGCGAGAAACTCGAAAAGAATCGAATAATTTCGAAAAGTTTAGATAATTTTACAGTTCTAGAATAATCGAGAAAATCTCAACATATTCTCGAAAATCTCTAATAAACTTCGATTCTTAGAATAATCTTGAAAACCTCAAATAACTCGGATAATATCGAAATCTTGAAGAAACTTGAAAACTTGAAAGCCTGGAAAAATCATATAAAATCTTGAAAATCCCGCTGTAAGTTGGTAATACAATGCAACCAACATAACGTCAAAATTCAAGTCGAATAATCTATATTAAGACAATTCTAATGTATATTAGACTTTATTTAAAGAAAAAGCTGTAAGATAACCCAAATCTGGAAATTGAGATGCCTGAAACTGGAAATATGACCAGCAGAGATAATCTTAGCCGATGAAATTAAAATTTGAATGATTTGTAAATACTTAAAACTGATAAAGAAACCAATCGATTTATTCAATGCGTGGTAATTTAGGCCAGAAGCCACCACTGCAAATGAGGAACTGTCTCCGGCTGCCTTATCACTATCAGGAAGAAGTTTTATAGGAAGAAAGAACCAACAACTTCTTTTCGGTTGAAGAGCGTGAAGGTCTCAGTAATTACTTGTGATTTGGTTGATTTTTACCACTAAACGATATTCGCTAAGCTGGAGTAAAAAAAAAAAAAAACTTCCGGCCTAAGCTGCGTTTGTACACAGGAAACACATCAAATGTACTTTATAAGATCTGAAATGCGACGGCCCTTCCATTCTGGCATTGAGACCGAATTCAGAAAACGCAAGTGGAGATGGAGCGAACCCACATTGAGCAAAACACCAAATGACATAGCCCGAACATTGTAAGCGGAAAGTTGGAAGGCCAGCAATGACCTGGAAAAAACGGTATTAGGTGAAGCGAAAGAACCTGGCAAACATGTGGAGAGCTGAAGACAATAGCCCCTCCAAGAGTAAGCTGGTCCAGCCTAGTATAAGCCCTATGCTCCTAAACGGAGATAACGGGGAGAAACAAATGAAACCTAGCCACTAAGGGAATGAAACGAACTTTTTCAGAATTTTACATGTTTTTTTAGAATACATACAGCTCTCATCCTTTTCGAAAATAATTCGATATTTCTTGTTTCCTCGATGTGTTTAAAAATTGTGGGGTTCCATGAAAGAAACTTCTAAGTTTCTTCTCTAAAGCCTTCATATTTTTTACCTATATTTAATTAATGCTGAAATATAATTAATCTGACCAAAATAGGACAAACTGGGGTTGTGTTAATTGGGAGACTGAATTTAGATAATTATAAAATTATTTAAAATTTTTAATTAGTTTTGGATACATTAGTATATCGTCGAAAGCAAATAGGAGTGTAAACCAGAAGTGTGGTAATAATTTTATTTGAAGAAGGTTGAGCCAGATTAACATTGGGAATTTTGATCGCCTCCCCTTGGAGTTGGGCATTTATGGGTGTTGTATCCTTGATTAGACACGACGATATTTTCTTAATTTAAATTTCAAATAACTTTCGAGTTCGGAGAAGTAATATTTACTAATAATTGATTAATATTTCGATTTCAATATGCAGCCAATACAGGTCAGCTAGTCTACGACAAGGCTGCAGGTAGGCCGAGGACACCAATTCTCTGTCGCTCAAGGCACAATATCTTCTCTATTAACCAATTTGTTTCTAGAGACATCACGGCTGTTTCAATAGAAATGCCCTTACCAAAAGGAGGCAGGAGGGTGATTAACATCGCTCTGCATATTTTCCCGGGGATGAAAATGACCCCCCTTCTGAATTGATACAGAGCTTCGTGAATTATTGCACGACTAATCACCAAAAATTCGTCATTGGTTGCGACGCTAATGCACACCACATAGTCTGGGGAAGCAGCAAAACCAATTTAAGAGGTGAGCAACTTTTTGAATTCTGCCTTAGTAACAACTTAGCAGTTAACAATAAAGGAAGTGATGCGACCTTTGTGAATGAGGTTACGAGAGAGGAATTGGATCTTACCCTGTCTGACATGGGTACCTCCAGTGCAGTTCTCGATTGGCATGTGTCCAAGGAAACATCCCTCTCAGATCATATGTACATTAGGTTTGATATCAATATCCCTTCGAGACAAAAGTTGAAGTTAAGGATACCAAAACGCATCATCTGGCCAGTCTATAACGACAGACAAACTACCTATGGCGTGTCGACTCCAGAAGGCACTCTCCTTGGAGCACAGGAATCCCTTAGGATCTGTACGGAAAGTGGAGAGACAACCACAACCAGGGAGGAGACTCTGGAATGTCTATTGAGAGGTCACTTCCCAGAATGTGTAGTACTGAGGGATCAGGCAGGATCCAACGCAACTAGCGTATATTCGTATCTGGTTCCAAAGAGGGCTCACGAGTTCTCGAGGCAGTTTTTTACGCCGGATCGGATAAGCTGGGCAGTCAAATCATTTGGCCCTTTCAAATCATCGGGAGGGGACTGCCTATACCCCGCCTGTTTACAACAAGGCCTGCAGACTTTGCTGCCTCAACTTACTATACTCTTCAGAACCAGCTACAGCTTGGAATATGTTCCAAAATGCTGGAGGGAGATTCGGGTGATTTTTATCCCAAAAGCGAGAAAAAGATCCCCATAGGAGTATGGTCTTATAGATCTATTAGCCTCACATCATTTTTACTGAAAACCATGGAGAAAATTCTGGGACTTTGTATCAGATCCAACACTCTCCAAAGATACCCTCTGAACCCTAGGCAGCACGCCTACCAAGCAGGGAAATCAACAGAAACAGCTCTACACTAAGCTCCCTGGATATCGGGAATCGAAGATACGCTCCGGAATAAAGAATTATTACTATGCTCCTTCATTGATATCCAGGGAGCTTTCGATAATACTTGTTTCAAGATAATTCAGGAACAATCACTAACAAGGGGTATAGACCCCTCCACCGTAATGTGGATTATAAACAATCTAAAACACAGGAGGATTACGGCCTCTTTTGGAGACAAAACCATCACCATAACGGCCACCATGGGTTGCCCCCAGGGAAGTGTTCTCTCTCCCTTATTGTGGCTGATCGTGATGGATAATACTTACTAGACTGAGAAATTTAGACTTCTCAAACATTACCTATGCGGACGACCTAGTCTTGATGGTTAGGGGCAGATTCGCAAATACAGTGGGGGAAAAATGCAACAAGCCCTAGAGGTAGTAAATGATGGGTGCACGGAGGTGGGCCTTACGGTAAATCCTAACAAGGTCAACTGCAATTTCTTTACTAACCGGAGGAATACTGTCCTCCCGCCGATAGCCCTGGGGGGGGGGGGGTAGCTCCCCAACTGTCAACGGAGGTTAAATATCTGGGTGTCGTACTTGATCAGAAATTGACATGGAATCCACACTTAAATCATATCACAAACAAGGCGAATAAGGCCTACTTCACCAGCCAAAGAATTATTGGCAAAACGTGGGGACTGAGCTCACAAATGTTGGTTTGGCTCTACCGAGCCGTCATAAGACCTATGGTCTCTTACGCGACGTTTGTGTGGTGGCCAAAGACGGAGCAGACTGATGCACGGAGAATACTGGACAATATCCAGAGGTTAATATGTGTGGGTGCAACTGGAGCAATGAGGACTTGACCAACAGCTGCCCTTGGGAGAATACTGGGGCTCTCACCACTGCACCTACACTTTAAAAAAGTAGCCGGTTCAAGAAGTCTGAGCCTAAAAATTATAGCCAAAATAAAAACCATAAGGCCAGGACACAACACTATCCTACATAAATTAAACTTTAAGGAGGAATTGATCCAACTATCCGATTTGATAGTAAGGACAATAGACTGTCGGAGGAATTTTACCATTAGTTTGCCGGATACTGGTTGAGAATATTATCTCCTCCCTCCCCCGCCATGCTTCTGTATGGTATACGGATGGGTCAAAAACATACGAGGGACCGGTGCAGGGATAGTCGAGCCCGACCTAAAACTATGCATACCGCTGGGTAGCACCCCCACAGTTTTTCAGGCAGAGACCCTTGCTATTGAGGTATGTGTGTTTCAATGTTTCAAAAAGAAATATAAGAAGACCAAGATCTATATAATCTCGGACAGCGAGGCTGCTTAGGAGCTGCTAGCCTGAGGAGCTTCAGTGTTTAACTCGAAATTGATCTGGAGCTGATACTGTAATTTATTAGAACTGGGTAAAGCAAATAAAGTCACCCTTTTGTGGTCTTCTGGCCACTCCACCATTAAAGAAAATGAGGCAGCAGACCGATGTGCAAAAATGGGAGCAAGCCGAGATTACCTGGATCCCAGTCCTAGTATTGCTTTTTCCAAAACCCACTTGGAAAATATGGTTAAAGGTATATGAGACTGGGAGCAGAACTATAGGAAATTACTCTGGGAGTCCTCCATTGGGATGAGACAGGCCAAGAAATTATTCAGTTATAATATTATACGCCTGGGAGAGGCACCGAGGATGGACCGCCAATCCCTAAGATCCCTTACCTGGTATTTAACAAAGCACGGGAAGGCCCCTTACGGACCAGTGCAGATTCTGTGACTGCGGTAAGGAGACATCGGAACACCTACTCTTCACATGCGATGCTATCATCCTAAAAAGATGCAAGTTCCTTCAATCCAGTTGCCTAACGCCGGCCCACTGGATATCAAGGACATAGACCTACATTTCACGTAAGAATCTCTAGAGATGTACAATAGGCCTCAATGGTCGCAGTGCTCTGGGCTACAAACACCCACCTTTTTGGGGGGAAAAAAATATTTCTATTTTCAGACACCTCTGTGGCACCTGACTCTGCTTTCCAGAACCTTCAAAATTGCTAAACTACATAACCATCGAATGTGTGGTTAGCAATTGTGTCATCTTGTGCTATCATCTTATTTTATCATATATACTAGCCGGTAAACCTGATGTTACCCGGGAAAATATTATTTAACATTTGTGAAGAACCATGATTCAGGTAACTGAGATTAAGATTTATCAAAATTTTTCCATTGACTCACCTTCTTGCTTTACATTGTGGAAGAAGTTGGCATAAAAGCTGTCTATATGAGGCGTAGGTTTGCAGACGAACTCGCGTGATGTTATTGAAATTTGTTTGACATGCTACCGGCTATCATACCATCGTACCATTATACCATAACACATTCATACCCTCATGACATGAAACCATGACACCGTATTAATGCCAAACCGTCATACCATTACATCAACGTATCATACAATAAAAACATCGTACCATTAAACAATCATACCATCACACCATCATACCATCTCACCATCATACTTTCAACCACAAACCATTAGACCGTAATACCATCACACCATCATTCCATCATGCCAACACACAAACATATCATATCGTACCACCATCACCATCGCGATTTTAGCTTTCATTAGCACGTCAAAAAAATAACGATACACGTGTCAATTTATTTTTGATTTTGTACTAAATATCCAAAAATCAGCTCAATCGGTGAAGTTTTAGAAATTTCTCCATGATATCTTTGGACCAAATTATCACCCCTCCAGAAGGAAGTAGAGGTGTGAGATATTAACAGTGAAATTTAATTTCTGTAATCTGTAGTGGCAGGTTAGAATAAAAATGTTAGATAAATTATAGGTTGAGAGTTGCAACAGGTCATGTTGATTAAATCTATTATTTTAGATCATCGCCGAACCACTATTTTATAAGCTGTTAGTAAGATTGAGATTTTCAGGAGTACTGATTTAGCAAACTAATAAATGTTAATTCAGAATCCAGTTTACATTTTTAATAAATCATAAAAGTAAATTAGAAATTGTATTGTGATTGTGTTACTAACTATTGTCTATAGTTAGGTGTCTGAAACCGGGTTAATTTTTGTCATTGCTAGCTAAACCTATCCGAATCCTCTTTATGTAGTGTGTCATAGGGTGTTCGGTGAGATCCGGTCACTTCCGGGAGACCTTGCTTATAGCTTAGTCGAATACCCCAATCAATCAATCAATCAAGTAAATAAAATCGTGTTCACATTTCGCAATAGTAATGGTCCCCAAAAGTTACTTAAGAAGATATTTGAAGCACATCTTAAGATAATATTGTAATTGTTTGTAAATGCAAACCAAAACACCAAGTCACCCATTAATCATTTCTTTTACTTTTTGATTGTTATTTAAACAGCCATGAAACAACTAAGACAGACGGGTAAAATATACAAGGTGGTAAAATTAATTCAAATCAAAACAAAAATCGGTTTTGTTTTCCATGAAATTACATTCGACGCTAATTGGTCAAAACTTGTTTATATGTTGCTTCTCATAGACTGGTAAGATATTAACAAATTATTATTTTACTTGTATCAGGGGTAAAACAATTTATTTGTAACGATTAGATTTGAAATTGTCAAAATAAATGTTGAGTAAAACCAAGTTGCTCAACATTATTAACAAAAATTTGCTTAATATCAATTTGATTATTTCTTTGGTTAAGAGGTATTGAAATACCTCAACGTCGATCTCTACAAATTTTGTGGGCAAATCTGAAAATGTTCACCAAACCTGATTGTACTGGAAACTTTTTTACGACGTGGTTTTTTTTACGTTAAATTCCATTAAACCGGATATCATCGGAGGTACACAAAACATAATAAAATTCAACATAAAATGCATCATTCATTATTATTGAAGAGATCTTAACAGTTGTGTCAAACCGAATTAAACATGCTAATTTTAACCTTAGCCTCGATATTTTTGTGTATTACGAGCGCTGCTCAAGTTAATATAATACCCGTGTGTAATTGTGACAATAGTGATCGTGATGCTACATTAAAAAATGTAAATATATCAGTGAATATTGCATTTGATCGAGGTTCTCAAGGTTCTGTGATTCAATCGGACGCTTGTGGTTTAACATTACCGCGCGATCCACATCTTGAATATGGTGATTCATTTGAAGGTGAATTTCCTTGGTTTACGTCGATTTATAAGGCAAATTTTAAGCGGATTACTTTCGAGTGTGGAGCTACTTTAATTTCGAAAACGGGCATTTTAACATCGGCTGCGTGCATTGCAGGCGATACCGAAGTTAGACCAGAAAAACTTTTAGTCTTTGTTGGCGCTTACCATTTTATCGAATTTGGTGGACACTACCAGCAGCGGAAAGTGAAAAAGGTTGTATTACATCCACAATTCGACTATTTAAATCTAGAAAATGATTTGGCCATTTTAATATTAGAGACTCCAGTTCATATAACAGATTATGTTCGACCCGCCTGTTTATGGACTAGTGATTCGTCGCAAAGTAGCCTAGTTGGGAAAGAATTAATTGTGAGTACCGTCCTAAAATTTTTTTTTTATTGTTTAGAACTTAATTAATTTTTGTTTATATTTTAGCACCCCGGCTGGGATTACAATCCAAACGACTACATTAACGATCGGCTCACATATATCAGTATGCCGGTTATAGCGAACAATCAATGTGGATTCGAACAATCAAATCTCCAAAATTTTCAAAAATCAAAATCCCTGTTTTGTGCATCATTTCATGCTGATGCACCAACATGTAAAGGTGATGAAGGATCGGGGCTATTTATGAAATATAATGGGGTTTGGTATATTCGTGGTATAGATTCAGCCAGTATTGGGGGGCAAGATGAAGTTGTGTGTAATAATAAACATTTTGCGGCAATAACCAATATTGTTCCGTTTATAACATGGATTAGACAGAATATCTAATCTTTTCTCTATCTCGTTGAGAGAAATATTTTTATTACTATTACTTCTAATTTTTTATGGGGTGTTTGTATGTTTAGATGGGTTTATTGATAATTTTGTTCTTTGTTTATAAAAATTTTAGAATTAAAATGTTTGAAATAATAAATTTAACATTTTTTTTGTTTTTTAAACCAACCCTTTGCGATTTTGTAGGCAACACTGTAAAACAGGTTATCCGTATCAAAACGGAGCGAAAATGGATAACAACTTCGAAGAAATCTTGAATATTAATGGGACCCTTACCAAGGCTAAATTTGACTTAATTTATACGCTTATCTAAAGATTCAATAACAAAGAGGATAGCCGTACATTTCCATTAATTATCGTTTGCCTAAAAAATTATGGAAAAAGCCGAAAGCAATTTCAAAGCAAACCCGTTTTTCGCAACATAAAAAGCATTGACTCTTAAAACATTTATACTTTACTTTGTTCCAAAACAAATAATCGGTGGCAATTCAAACTGAAATAAAAAAATATAAAGAGCTGAAACCTTACGAGGTGATCAGAACTTCGGTCCTGAAAATTAACTCAACTCTCAAACCAATCTCCAACAGAACCTTTTAACTCAATCCTCAGCTTAACCTCATACTCAATTCACATCTCAACCTCCAAATAAAACGCATCGCAATCCACAAAGCAATTACCAAATAAACCGCAAATCAACTTTCAAATTAACATAACCCCAATTCTGTGGCTAACACAAATCAACCGTCAAATGATTCCCCAATTTAACCTTCTACTAGATCCTTCACTTAACCCGAAATTGATCCTCAACTGAACTCCTCATATAAATCCAATTGAACTTCAACTCAAAACCGACTCAACCCTAACTCGACCTCAACTCAACCTTCAACGCAATCATAAACTTAGCCTTAATACAAACTCAACTCCAAACTCAAAGTTTATCTCAAAAACTAAATCAGCACGGTTCTAAAAATTACATGCGTACGGGAACTCTGCATATTCAAATCCTCGACAACAATTAATGCTCAAATCATTTCAATCCCCAAATCAACACGGTCCGAAAACCAATATGCGTACATGAACTCAACGCAAGCTACCTACTGAATCAACTTACAATTAAATCCCCAACTGAACCGCTCACTATACCTCAACTCAACCCCAACTCAGCTCTCAATTCGATCCTCAACTCAACCCCGAACTCAACCCTTCAACTAAGACGGTCCGAAAATGGTATGTCTACATCTAACTCGCTCTCCAACTCAACCATCAACTTAACCCCAAACGCAAAGTCCAACTCAATCCTTAAATCAACTCGACTCAAAACAACTCAAGCTAGCTTACTAAATTTACAAGTTAATCGCTGACTCGCACTCAACTCAATCCCAACTGAACCCCGGCTCAACCCCAACTCATTGGTTCAACCAAACCAACTCGACATGCATTTTAGTCCCTTCTAGCCCTTAATTACACTCCAAACTCAAGCAACTCAACTCAACTAAAATCTCAAATTCAAAGATCAATTCAACAAACAAATAAATCCCCAGCTGAACGTCTCACTAAACCCTAACGCAACCCTAAATTCAACCGCAAAAGCAACGCCCAACTCAATCCTTAAACCAGCATATACACAAAATTGCTCAATTGACCCAACTCAACCCCCGATTTAAGTTGCTGATTGAACTGAAACCCAAGTCAACCGCAAACTCATCGCCCAACTCAATCCTTAAGATTGGCGAGAAAAAAAAATTCAAATCGGACAAGCCGTTCTCGAGATACCATCCGTACAGACAGACGGCCCAGAAATTTTAATTTTTTTTTTTTTTGTTTTCGCTAGTTCGGACTCAACATTTGCAGGTTGGGTGAGCAATTCAGTTGGAGTTTTATTTGTGGTTAAATTGACGGTTGAGTTGCACTTTCAGGCAATGTTGAGTCATTGGTTCAGTTGAGAATTTAGCCAGCCTGTTTTGAGTTGAATTGATGTACGCACGTATAGGGTGAGTCATAATTAAATCAACGGTTTGTTTCTTGAATGAGTCAGTGACAAAAAACAAATTCCGAATCACGATCGATATCTTTTATCGGAGTCATTAAAATTCGCTTCGCTTAGCTACGAAAAATGATGTGTGAGACAAAAGTGCGCTTCCTCGCTCATGACGATTTTCTGCTAAAAGTATGGTTCAATTTGGACGATATTTGCCACATCATGGGCGCGATTTGCAGCGCAAAGGCATCAAATTGTTTGTTAATTGGATTTTGTATGCGTATATTTTCAAATTACACTTCAAAATTCGTGTTGTGACTTAATCAACTCTCGTTGTGTGAACATATTGCAATAAATCAGATTAGTGAAAATTTCAATTAGCAATTTAAATTTTATCATAAACAGTTTAATTAAAAAACTCTTCAGTTGAAATATTATTGTAGTGCATGTTCGGAACTTAACGTAGTATCTGTCGTTAAGAGATTAGATGAGTTAATATCAATGCTAACCAAATTTTGAGAATCGTTCGTATATTCTCTGACCTGATTACATCTTTAACGCCTTTAAATCGTAGAAGAGTTGTTGCTCCGGAACGTTTAAATCACATTGTATATGGTAATGGTGAACAAAATATCAATCTTCAGCCGGTTCCTGAATCAAACAGAAAGTTTTTGTATGTAAGCAGATTGCATCCTTGTACTGCTCAGGAAGCAAATTATTTCTCATGAGAGCCCCTCGAAATCTTAGTTTCTAAAATCTTGCTTTTACAAAATCTAAAATAAAAAACCCCAATTTTGCAGAATTTATAAAAACCAAGATTTTTTTAAACCATGATTTTGGAAACCAAAATTTCCTACCCAACCCATTTCTCATATAACCGCCAAAGTTGATATTGAGCATTCATCTAACATTTCCTGCAACATTTTAATTCCAAAAGCTTGACAAATTACGAATTTATCATTCGTTTCATTTATAGTTAGATTAAATTCGGATGTGTTTGAGGTGGATACTAATCCCAGTGTTTGGCCGGTAGGTGTTATTATTCGAGAATTTTAACATCGTCCTCGAACCATTTCTGCAACAGGCGTTTTGCTTCCTCAACCGTAAAAGGATTAGACCTTCCTGCTGAACATGAACTGCCAACGATCTCTGATTTCGCCTAGTTTACCAACTGTGCTTACTTGAATCAAACCTTCAGATCATTTTACTGTCGGAGGTCTGGATTAATCAATTGGAGCTGGATAATTATATTATACCTGATGATGTTTCGTATTGTCTGAATTATGGTGATGTTTCCTATTGTCCATATAGCTAGTGCTGGCATTGTCCAGTTTAATATCAGATTTAAAATTATTTTCTATTATTTGGGTTTAAAGAATTCATTCTTTTAATTTGCATGTTTTTGGATTAATTTAACAATGTTTTGGGCGCAATTAAAACTAAAACTTTTTTAACTTTTGGAGATGTGAACATCAATATTCTTAATCAGACATGTTCCGACTACTATATGTATGTTTATGATGGCTTCTCACGGCTTGAAGTCTCTGATTAATATTCCGATTAGAATTATAAATAATTCGTTTATTTGTATTGCTCACTTGTTGATTTTATTTCATTTATTAATCTAATGTATTAGATTTTAATATTACAGATCATTGTATGACAGCTATTCTTATTGTGCCAACTTCTTGCATTTCAAACTGGACGAGTATGTCAAATAACAAACCTAAAGGGTATGATTTGGATATATCGAGAGCCGTCATTTGTCTAAATCTAAATTTTATGCGCTATTTATTGGTAAACTTAAGCTTGTATTCCATGAGAAAAATTGACTGACAGTTAAAAAAAAAAAAAAAGAAAAGAGACAAATAATCTGATATAAGAGACAAGACAGTAAAATTGTTTTTCTATAAAATAAAAACCGTTGTCTTTGTCTCTTATATGGGGCATCAGATTATTTTTCTCTTTCCGTTTTTTTGGGCTGTCAGTCAATTTTTCTCATGGAATACAGTCTTAAGTTTATTTAACACCAAACCATCATTTTTAGTTCAATTATTTAGCGAAAACTTGATATAAAAAATATTTGGCTCTACCTATTTAATTTATACGGAGCACTATCGAGAGCCACTTTTTATATGACAGCTCTCGATAGCAGCTATCGAGAGCGAATAAAAAAACGCAGTTAATATTAGCAACTTCATGGTTAAGAAAATTGATATTTATGTATATTGTGGATTTGTTGCTTATATTGTGAATTTTAGTTTTTCTGCGGGAATTTTTCCGTTTAGGCTCAAACAAGCACAGGTTATTCATGCTTTCAAAAGCGGATATAAAAAAAGCTATTAATATTACCGCCGTCCAAACTCTTTGCTTCCCCATATTTGCCAAAATAATTGAAAAACGAGCTCATTCAAGAATTACTGATTTCTTCAGTAAATCGAATTTCTCGAATATGATGCAATTTGGGTTTAGAAAATCCAAAAGTACGGAAAATACATATCTAAGTTCACAACTTTTTTTCGAAAAATTTCGACCAAAGAAATTCTGTTGTATCAGTTTTTGTAGACCTGAAAAAGGCATTTGTTATGGTAAATCATAATGTGTTATTGGAGAAAACGTTTTTTGCTTGTTTTCGTGGACTAACACTACAATGGTTCACTTCTTTAAAAATCGTAATAATGAAAAATCTATCTAGTCTATAAATCTTCTTCGTAAAAATTAAAAACTGTAAATGAGTTTTCCACAGGGTACCGTATTACACAATCCATGTGCTTGATTTCAAAATCTAAACTTATGATTTAATAGACTGAATGATCTTAATATTGATGCATCGAGTGTTTCCAAAGTGAATATTGACCATAGGGAAGTGTGATATTGAGAATCGTCGTAATTATTGATATCAGTAATTCATAAAATGTTTATTCTGAGGCTTGTCTGTCCTATTGGTGTTTTGGAAAAAGTTTATTATGCGATCGTGGAGTCGAAGGTGTCTTATGGTCTGGTTTGTTGAGGAGGTACTTATTTCGCTAGAATTTTACCAGTGGTAATTGCCCAAAAGCTTATCGTAAGGATTATGAGTATAAACCGAAATGTCGGAGCTAATTATAGCTCGTGCAAGTAAAAATGATTCACTGATTTCTCTTGAATTACATCGTAAAGTATATACTAGTCACTTAAATAATAGGTAATAAACAACTCCGAATATAATGTCATTGACAATTTTTTTAGCCAACACATATTTCCTAATAAAATGCAAAAAATGTTTAAAACGCGGCCATATTGAAAAATTAGTGCGAGTAAACACTTTTTAGCTATTTTCATTAGGAAAAGTGCGTTTGCTAACAAAATTGTCCATGGCATTACATTTGGAATTGTTTATTACCTGTTTTCTAAGTGACTTATAGTATATATTTTGTGATGTAATTTAAGAGGAATCAGCGAATCATTTTTACTCGTAAGAGTAAAATCACGACTCATTTGAACAGGCCATTATGGTCCACAGATTGTCTGGTAAATTAATGAAAATGGGCGGCTGTACGCTATCTACCACTATGCTTTGCATCTATAACAAGGGGTTTAGTTGAGTGTTTATTTGGGGGGAGGGGTCAAGTTGGAGGTTGAGTTAGGATTGAGTTGGGTTTTTGTATGCCTGCAGTTTTCGGAATGTATTGATGTTATATTACCGGTGTGAAGTTTTTGGACACTTTTTTTTGGGACAGAAATTTAAGCGAGTGTACTGTGAAGTTTTTGAACAAAATTCAGATTTTAGAAAAATTAAGGTTTTGGACAAATATTTATGCGGGTGTACATCATTTAACAGTGTATTTAACAAAAATAAAGTTATTCAATAAAATAGGCCTCAAATAATTTCTAACATTCATTTCTAATTTTCTTTTCAACAAATCAACGAATTAAGTGCCATTTTGAAATCTTCATATGACCCGTAGGGCTTTTGCAAAAACATTTAGAAAATTAAGAAATCGACGAATTTCGTTTGGAACAAGGACGTTGTTCTCTATTGTACCAAATAGCACGAATCTCAGAGATTGGCTCATTTAATGACTATATAGGTTATAAAGGGCATACATTATCAAAATGGCACTAAGTGATTTTAATTCCGCAATGTATGCCCTTTACAACCTATATAGTCACTATATGAGGCAATCTCTGATATTCGTGCTATTTGGTATAATAGAGAACAACGTCCTTATTCCAAACGAAATTCGTCGATTTGTTAATTTTCTAAATGTTTTTGCAAGAGCCCTACGGCTCATATCAAAATTACACTAAGTGATTTCAATTCCGCAATGTATGCCCTTTACAACTTATATAGTCACTATATGAGCAAATCTCTGAGATTCGTGCTATTTGGTATAATAGAGAACAACGTCCTTGTTCCAAACGAAATTCGTCGATTTGTTAATTTTCTAAATTTTTTTGCAAGAGCCCTACAACTCTTATCAAAATATCAAAGTGGTGCTACGTTCTTTGATTTGTTGAAAAGCATATTGGAAATGAATGTTAGAAATTATTTGAGGCTTGTTTTGTTTGAATAACTTTATTTTTGTTAAATGCAGTGTTAAAAGAAGTATGTACACTCGCATAAACATTTGCCCAAAAACTAATTTTTTATTTTGTCCAAAAAATGAACAATGTATACTCGCATAACTTTGTGTTCAAAAAAGTGTCCAAAAACTTCACACCGGTTTTTATATTGTGTTGAACGTTAAATTTGGGGTTGAGTTGAGCATTTAGCTAGGAGTTGAGTTGGGTTGAGTTAGGCTTAAAAAATGAATGGTTCAGTAGGGATTTATTTGGGGTAAGTTGAGGATTGAGTTGATACATGTTTTAGTCGAGGGCTTAGTTTGAGGTCAACTTGGGGGTTGAGTAGGGGATGGGTTGAGGTTGATTCAGCCGTTCAGTTGCGAATTTATTTGGGGGTTGAGTGATGATTGAGTTGGGTCGAGTAGGGTGTTATGTTGGCGGTATTCGAGGGTTGAGTTGGGAGTCAGATTTATTTATATTCACATGCAGTACTAAATTGAGTTGGAGTTGGAGTTTCAGATTGGATTGGGGTTGAGGGATTAAAAGGTTCTGCAGCACAAAGTATGCAGCATGATCTCGCAAATAATCTCTTCTCTTTCATCTATGTAGTTCACTTTCTTCTATTTCAGAAAAATGTTATTGTCGCAATTCTTTGCTATTCAAAATTCAACTTCAACTTGTCATTCGGTCTAGCTAAGTTTCAACATTTTCACAACTAAGAATACTGTTCAGTAAAGAATACTGAAAGTTTCTTACTAAATTTGAATACCCAGTGACTTCATATATTGGGCCATCTTTCATTGTTCTGTTGACTTTTGCGACTCTTTTTGTTGCCGAATGAATATATCCTCTGAACTGTTGGTTTATCATTTTGGAGCCGCCTTAGTAAAAAATGTGATTATTGAAGTGATTGTTTCGGTCTGTCTGTCTGTCTGTCTACTCACTAACAATCCATACGGATTAATGATTTGGCTGGAAAATAAGTAGGGCCCAGTGAACTTTCGTAGAAATCGACCAACCAGAAGAGGCTTGAATAATTCATGGACTAAAATAGAACTTGGCTATTTCTTAATGGATAACAATGAAATTTTCCATAGGCGATGGAAATGGGATTATAAAATGATTTTTTTCTAGGATAATTCTAAACCAGTATTGGTTAAATTCGTGATGTTCGATGAAAGTGTTTATATAAAGTTCTGAAATTTGGCCGATAGAAATTAAACTTGGTTATTTCTTAGAACATTTTCAAATAGAAATGAATCTGACAATTTCTCAAGGGATTATAATGAAACTCGAGAAATATGATGGAAAGGGCTAGACTAATTTTTGATTAACTATGGCCAAAGGAATAAAATGAACCTGGAATTATTTCCTTATCGATTAAAACGTAATTCGACATTTGTGATGGGAATGGTATTTTAAATGATTTGTTGATAAATTTATATGGAATATGACCAACTGAAAAGGAATTATCCTTTGGCTGTTTGACAATTTAAAAATTTAAACTTATCCGTTTCTAGCAAAATCGACATCTCAAAATTTGCTTCAATTTTTTCAAATTTATGAATAATCGATATTTGGATTTGATTTTAGCAGATGAGCTTGATTAAAGTACCCTCCTTATTATTGATTGAAGGGCCATGTGGGCGATAAGCCACCTCGCACTGCGACCTAAAAGATCTATTGTGCTGGAAAAAAGTGTCCTCATAGATAATCCATAGATAATCAAGATCAGATGTTTGCCGAAAGAAGCAAATTTTGAGATGTCGTTGTTTTTAGACACGGAACAGGTGTGAAGTTTTCAACGAAAAATAAAAACTTATATGTATTGGTGCAATGCATTTATTCCGTACAGAACAAACAATAGAACGATACGTTCTTCTTTTCACTCTTCACTAAAAATACGTTCCCTTTCATATGATGAGTAAAGATTTTCTAAATTCACTTGAACGACACAGAAAAATCATCGACAGCATCATAACATCATTCCCTCCTACCACAATATAATCATACCATCATATTGTCGTATCATCACGCCATCACACGATCATATCATCATACCAACATTCCATCTTACCATCGTAACAGCATGCCATGATTCCATCATATTACCATACCATCTTACCATCATAACATTATACCATTACTCCATCATATCATCCCATTTTACATGTATAACATTAATCCATCCATCACACATTACCATCATACCAACATATCAATATACCATCGTTCTGGCATGCCATCATACAATCGTAGTACGAAACCATCGTACCATCATTCCATCATACCATCATTGCATCTTACCATCTTATCGTCATAACATCATACAATCATGCCATCATACCATCACATCATCACATCATCATACCATTACCATCATACCATCAACATCACAATCACCACCAATTTTTTATTTTTTTTTTTTTAATATCGCATACTCTGATTTAAATTAAAACCTTAAACTACTACATTTTGTAGCTAACGCATGAATTACAGTCAGATATTCATACATACAAGGTAATTATTAATATTGGATAGTAACTATGTATCTAAGTCGAGCTACTAAAAACTATGATCACTATGACTCCTACTGAGTTTAAAAATTCCCAATTTGTTTGAGATATCGATTTAGTGGTTTACTGGACTGGAAATTGCCCAAATCGCAGAGTTTTCCCCGGGATCATTAGTAAATTTAAGAAGTGTGCTTTGATATTAAATTAGTAAGATTTGATTATAACCTGCAATGTTTTTCTTGCGATGTGTTATATGCCATTAGTTAGCTTAAGAAATGTGCTTTAGTAACTGACCGACGGATCCCAATATCCCATAAAACACGCCAGTCACAAAAAAATAGTTTAGACAAAAATTGTCAAGGACAATGGGGGTCATCATCTTCAGGTCAATCTTCAGTCATTTGAAGGTCAAGGTCATTTTTTTAAATAGGAATCCCTATTTTTAACACCGAATTCGAAAAGAGTGGGAAATTTCACGACCGAATATGTTTTTTACATGACCTCCGAAGGTCACGTGAAGGAATATATTTTAGTTATATTGCTGAAAATTAAAAAAAGTACAAAAATATAAATTCTCAAAATGAAGAATTTATATTTCTATTTTTTATTTTCATAGCAAATCGTAAGCATTATAATTAAAATATGTTCCTTCAGGTGACCGTGGGAGGTCATGAAAAATACATATTCGGACGTAAAATTTCGCACTCTTTTTGAATCCGGTGTCAAAAAAAGTGGTTGTCATTTAAAAAATTACCTTGACCTTCGAATGACCTTGAATATTGATCTGAAGGCAATCCAAAGCTGGCGTATTATAGGAGATTTTTGGGTCCGTCGATTAAAATGGGTCACCCTGTGTTCGAACCAAAAGAAATACATTACTTTGTATTGTGTCTCTCAATACACCAATTGTTGCTTGCGTGCAATTGAGAGATGCAATAATTTTCTATGTTTCATATACACATGTCCCTCGATTAACACGGTAATTACGTTTCGCCAAATTACCGTGTAACTCAAAACCGTGTTAATCGCGACTAATACAGTCGTCCCTCGATTAACACGGTACTTGATTACCGCGGCGAAACTTCTGTGCGTGTTAATCAAGACTTTGTCTCAATACGTTGACCGTGTTAAATCAAATCCGTGTTAATCAAGTACCGTGGTAATCGAGGGACAGGTGTACTACCTTGATCAACAAGTTCTCGGAATAACCACCGTGTGGCGCTCCCATCGTTCCAATTTGAGTTCTGTTTTTTTGTTAAGTTGGTACATCTGTTGTTGATATTCCCTCTAAATCTTAGCGTCATAGCTTGACATTTACAAAAGTTACGTAGTCAAGAGTACATATACTCTCTGTGTGTTGGGCCATATGTCTCTTATTCCTCCCAATGAAATTAAGGGCAATACCACGAAAACATTTTATCTCCCACATCATGCGGTGCTGAAAGAGTTGAGTTCGACAACGACATTACGCGTAGTATTTGACGGTTCGTCAAAATCTTCGTCAGACATTTCGCTGTATGATAAATTGGATTCTTGGCCATCAATACCGCCAAAACTATTTTCTATTCTGGTTCGCGGTAACACAGGATTGCTTTTGCAGCTGACGTGGAAAAAAATGTTCCGCCAAGTCGAGATACATGAAGATCAACGTGATTATCAGCGTATTATTTGGCGTGAAAACCCAGTTTCTCCCATCTTACATTAACGTTTAAACACGATAACATAAGGAACAGTCTGTGCAACATTTCTGGCCTCACGAACTTTTCATCAAATTGCGAATGATCTGCCCTCAGATTTTTTCGACACAAAATCTATCATTAAATCGGATTTCTACGTCGACGACTTGATCTCGGGTTACGCGGAGGTATGTGAGTCTAAACATTTACAACAAAGAATAGCGGAAGGGTTGAGCAGCGGCGGTTTTAGACTAAGAAAATGGGTGTCCAACAGCCAGGAATTATTAAGATCTATACCAAAGGAGGAGCAGTAGACTCTTGTTGAATTTGGCAACGGAGAAAGGAGTGAAAACTCTAGGTCTAGTTTGGATAATATGTTTGGATTGTTTAACTTTCAAAATCGAGAAGTTTGACTACTAGGGCCCTATTACGAAAAGAAGGCTTTGGCTTCGTAAACTCGTTCAAAGCTGCGTTAAAATTTTACTTTATTCCAAAAAAATCATATCCCTCGCTTTTTAAATACTCCTCCATCACCCACCCGTCAAGGTGGAATTACATGGATTCTCTGACGCATCGGAAGACGCTTATGCAGCCGTTGTCTATTTGAGGACTGTTGACTTAAACGGTTCCTATTCGGTGCGAATAGTAGCAGACAAAGCAAAGGTTGCCTCACTAAAACAAGTCTGTCTACCGAGACTTAAGTTAAGCGGCGCTGTTTTATTGGTAAAATTATTAACTAGACTAAATTATTCCTTAGGCATTCCGAATATACAAACGTTTGGTTGGACAGACCCTACGATTGTTTTAGCATGGCTGTTTGGTGTTCCCAGACGGTAGAAAATATTCATCGCTAACCGTACCTCATTCATCTTGGAATGTGTTCCGCGACTAAAATGGAATCATGTTTCCTAAAGGTAGAACCCAGCAAATTTGGCATCACGAGGAATATTTCCGGATCAATTGGTCAACAACTTGCTGTGGTGGGAAGGACCAGATTTTCTACGAGAATCTTCCGAGCACTGGCTAAAATTAGTTGATGATCAGCTTTCTAACGTAAATCTTGAGGATTTAGAAGCCAAAAGGTCATTTGTCTATACCGCTGCGACTCATTTAGTATCAACGAATTACACTGTTGTTGCAAATTTATTCGAAAAGTCGTCAGAATTTTTTTCAATTATTCGAATATTGGCCCAGTGCCCAGTTTTTATGATAAATTTAAAATTAAAAACCTTTTTGATATTTGACAGGATCTTAAATTAAGCGGGCTACAATGGTTGCTGTGCGTTGGTCTCAAAATGAGAGTTTTCAAGAAGACTTCGGGCGAATAATCAAAGGTTCTGGCTTACGAGGTGCAAGCAAACTTCGGTCATTATCTCCATTCATCGATGACCAGCGGACATTGAGAGTCGGTGGGCGGATTGGTTTGACAACATGCGTCTCATATGACACCAAGGATCCTGCAGTTCTTGATGCCCGCCATCCGTTTACTCAAGCTCTTGTAAAGGACTTTCTCGTGCGATATCTCCACCCCGTGCAAGAACAATTACTCGCCATCATCCGACAAAATTACTTCATAGTTGGTGCTAAAAACCTTGCCAAAGAAGTAGCTCATTCCTGCGTCACCTACAGCCGCCATCTTTAAGTACGTCTAAACAACAGATGGGAAATCTACCGCCGTTTCGGATAACACCCTCCAGGCCATTCTCTACAGTTGGTGTCGACTTCGCAGGACCGGTGAAAAAATGTAAAACTGGACGAGGCCCTAAAATTTATAAGGGCTACATTACGGTATTCGTCTGCCTTGTCGTTAAAGCCGTGCACATAGAACTAGTCTTAGACCTGACTACTGAGGCGTTTCTGGCCTGTTTGAGGCGCTTTATTTGTAGACGTGGTCTTCCTGCCCAAATATTTTCAGACAACGGATCGAACTTCGTCGGCCCTAAAAAAAATCGGCAAACTCTACGAGGTCTGTGCGCAAGTTTCCAAAAAAGAATTGCGGGACTTTCTTTCCATCCAGCGGATCGACTGGCATTTTATTCCACCATCATCACCCCACTTTGACGGCATCTGGGAAGCCGGCGTTAAGCCTTTCAAGAGGCACCTCACACGTACAATGAAGAGTCTCCGCTGACTTTTGAGGAATATTCCACCGTATTGTGCCAAATAGAATGTCTTTTAAATTCCCGACCAATTGTGACTATGGACACGACGTTTTCCGAGAATTGTGAGATATTAACTCCAGGACTTTTTTCATGGGTTGCTATCCAGTTATGTTACCTAACGTACCCATAGATGAGCCCAAGTGTTACACTAATCGCTAGCAACTGCTTCAAAATATGATTAAGGGGTTTTGGAAGCTGTGGAGATTCGATTATCTCACAATGTTGCAGCAGCGCCCTAAATGGAGAACGAAACACAATAACTTAAAAATAGATGATATAGTTCTAGTGAAGGATGACAACGTGCCACCCGGATCCCGCCCTCTCGGACGCATAATTGAAGTCCATCCAGGAGGTAATGGACTTGTTCGGACTCAGTGTCAATCCAAACAAAGCTGTCATTGTTCCTTTTACGAGGAGGAAAAAGCTTGCGCTTACAGCTCCCTCGTTAAACGGTACTACTATTCCTTTTTCCAGCGAGGTTAAATATCTAGGGGTTATCCTAGATCAAAAACTGAACTGGTACCAACATTTGTTGAAAGTTCAAAATAGAGCCACCAAGGCTTTCTGGGCCTGTTAAAGACTCTATGGGCGTACTTGGGGACTACAACCAAAAATGATCTACTGGTCATTTCTTACAATTATTAGGCCTATGGTCATCTACGCATCGGTTGTATGGTGGCCTAAAACTGAGCAGAAGGCAACGCAAACCTTATTGAATAAGGTTCAGTGTGTTACGGGCATCGGTGTTACGGGCTCAATGAAATCATGTCCAACCGCAGCGGTGGAGACACTTCTAGAACTGACACCGTTACACCTGCATATTAAAAAGGATGCTGCAATTATGGCCCTGAAAATGCAGGCGGAAGGAAATATCAAACCAGGCAATATGGTGGGTCATCTGGAAATCCTTAAGGAATTTCAGACAGACCCTACCATAGGAATGCCTTCCGACTGTATGCCAGCGAAACTGGACTTCCACAATGAGCGTGGGGTGTATATGATCCCAATGTCCCGCACAAGAGTTTAGTTTAAATTTCATTGAATTTCTTTATGTAATAAATTCGCCCGAATGTATGCTTCTTTAAATACATACATTAACACACAGTTTTATTGTTGTTCTTTAACTTAATTTAAATAAAATTAATTTAAGATAACCTCCATTCTCATCGACGGGATTCAAAAATGATTATTTGATAAACTCCGAAATAAGGCCAACTGAAATTAAACTAGGCTACGATCAATTAGAAATCATCACCAATTAGAACTTGGTTATTACTTTCTTTTACTAATAAAATAAAGTATAGTATTCATGAAAATTTTGGACCTTGAGATTTTTAGAGATTTATTTGTTTTGAGGTCCCCTGAGTGCGAAAAAGTGGGTTTCGAAATGGTGTCTGTCTGTCTGTCTGTCAGTCTGTCAGCCTGTCAGTCTGTCAGTCTGTCAGTCTGTCAGTCTGTCAGTCTGTCAGTCTGTCAGTCTGTCAGTCTGTCAGTCTGTCAGTCTGTCAGTCTGTCAGTCTGTCAGTCTGTCAGTCTGTCAGTCTGTCAGTCTGTCAGTCTGTCAGTCTGTCAGTCTGTCTGTGTCCTCTCTATAGCCCATATGGTTTAATCAATCGAACTGAAACTTCAGATTTAAGGTTTTTTGATAAATTGGGAGGTCTCAGTGAATTTTACTCCAAATTGGCTAACCGGAAGTGGCCACACCCTTGGTCCAGAAAATTTGTTTTGCAAATATCTCAAAAAGTATAAGGTTTACAAAAAACAACTGAATACAAAATGTTTCCAAAAATTAAAAACAAATAAAAATAAAAAATTAAAAAAAAAATTTAAAAATTTAAAAATTAAAAAAAAAATTAAGAAAAAAATAAAATTTCTCAAAATTCTCTGTTCGTAAAAGAAAGTCGTGTGTTGGCCACACCTCAATTTTAACTAGCTAATTAAGGGACCTATTCCATGTGCTAGCGATATCTTTATCATCATTGTTGACTGCGATTTCCAAAAAAATAATTTCGTAGAACTTTTATTAAACGAACGATCCGTATGGATTAGGGTTTTCTAACTAGGTAATTAAGGGACCTATTCCATGTGATAGCGAAACCTGTGTCATCCGAACCTTTGTCATCATTTTTGGCAATGGCCGATATTAGCCCCTGAGGTTCGAGTGCGATTTCCAAAAAATAATTTTGCAGAAATTTTACTAAACGAACGATTCGTATGGATTAGGGTTTTTTAACTAGGTATTTAAGGGACCTATTCCATGTGCTAGCGAAACCTTTGTCATCATTGTTGAGTGCGATTTCCAAAAAATAATTTCGTAGAACTTTTACTAAACGAACGATCCGTATGGATTAGGGTTTTTTAACTAGATAATTAAGGGACCTATTCCATGTGCTAGCGAAGCCTTTGTCATCATTATATTGACCCTTGGGAGTTGAGTGCTATTTCCAAAAAATAATTTTGCAGAACTTTTACTAAACAAACGATTCGCATGGATTAGGGTTTTTTAACTAGGTATTTGAGGGACCTATTCCATTTGCTAGCGAAACCTTTGTCATCATAGTTGGCAATGGCCGATATTGGCCATTGGGAGTTGAGTGCGATTTCCAAAAAATAATTTTGCAGAACTTTTACTAAACGAACGATCCGTTTGGATTAAGGTTTTTAACTAGGTAATTAAAGGACCTATTCCATGTGCTAGCGAAATCTTTGTCATCATTGTTGGCAATGGCCGATATTGGCCCTTGGGATTTGAGTGCGATTTCCAAAAAATAATATTGCAGAACTTTTACTAAACGAACGATTCGCATGGATTAGGGTTTTTTAACTAGGTATTTGAGGGACCTATTCTATTTGCTAGCGAACCTTTGTCATCATTGTTGGCAATGGCCGATATTGGCCCTTGGGATTTGAGTGCGATTTCCAAAAAATAATTTTGCAGAACTTTTACTAAACGAACGATTCGTATGGATTAGGGTTTTCTAACTAGGTAATTAAGGAGCCTATTCCATGTGCTAGCGAAACCTTTGTCATCATTGTTGGCAATGGCCGATATTGGCCCTTGGGATTTGTGTGCGATTTCCAAAAAATAATTTTGCAGAACTTTTACTAAAAGAACGATCCGTATGGATTAGGGTTTTTTATTTTCTTTTACTCTCGTAAAATAAAGTATAGTAATCCTGAAAATTTTGGACCTTGAGATTTCTAGAGATTTATTTGTTTTGAGGTCCCCTGAGTCCGAAAAAGTGGGTTTCGGAATGGTGTCCGTCTGTCAGTCTGTCAGTCTGTCAGTCTGTCAGTCTGTCAGTCTGTCAGTCTGTCAGTCTGTCAGTCTGTCAGTCTGTCAGTCTGTCAGTCTGTCAGTCTGTCAGTCTGTCAGTCTGTCAGTCTGTCAGTCTGTCAGTCTGTCAGTCTGTCAGTCTATCAGTCTGTCAGTCTGTCAGTCTGTCAGTCTGTCAGTCTGTCAGTCTGTCAGTCTGTCAGTCTGTCAGTCTGTCAGTCTGTCAGTCTGTCAGTCTGTCAGTCTGTCAGTCTGTCAATCTGTCAGTCTGTCAGTCTGTCAGGCTGTAAGTCTGTCAGTCTGTCAGTCTGTTAGTCTGTCAGTATGTCTGTGTCCTCTCTACAGCCCATATGATTTATTTAATCGAACTGAAACTTCCAATTTAAGCTTTTTTGATAAATAAGGAGGTCCCAGTGAATTTTACTCCAAATCGGCTAACCGGAAGTGGCCACTCCCTTGGTCCAGAAAATTTGTTTTGCAAATATCTTAAAAAGTATAAGGTTTATAAAATACTAATTGATACAAAATGTTTCCAAAAATTAAAAACAAATAAAAATAAAAAATAAAAAATTAATAAAAAAATTAAGAAAAAAAAAAATTCTCAAAATTCTCTGTTCGTAAAAGAAAGTCGTGTGTTGGCCACACCTCAATTTTTTCTTAACCGATTATGGTGAAATTCGATATTTACGAAGGAAATGGGATTCTAAAATGAGTATTTGATAAAGTTCTAGAATATGGCCAATATTTGAATCGTGGAAACAGGCTTTTTCTTAACCAATTTTCCAAAACAAAAATCGTAGTAATTTCGTACTTTAAAACTTACCAAAAAATCACCAAGGAACTAAAGATGAAGATGATTTTATCCAAAGTTTAAAATTCTCAAATCATGTCAAAATAATATTTCTCATAAACAAGTATACACACACAGAAATTGTTCATCGTCTATCATATTCAAAAAAAATTCTAACTCTCCCCAATCATCCACCAAATTTTATATAAAACGTACATATATAAGACGAACAAAAAAAAAGACATATTTATTGATTTAGCCGTTTAGCTTCCACTCACAAACGAAAAAAAAAAATGCTTTATTTCATCTTTTTCCAGCTTCCATATTATATCCACCCAATGTACATACGATGATGAATTTTATGCTTGGGAAAATGAATCTACAAATTCAAAAGGATACATTATTATGTATATCCTTTACATTTCGTTCGATTTTTGATTGACTTTATATTGAACTTTTTGATTTTATTGAATGGAAATAAAAAAAAACGAAAGAAAATTGAAAAAAAAAAATGTTTAATATTAAATTAACCCTTTCGTGCGTAAATTACATAAACATATGCATAAATATATTAATATACGAATACTACGAAATATTTATTATGGTTGTATGGTTCATCAAGATTTCATTTTTATCTTAATAATAATTGAGAATCCCAATATATACCATATACTCGTACATGTGCATTGTACAAATAAAAAAACGTTGTTCGTTTATATAGGAAACGTGCTAAACAATATAAATAAAATCATATAGATCGTACTTACAAGCATATTTCAATGTGAATCCCAATTCTTTAACAAGCTGAGCATCACGTTTGGCATGCTCAAGAACTGGATCAATAATAACCGCTTCTTTGGTTGTAATGTCCCCCAGAAGATACGTGTATGTGCTGCTGACAGAATCGAAAAGCTGGAAAGAAAGAAAGAGACACAAAAAAAACTAAATCAAATAAATCAATAAATTAATTTCAGCTTCATGTTGTTGTTTTGTCGGTTAAATTTTTTCTTATCTTTGCAAAGGCATATTGCTCATGCTGATGACTAATACTTTTTTCCGTCTCCGTTCATCGAATTTATGTATTATAAGTATACATATCGTTTCCCAATAAGATTTATTGTACAACAACAAATCACGGAAATAAAAAAATTATTTGATTGTACGAAATTTATGCATTTTTCTTGTTTTTTTTTGGAAAGAATACAATTTTTACCATTTTTGTACCGAACAAATGAGATGGAATCTTAGAAAAAGGACAAAGTTCTTTTTTGTTGTTGTTGTTGTGAAGTAGTCAACTAGAATAATACTGGAAAATGATTGACAACGGTTTGCTAGAATTTTGTTTGGTCGTCCAACAAATAGTTCAACTAAATTTAGGAAAAAATTTCCATTTCTAAATTTTACAAATCTTTATTGAAGATAAATTATGAAACAATCCGTTGATAAGGAAATAGACTAGACTTTGATTACAAAATTTGGTTAAATTTAAATTAACGATAAAATATTTTTTTCTGCTCCAAAGATATTGTAGAACATCGCAGTCTTGGGAGTCACCGAAAGCAAATAATTTCTAATGGAGCCACATTCACCAAGAAGCGATTGGCAATTTGTTGGACAAAAGGCATTCTTCTTCGAAAGTGTATGATTTGCTTTTGTAAACTAACGCCTATGTTTGGCTGCAGGTATTGAATACTGTAGAATTTCGAAAAGGAACTGCTTAAAAATGAAGAACGTCACTAAATGATTATATAACTTATTAAAACATGTATAGGATATGGACAAGGAATCGTTCTATTAAGTATGATCGTCTTCGTAGTGACCTCGACCTAATAGACTGGGTCGGCTTATTACAGGGTCTGGATGTTAATTGTTGTGTCGATATATTTTATAGTCAAATTTTTGACATTATAAATAAAAATGTATCGTTGGTAGAAAAAATCTAAGTTGTTGGTAAAATCCAAAACGTTTACAACCAATATATATGATGTGATGATCAAATTTGCTTACTTCGTAAGGCATTTAAGATTGAAATCAAGATTGCTTACAAAAATTATTTAGGTATAGTCTAGGAGTTTTGACTCCATCCAAACGATTCCAAAGTTTGTTTTGGAAGTTCAAAAAAAACCTATCTACGAAATCAGAATTTCCGGGTGTAATGACCTATTTAAATGATAGCTCTAGTGATGTAATTACTGTTTGTGATTGGTTTTCTGATTACTTCAGCAGTGTTTTTGGTCCATCAACGGATTCATCAAATAAATTAATTGACTCATGTAATAACTCAAATTTTCTATGCAGATATGATCATATTTCTGAAAGTGACGTTCTCTTGGTGCTTAATGGGCTAGACGCTAACAAAGGCAGTGGTCCCGATGGTTTATCTAGTAAATTTGTAATTGATACCGGTACATCTTTAGTCAGGCCTTTAACAATTATTTTTAATAAGACTTCAAACAGTGGCGTATTTTCCAAATTGTAGAAGACATCTTTTATTATTCCAATTTTTAAATCTGGTGTTACTGCAAATGTAATAAATTATCGGGGAATTTGCATAAGTAAAGTGTTTGCTAAAATTTTTGAAAAGCTCATGTTTGAAATTTTATACAATGAAATGAGACATTCTATAATTCCATATCAACATGGATTCGTTCCTGGGAAGTCCACAGTTTCAAACCTATTAGAGTTCACCAGTTTCTTATCAACTCAGTTAGACAACAGTGGCCAAGTGGATACTGTGTACATTGATTTTCAAAAAGCATTTGACAAAGTTGATCATCAGTTACTTTTAACTAAACTGGATGTCATATTTATGTAATAGAACGTATCGTTTATGTTAAATTTAATGGTGTTTGCTCTGATGAATTTATTCCCACTTCAGGTGTCCCTCAGGGCTCTATACTTGGTCCGTTATTATTTATATTATTTATTAATGATATTGTGCTTAAATTAAAGAGTAACTGTCCCCTATATGATGATGATCTTAAAATCTTTCGAACTATTAAATCTGAAAATGATTGCTGTCTACAAGAAGATCTGGTTTCATTAATCGAGTGGTGTGAGGTAAATAAACTAAATTTAAACATCTCTAAATGTAATATTATCACATATACTAAAAAAAGAAAACCTACATTGTTTAGTTATAATCTAAAAAACATTTTAATAGGCAGAGTTGAGATCATTAAAGATTTAGGTGTTCTGATCGACAATAAACTAACTTTTAATCCTCACATTGATAATATTTGTAGTAGAGCTAATAGATTACTGGGATTTGTGTTACGTAGATGTCAAGACTTCACTTCTCATCATACTATAATAACTTTATACAGTGCGCTAGTTAGGAGTCAATTTGAGTATTGTACACAAATATGGAACCCCTTTTATGACGTAATAAGAATTGAATATATTCAACGCAGATTTACGAGATGTCTATTTAAGAGATTTCGATTAGATGAATTTGTTCCTCCATACATAATACGACTACAAAAATTAAATTTAATGAGCTTAGATTCCCGCCCGTTATATTTAGATGAGTTACTATTATATAAAATTGTAAATGCAATCGTCCATACCTCCTTCCTCTCAGAAGTTAATTTTTATATTCCCGCCTACAGATCTAGAAATAGAAATTTGTTTAGAGCTGTAACTTCAACAACAAATATTGGGCTGGCCTCGCCAGGCTACCGTCTAACGAGGAATCACGACTTGTTTTTTAATGATGGCAGCATTGATATTTTTAATAAATCGGTTAATATATTTAAAAATTCTGTACGAAATATAATTAGTAAATATTTAATTTCTTAGTTTAAGTAATAATATCCGGATCTATATTGTAATTATGATTATCTAGAGTAAAATTTTTGTATTTGTTTTTAATTTTCATTTTCTTAATTTTGAATCTATTGTATTTTTCGATGTATTGTATTTTCTTCTGTAAATGTGAGACAGAGTGTAAATGGAGCTTATGCTCTGTATTCTGCCCGAGTTATACATCAAATAAAATTAAAAAAATAAAATAAAAATAAATACTTTAACCATGAAAGCAGTAAGTGGTGGAGATTATACATAGGAAATACGAATGATTAGCTGAATCAAAAAAATTCCAAAATTCTAAATCAATTTTACAAAATCCCACTGAAGGAATCCCACTGGAGTAATCAAATTGTCGATGCCGATCGATATAAATGAAGCTGAGCTGGCAACTGTGCAATTTTGCGATGGAAACTGGACAGTTTGTCTTGTGCCTGACTGCCCTACTAATTGCTATCAGAATTCAGAAGGAAATGCAACTATACTATCGGCGAAATTAAGATTCGCAGGGGAAAATTACCTGCACTTAAAAATTATGGCATTCATCCGAAGGATAAATTCATTTGTTCGTCATCAATGAAATCACAAAACTGCCGAAGAACGGATATGGCTATATCGGGAAACTCTTACGCGATCCCATGAGAACAGTTTCAGTTCGGTGGAAAAATGTTCATGGTAGAAGTAGACAGTGATTTCCAGAAACATTTCTCATGGTGCCACAACAACAAAAACAATGCGAATCGCCACCTTCGAGGGAAGAACTCTTAAAAGTGTCTCGTTGGAACGGTAAAAAACAATTTGTCTAAAATTATTGAATTCCTGCCAAAAATAACCAAAAATGTTCAAAACCGAATCTGTTTCTTTGGTCAAGGCAGAGAATTGAAAAGTTTTTGGGATCTGTACCACGTGGTTAGTAGCATATAGTTTTCGATCCATCTTGGAGATCCCGGGGTCCTGCTTTTATCTCAAAAGTGTGTCCGGGAAATCCAGGGATTTCTCGGTTTTCAACTGATTTTCTATATATTATTTTGGCTCTCTAACGGCATAGGAATAATATATTACAGTAAAACATCGGTTTAAGAAACTAACTGAGAATTTTCCTATCTTTAATTCCCGACTTAGTTCCGAATATAGAAGATTTGAATATCTTGTATAGAAGTTTATCCATCAACATCATATTCATGTCAAATTAAGGCTGATTAGGCTTCGCTATTTCTTAACCGATTACGATGAAAGTTAGCCAGCACGATCGAAATGTGATTCTAGCATGATTTTTAGTTTAAGTTCTGGAGCATGGCCAGTTAGGATGGAACTTAGCAGTTTCTTAACCGATTATGGTGAAAGTCAGCATGCACGATGGAAATGGGATTCTAAAATTAGCTTTAGATGAAGTTCTGAAATATAACTTGGCTAATTTTATAACGATTATGATGAAATTCTACATGCATAGGTCTGGAATATTACCAATTAGGAAGCAACTTAGCCATTTCTTAACCGATTATGGTGAAATTTAGCAGGCACAATGGAAATTTGATTCTAAAATGATATTAAGAAGAAGTTTTGGAATATTTAGGTTTAGAAATAGCTGAGTTTCTTCCTAATTCGCCATATTCCAGAATTTTTTCTAAATATCATTTTAGAAATTGGCTCTATTAGATGCTCAATTTCATCATAATCGGTTAATAAATAGCAAAGTTCCTTCATAATTGGCCTGATTTTTTTATAAAATGTATATACTCGTATATATATATATATATATATATATATATATATATATATATATATATATATATATATATATATATATATATATTATATATATATATATATATATATATATATATATATATATATATATATATATATATATATATACATATATATATATATATATACATATATATATATATATATTATATATATATATATATATATATATATATATATATATATATATATATATATATATATATATATATATATATATATATATATATATATATATATATATATATATATATATATATATATATATATATATATAATATGTGGGTTAAACATCCCACGAGATATTCAAATATATATACATGGTGAAAAATGCATCAAATCACATTTTTGTCATGTTTTAATTTTATGATTTTTGTGTTTTTTGTATGTAGACTAAGGGAAAATTTGATTTTTATACCCCAAAAAAGGGTAGATCAACATACTCAAACTTATTTTGCAAGAAAACAAAACTAAGTGTTGGGTTGATTTTTTAGTAGGTCTAAAAAAATTAATTATGAAAGAAGATAAAAACAAATAAAAAAGATGAACATGGGAGAAAATTAAAAAAGAACGTTTCGGCGGCCATTTTGAAAAAAGACAAAATTAAAGATGGTACCATTTTTTAATTATTTTATAATACCTTTTCATTTATCTTTAAAACGAGCCCAATTTTATAATTTTCTTTTATGATTACTTTTTTTTTTTAACAATAAATATAACAACATGTGCATGAAATATTTAAATATTTGATGCCCCGTATCTAAAAAAAAAACAACAACAAAATATCAGGTTGCCTAAATTATTTGTTTTACTCAGTGCTTTACATTCAAAATATCAAAATCATAAAATTAAAACATGACTTCTGGTCACATATAAAAAATTTGAAATTTCACGTACTTTTGTCCATATATATTATTCTACATTCGGACTAAGGGTCTTCCCAATAATTCTCCCCAATTAGTCTCCAAAACCTTAAAATTACCGATAAATTTAAAACATAAGTGGTGCTATCGATTTTTTTAAATGTTCCACAACGTTATTGAAGCCCCGCATCGTTGGATACTCATTACAGGACTATGGAAACTGTAGTTACTATTTGCAGTCGGAATAAAAGCACGTCTAGAGGCTAGAATCTGGAGAACTAAAAGATGGAATCGGTCAAGATGAAAATAACACCTAAATCAAATGATAGAATAATCAAAAACCAAATGAAGCCTAGACATATAACAAGTGATCACTTGACATTATCACACAAACAATCACAAAACTTATTCAAGTCACGTTGAAACGGGTGCGAATATTTTCGATCAGCATAATCGAAGCTATCAACGACTTCATTAATAAATAGTATAAACAACAATGGACCCAGGTAGCTTACGTTAAATAATAAGCAAATCGTCAGGACGATGATCCTTAGAAGCATTCAAGTTCATCAGAGCCTTCTCCGCTTCGTGCGCAGAAAAAATTATCATTGATTTATTTCAACCCGACACCCTCGGATGATGTGCATCATCCACTCAATGGCCATTATTTTGCTTCTTATGTGTCACAAAATTCCAGAATTTCTTTGGATTACATCGTAAGTAGTCCTCTATGTCAATAATGTAATTTGTACAACAATTCAGAACTGGTTCAGGTAGTCAAACTCTACTCATACTTTTGTGAGATTTATTTCGCATGGCCTCAAGCTTAAGTTATTTTGTGAGCCACGGTTCTTTACGGAGCTAAGACTTTTAAATTTTCAATTCACTATCATTCACTTTCACATCTAGATTATCAAAATCTTAACTGATGGTTCAAAAATGGATGGTAAAGTCAGGGATGGGGTGTTCTGTGAGGAAATTCTCATAAACCTCCCCTTTCGTCACCCCGACGATTGTAGCATTTTTCAAGCTGAAGTAACTGCCACAAAGGAAGTTGTAGACAGGTTGAGTTATAACGTAATATCGGCTGGTGATATTCCCATTTATACGGACAGTCAGGCTGGACGTAGAAAGTAGTCCAGAATTGTCTCTGATCTCTTAATGAAATAGCAGATTAGTTCAATATCCATCTAATATGGGTGCAAGGGCATTTCAATAGTACATGTAATATAAAAGCCGATGAGCTGGCTCGACATGGTAACATGGGCCATATTTCAGAAAGCAGAAGGGATATTGAAATGCCTCTTACGTTATGCAAACTACTGATTCAGGAAGAAGCACGATTGACAAACGGCGGATGCTTAAATACTACCTCATGTGTAATAACTCGGCAGGTCTGTCCAAAGCTAGTTTTAGACCTAGGATGGACGTCAGAGTATCCACAATTGGGAACAAATTTATTAATTGGTATATTCATCAAATCGCTAAAGATGCCTACCGAACCATTGATATCCGTATTCGATAGTGTCATTGTCCAGTTCACATCAAGTAAAAACTTATTTATTGAAATGTGGTCAGCAAATTACAAACAGTATTATTCTACACTCGAAGAGCCAGCCAGACCGTCACACGGCGCAAGTTTGTAAGATATCTCTCTCTCTCTGAAATGAAGACTTTTCCACAAACACTAAACTTTCTCTAAATTTTGTGTTCTGAGTTTCGTCTTAACTCAATTTTCAGTTTAATCTCCAACTCAACTTACAGCTCAACCACCAATTCAACCTGAAGGCAATCCCCAACTAAATCACCAATTCAAGACCAAATTAACCCTTGATCTAACCACAAAGTGAACGCCCAACCTCCAACTCAACCCTCAACTCAACCCCAAACTCAACGTCGAAGTCAAATCCTAAATCAGCAGGGTTTGAAAACTAGATGTGTACATGAACTCAACTTAATCTAATCTCCACCTCAACCCCTAAATAAATCTTCAACTGAATCCCATCGCTCAACCTCAGCTCAACTTCAAATCTACACGGTCCGAAAAACTACAAGCTCACATAAACCCAACTCAGAACAAATCAAGCTAACTTCCTACTAAAATCTCAATTCAACCCCAAAATAAATCCCAAAATGAACGGTTGAATGAAGCCCAACTCAAACCCAACCCAACCCACCCTAATCAACCCCAAATCGATCACAAATTCTCAAGCTCTAACTCGACCCGAACTCAACCCTACACTTAACCCCAAACGCAACTTCCTTCTCTCAACCCAGCCTAAGTCCAACCCCAACTCAACCTTAACTAGACCTGCAACCTAGTCATTCAATCAACCCAAAAACCATACCCAAACCAACAAGGTTTGAAAAACTGCATACGTACATGAACTCAACTCAAGCTTACTATTTCTAATTCAGCAGTCAATTCAACGCACAAATAAATGGCCAGCTGAACTGCTCATTAAACTTTAACCCTACCCCAGCTCAATCCCAACTCAACTCGGGAATGGAACCCAATTCAACCCTCCTCTCAGCCATAAACTTAACGCCCAGAGCAACCTTCAAACCAGCATATATAAAAAAATTGGTCAATATGGTAAGATTACCACGTGGTTTTGGGTTTGAAAGCTATCCTATATTCAGATATCCAGACTTCCACACATTCAGACAGACGGACAGACTTTTAAAACGCCGAGAAAAGTGATTTTGAACCAACAAAATGTTTGGTCTTTTTTTGATAGGATTTCAATAACTTTGGTCGTTTTGGACCGAAGTTAAATTAAACCTGGCGATTCTAAATAATAATAAAAATGAGTTGATTTTTCGGCGTTTTTTATAGACAAATATATGGTATTAATTGTTCATGGCAATCCCAATATTTTCGATTTGGTAAATCAGAAAAATACAGAGGCCGATCGCTCATAACTTACATATCTACTGAATAAAAGTAGAAATATCTTCCCCCCTCCCAGTAATTTTGGCTGAAGTGGGCATAATACACATACAAATGAGGTTTCTCCATGGGTTTTTGATATTTGATGTAGTGAATAATAATTCGCTATGTCAGTACGTTCTGGCCAAATAATTAATGTAAGTGGCTAGAGTGGAATTTTTTGTAGTTTGGTCGTAGCTACATGATAATTAGACCAACTTTTCAGTACGAAACCAAACTACCAACATAAAGAACTCATGGAAAGTTCTCATTTTTGCAGAGTAATACATTGATATAACTCTTTGGGCCTTCAGCCAAAATTACGGGGAGGGGAGAAGATATTTTTACTTTTTTTCAGTAGATATGTTACGAGCGATTGGCCTCTGTATTTTTCTAATTTACCAAATCGAAAATGTTGGGATTGCCATGAACAATTAATATATTTGTCTATAAAAAATGTCGAAAAATCAACTGATTACAGACAGACAAATTAAATTATTTTTATTAATAAAAATGGTATGCTCAAGATTCGGGTTCTTACAAGCTTTAGACATATGCCTAAATTTCTCAACGCTTTTTGAAAGCTCTAAAATTTATTTTTATTGTGCACTATTTGTTTGTGTTTTTCAAATGTTAAATATTGATTGATTGAGATTGATTGAATTAATTAAAAATTTAAAATTTAAATTCTGAGAAATTCGCATTTCCAAGTGATAGTCTATATTTAATCGAAAAATTTGTACTTTGAATTGACTCGATTTAAAATAAAGTAAAATTTGGAATATACAATTTGAAGTTTAGAATAGGGCAAAAATTGTAAAATAAGATTTCGAATTTAATGGAATATTTGGCGAATAACGTAAGCAATTAATGTTCTATATTTACGTGGCATCAACCGTGGCTACTCGCTACAAATTAAACAAACAATCTAAAAACAGGTCATTGAATTGTCGTTAATCTAAAAAAAAAATTATACGTTATATACCAATATATTTATACGATTAATTCACAAAAAATCTTGTTTGTAATCCTTTACTTCCATGTTAAGCTATCCACCCTGTCAAACAATGAATTTATTACAAAACTCACAAAAAAAAATCTGTGTCGAAATTACACAATTTACGCCATCGGGCCAATAAAAAAAAAAACATTTAAAACATTCCCCAAATGGCAAATTAAACTGCCCAACAATTTTTTTTTTTTTTTTTGAATTTATTGTGAACTACTTTTCTGCTGTGCTGCTGTGTAGTAAAAAAAAAAAATTAAATTCTTAAAAAACAAAAAATTATTTTTTGTAAAATTTAATTTATTTTTTATTTTTATTTATGGTTCATTTGATAATATTTATTCATCCAGTTAATTCAAAAATAATTTTTTATTTTTTTTTTTTTTGTTTCTATTTAATCAATAATCGCACATTCCAAATTGTAGTAGAACATAAAAAATAAATAAAATTTTGCAAAATAAAGAGAGCAAAAAAATAATCTAAATTTTTCCTTGTTCATTTCATTTCATTGAATGAGAAGACGAAGTGAAATAAAAAATGGAGAATATTGATAAGAATAGCACATAAAAATAAGGAATATTATGTATAAACATAGCATAATCGAATTTGTACATATTTAGATATACAGAGGAGAAAATGAAAAATAATAAAATTTAATTTATCTTTAAGAATTTTTATTTTAAATTGAATTACAATTTTTTGTACTTTACTTACTTTACCCGACAACAAACAAACGTAAATTGTTGAAATTCCTTAACAAAAGTCATCAAAGAGATGACTGGTGACAAGTACATATATCATTTGGGACGTATTCTTTGCAATATATTATGCTGCTTGTGCTGGCTAGCTGGCCAGTGAAATTAACAGAAAAATAGTCCAGTGTTTGACGGTTTTTCGCTCAGAATTCTTACGGAAAAAACCGATTAACGTGAAATTTGGACCGTAAGTAGGGAATGGCTAAAAGAATAAAACTTATTTTGTGCTGAACTGTTCTTTTACCCTGGGGTGGATGCTACTCCTTCTCGGGGGTGAAAATTAGTACTCTCAAAATAATCGCAGCAATCGGTCGAGAGATGAATTCTAAGCACAAAAATGTTTATGAAGTTTTTTCGACAATATGAAAAAATCATGAGGAGCACAAATAAAGCTTATGAAATAAAAAATCGATTGGATTTTTTTTTATTTCTATCTTCTTTATAGGTGCAATATGAACCGAGTTATGGCTAGTACAAGATGGCTGCATGTTCGCTGAAAACTGAATTCGAACTTTTCAATTTTAAATAACGGTGTTATGTATGAATGTACTACTGAAGTGCATACTGTTTTCTTTGTATCCTTTGATTTATTTTCTATAGGCGAAATAAAGAAAAAAAACTGCACCGCACCGTGCGAATTATTAAACAGACCCTATAAGCACATTAATGCTTGTACCATAGTCAACATTTAGGCGTAGATAAAACATAGCATAATTTGCATAACTTTAGGCGAAATTTTAAAACAATAAATCCAATATTTAACCTGAATTGGCAACGCGACCTTAGAAGAACAAGGTTCTATAAGAACCATGATACATTACGAGATAGGGACCGTGCAAGTTTTAATGACGTATATTTATGTATATGATGTTATTCGGTTTTACAAATAAATGTTTTAATTTTATTGATTAATTTTAGCCGTGTTGAAACGTTTTTGATAAATTTTATATTTCTATAGATATTTGAATGTGAAAAGTGCGGTAGAGCTATGATGCTCAACAATGAGACTGAATAGTGTGGAAAAATAATGTACTAAGTCCCACAAAGAACTTTATTGCATTATAATAACATTTTTAAATATTTTGGAACTTTGTTACATACTTATATTTTAAATTAAAATTAGTATTCAATTTTTTAAGTATTACGTACATATTTCGAATTTTAATAAAAAAATAAATTTTTAAAATTATAAATAATAATATATTTCGTTTAATATGTGTATCAAATAAAACTTGAAAATATAGTTGGGCTTAAAATTCACACCACTTTAAATGTACCTACTTAAATAGTAAAAGACATCAAAAATTCTAATTAAACTAAATTAAGAATTTATCTCAAATATATAAAACTTAAATCTAGTAAGGCATTTATCACAGCGCCTGTAGTTATTTTTTATCACAGAATTTGTTGAATTTCTCATTGAACATCCTAAAACGAGAGAGAGGTGAGAACAACTTCCACTCTTCATGCTTACGTTTAACAAAAAGGAGAAAGTTGAAAACATCTTCAACATCAAAGCCATTCTCAATATGAGGGTTAAAATAGAACCGCTAAAGAAAAACACGAGGCTAATTACCTCAATGCAAAAAATGCCAAGGTTTCAATCACACGCAAAAATATTGCAGACGGGTTCCAAGATGCGTAAAATGTGCTGGAAAACACAACGCGAAAGAGTGTACAGAAAGTAGAAACACCCTGCAAAATGTATAAACTGTAAAGGGCATCATCCTGCAAATTATATAGGCTGTGAAGTAGCCAAAAAACTTCAAAGGCTAAGGTCAAAATGCTTCAGTTTCCTCAAAACCCTAAGGTTACCAGAAAGAAACCAACTAAAACCCAAGCGGAGCCAAAACCACCAGGTACAGGTACAGAGCGAAAAAGTTTTTCACAAATTGTACAGCAATCATCTAATGCTATGAATGATAACCCCCCTGAAAGGATTTGTCGAAACATAGAAGCCATAAATATACGGCTAGCAAAGCAAGAACGTGGTCTAGAAGCTTTATATGAGCGTCTAGATATGCATCAAACCTTGAACGAGGCAACAGCCCTCATATACTAAAATGAGCAGAACATTAAGAATTGTCACGTGGAACGCGAACGGACTAGCGCAACATGTTCCAGAGTTAGAAATTTTTCTAAATTTAGAAAAAATAGATATCTGCCTTATATCGGAGAGCCATTTGACAAAAACATCATTTATTAAAATACGTGATTATGAATGTTACCATGCTGTTCACCCAGGAGGAAACCCCAGAGGAGGATCAACAGTTATAGTGAAAAAGAATCTCAAACAGAACCTAGTATAGAAGAAGAAAGTATGCAAGTTAAAACCATAAAAGTTGAAACTAACAATAATAATGAATACAGTATTTTCTCTATCTACTGCCCTCAACGCTATAATCCTAAACAAAGAAGAATATAATAGACTCTTTAGATTACTAGGATCCAATTTTATTATTGGTGGTGACTTAAAGCAAAAAACACCTATTGGGGATCAAAACTTACAACCCATAAAAAAAGAGCTATTCGAAGACAGACGAATAAATAACTGCGAGTTCCACTCTGGAGGTAAACCAACATACTGGCCTGCTGATATAAATAAAATATCAGATCTCATTGATTTCTATGTAACGAAAGGAATCTTCGAGGATTACATGTGCATCGTATTCCGATCATACACCTGTTATCATGACACTCAGCACAATGATAATTAATAAGGATAACCTGCCTAAATTAACAAATAATAGAACTAACTGGGACCTATTCCAAGAACTAATTAAAATGCAAATAAATTTACGAGTGCCGATTAAAACACCGGTACAGTTGGAAGACGAACTAGAGGTATTTAACAGTACTATTCAACAAGCAGCATGGGAAAGTTCTCCTGCTAGTCACACCGAATCCCGTAGGAATCAAAATTATCCTATTGAAGTCAGGGAGTTAGTTAGAGAGAAACGGAAGGCAAGAAAGACCTGGCAAAGGACACGCGCCCTGGAAAACAAATTAATCCTCAATTTTCTATGCATTAAACTAGAACAACTTTTAAAAGAAGTTAAGACTGAAACTATTAACAAGTACTTAAATGGTCTCACCGAACATAAAGATATTGATTACTCTCTTTGGAAAGCAACAAAGGGATTAAAAAAAAACAAAATGCATGTGCCGCCTATTAAAAATAGGGAAGGAACCTGGGCCAAAAGCGACAAGCAAAAAGCTATTTTATTTGCGGCTCACTTGGCAGATACCTTTCAACCGTTACCTAGGCAAACAGCAGATGAAAACATAATAACAGTTAGCAAAATTGATGAATATAATATTCGATGTGTAACATTACAGGAATTAAAAGATGAGATCAAGTGTAATTTGAACGCAAAAAAAAGTCCAGGATATGATTTAATTACTGGACAAGTAGTAAAAGCCATTTCCGAGAAGGGACTACAAAATTGGTTCAAATTATCAATGCTATCTTCAGACTAAAATATGTCCCACGACAATGGAAGGTTGCTGAAGTAATTTTGATCCCCAAACCAGGCAAACCAGCAAACGATAAAAAGTCGTACAGACCGATTTCACTACTTCCTGTAATTTCAAAATTATTTGAAAAATTACTGCTCAAGAGACTCAAGCCAATAATAGAAGAGAGAAATTTGATTCCACCACACCAATTTGGATTTAGAGAAAATCACTCTACGATAGAACAAGTTCACAGAATAACGGATATAATCGAAGACTTACTTGAGAATAAGAAGATATGCTCCAGCACCTTCGTAGATGTAGCACAAGCTACAGTTTGGCACCAAGGACTTGAATTTAAATTGCATCGAGATCTACCTAAGCAGTTCTATCAAATTCTTAAATCTTATATCGCAGACCGACATTTCCGTGTAAAATATAACGGAGAGTACTCTGAACTAAAGAGAATATCAGCAGGCATACCACAGGGTAGCGTGCTGGGTCCTATATTGTACATCCTGTACACCAGAGATATGCCAGATACAGAAGGTGCCACCATAGCAACATTTGCAGACGATACAGCTATTCTGGCGAATGGAAAGTGTATATCAGAAGCAACGACCAAACTTCAAAAAGCAACCGACACAGTGAGTAGTTGGACAAAGAAATGGCGCATTAGCCTAAACGAGGCAAAATCGGTTCACGCAAACTTCACAAACCAGAAAGTTGACTGGATTCCAGTGAAACTTAATTCAAGGCCGGTTCCAAATGCAAATACAGCCAAATACCTCGGCATGACTCTCGATTGCAATCTTAGATGGAAAGAGCATGTTAAAAAGAAAAAAGAAGAATTGAACATTAAATATAGGAAAATGTATTGGCTAATAGGTAGAAACTCTGAGCTTACAATACATAACAAATTGCTATTATATCAGCAAATACTTAAACCAGTATGGAGCTACGGTATTTAACTTTGGGGTTGTACCAAGAAGACAAATGTACAAATGATTCAATGTTTTCAAAACAAAGTGCTGCGTGGCATTGTAAACGCACGATGGTACATTAGAAATGATAACCTCTATAGGGACTTAAACATGGAATATGTAAGTGAAGAAATACAAAATCATGCGAAGAAACACATTCAGCGGATATCTCGGCACCAAAATGCAGACATACGAAGTTTGTTGGATACCACCAATGCAGTAAGAAGACTTCAAAGGCAGAAACCTTTGGAATTGGGCAGTTGTATTTAATTAGGATAGAGAAAAATAATTACTATGTAAATTCAAACGGGAGTAACCATTGGGCTACTGCCCGTCAAATGTGAATCTTCATTTAAGAAAGATAAATTGCTAAATGATTTGTAAATCAGTTGTACAGTTGTAAGAAAAAAAAAGTTTGTTGAATTCAATTTTCGGTAGTTTCTGTATTATTATCTGAAACCGACAGAAACTTATAGCATTATAACCTGTGAATAATTATATTGAATTGTTCAATTATAAATTAAATACCTAGTTTTAGTACAACCTTGTAGTAAGCTATATCCGCGGAACTCATGTATTTAAACATTGAAATAAAATGTTTCTCCTTCTTCTTTGAGATACCAATGTTGGAAGAAATACTCTCTATGACCTAGAACATCGGAACTTCTAGTGTTCCAATTATATTTTTGAGCAGCCGTTTTGCTGCTCGTCGAATGCTTACACCTTTCAGATTCTCAAGTTGATAATCCGGCGAATATTTAATTTCGTGTTCTGCTTGTGTCAGCTTTAACATTTTTAATGTCGAAAATTGCACACATTTATAGTCAAACCAACTTTTCGAATACTTGCAGAAGTTTTTAAAATCTGAAGGTTGCATTTGAATAACAACAAATGGTTTTTTGAGATTGACCGGTTTTAAAGGCCGAATGAACCCCGTTGGCGAAAAATACTCGTTATTGGCTAGATGTTTCTCTATTTTGCTATGGGCGTTGTCGACCTCCTGTAATGCTGAATGACCCGGCAATGAGTACTTCATTAAAATATATTGCAACTCATGATGATTTTTTAATGATAGCTAAGGCCATTATAGAATTTTTATTTTGTAGTACCCAGTAGTCGCTCCATGTCATAAGCTGATTAACATCTTTATCTTCCAATATCTTTTCCAAAATTTTGTATAATGCAGATGCGCTATCGTTACCACTTCTTCCGCCTGTATACACAGTCCATATGGCACAATACACTTTTTTTGTGGTTGTTAAATAACCTGTCAGATTATAAATATAATAAAGGCCCGACTTCAGTTCGCGGGCAAGATAATACGTTTGTGTCTTTCGTTCTATCATAATTTGTTTTAGTGTGCAATGATGGTCATTTTCTTTAATCATTCCCTCTGTTAAAAATTTCTCCCTCTCTGCCACTAAAAACGCCTCGCATTTACTACATCTATCAGATTTCGGTTGATGGAAATCCAAATTAAAATTAGTAATCACAGGATTTTCAATCCGATCTTTGTACAGGTTGTACATTTTGCTGATATTAAAGTTGCAATCGAGTTAGCTCTTTGAAATTTTCGCACGACAATAGTGCGATTCTACTGTCGGAAAAGAGGCTATGTGTTCTTTGACTTCAGTTAGTTTACTTTCTGGAATCATTTTTGAGGATTTTAATCCCTTTAATGTTTTAGTTTTTATGGGCGCTGTATACTGATTTTTTTGAAATGGCATAAATATACCCAACCAATAAGATTTGCATACTTGTATTCGATTATCCAGTAGATCTACAAAAAATCCGAAAGAATAAGAACGACGCGAATCGCTTTTTTTTAGTTTTTCGGTTTGTTTCCATTCTAGTAGCAGTTTTTAGAATATCATAATTTTTTTCTTGCTGGTTTAAAGAATAAAATATTTTGAATAATTCCTCACGCTCTAATGTTGATATTTGTTTCGCACAATTTAATCGGCAATGCGAAAAACAATCTTTTCTAGATTATTTATTTCTTTTGTTGCCACGATTTTGCCGCGGAAACTGATGTAGCTCTTTCCACTTTGGTATTGTTGTTTTCAATGATTGTGTTTCCAAACACTTACTTTTCGTTGGCGCGTTTTATTGGACTGATTTATAACTTCTTCGACAGTATCATTTTCGCGATTAGAACCTACATCATGTTCTGCAACGACTTTATTAGAACCACTGTTATTTGATTGAGTTTCAGGTGGGATTATAATGAAATCTTCAAGTATAAATCGATTTCATTTTTCTACAAAATATTTATTATTTTAATTATTAAAAAAAATAAATATAAATATTTCTTAATTAATTATAAATTACTTACACAAAAATGCAACGATGTTTTATAGCACGATATAAAAGACGTGCTTGTTACACAAAATAAAATACTAAACCAAAACTACTAGACCACATGGTTTTATTTAACATAGATGATGCAATAATTATGAGCGACAAAGTGCAGTTCAATTTACATTCAAGGTTCTATCTACAAAATATAAAACCTTGTTTGAGTCGCAAAGTTCTATCTGGCTTTTGGAACCTTCTTACTTAAATCTTAAATGCAAAATGTGTAGAAAATGTGTAGGTAGAACCTTTGTTTCAATGATTATTTCAGAAACCGAAAGTTGTAGACTATAATGAATATCGGCAATCGAAAGAGCATAGTTGAATTATTATTAAGTGATATATAACTCAATTTCGCAAAAAATGCCTTAGAATCTTATTGTCCTAATTGGCTGACAAAAAGATTATAAACAAAACCATGCCAATTGTTAGTCTAAAACAATAAATAAAATTATCCGTTTGTCTTACCGAATAAAAATACAAATAATTAATAATCATCTAAAAGAACTGAGTAGTTTAATAATCATCCACGAGATCATCTCCAGCCGCTCTAACAAGAAACAAACCTACATCTATTAACCTACATCAACTAACCTACATCAACTAACATCAAATATACATCAACTACACTAATATTTTTATAACCGGGCCTGACTCTACACGGTAAAGTAGAGGAAGGAATAAATAACGGCATTAATACTTAAACTTCCTTCTAGCAACACATAAAATATAAGGCTTTCTCCAATTAACACCAAACATCTTCATTTAACAGAGGCAATCATAACAAATGCCAAAGTTGCGACTTAGAACACTTTAATTCTCGATCTTACATCAATACAACTCCGGTATAGAATATTATATTCACTTGAGTAGTAGCCCCACCCATAGCAAGCCCCGAGTGAATTGAAACCTTAAGAGTCGTAGCATAAAAAAAAAGATCTAGACACGTTCAGACACATTGTCAATTTTTTTTTCTATCTTTTTTGCCTTTGCATATTTAGTTTTGTTTCGGTCGTTCATCTCCATCTTCTTATCTTGTGTGTAGTCCTTGTATGTCTTGTATGTAGTATGAAAAAATAACAAAGAATCGACTGGCTAGCGACCCCGAGTTGAAATTAATATCGGTACTAACTGAGTTTAGAAAACCAGCATATAGGAAAATCAGAAGACTCTCTGTAAAAATGCTTTTGATAGATTCACGGATCCAAAATTATTTAGAAAGAAGAGTACCGATATTCTATACGATCAACACGACGTTGACAGTAGTGAGGTACACTATTTCATATGGATGCGTGCAAACGAATCAGCCAAATAGTATAGATTTCGCAAATCCTGACAACTTACAGACTCTGTTGGAGGAAATCAAACTACGCCTCCATGGTTACGCCTTACATTATGTGATAGGGGTTTGGACGAAATTTGTTGAAGGGAATGAGTTGCCAAAACTCATCTGACGATGATCTCAAAAACACCAATAAGAGTTAAGATAGAACTTTGCGTTACGAAACAATCAAATGCCAATTATGTGAGATGTCCAGAGAATAGTCGTATACTTATAAAGAACAATACTCATCACCAAAGTTCGCACTGCCAAAAAGCGCGCCCAACTAATAGCAGACTGTGGCAGAAATAGATCGAATGATGCCAGGTATACGAGGAAACCCTTGCATAACAAAGTATACAATTGCCACACAATTTGGCAAACAATCAACAAAACTTAAAGAATAGACAACCCAGTAACTACTCCACGAGACTGAACTACATTATGGACCCCTGTTGGTCAAATAGATCCAATATCGATCCAACAAATAGATTCAATTGCTCAAATTCGATCTATCCGAGACCAATAAATTAGACAACAGTAAACAAATCTAACTACCCAGTCCAACAATTACATCCAAATATGAACTCTCCTAACCAAAGACAAGACCAAGTCCTGAACAGACCTCGGTACAATATCGGTCAATAACGTAGTTTCACAAGAATGAAACAAGATGTAAGTATTAATGAATGGATGGCAAACTTAAGCATCAATTTCATCGAGGAGGAGAATATGAAACAGTAATGAGCAGTAGCTCCATTCCGAGCGAGGCCCAAAAATCAATCAGTCAGTCAGTCAAGCTACGCAACGAAAACAAATAGTCCTCTGAGTTCCATCTCAGATATCAATCAACGATAAATTTTTGGAGGAAAACTTGTTAGACTTTTCTTACTTGAAAAGACATTTAAAATGAGCTCTAGTAAAAGTCATTAGCATAAAAACTTAGCAAGAATTGAAATTAAACGTAATGCATTTACAATGTACTTTATTTAGGTACTAACAATATGTTGTAGAACTTTAAACGGTTTAGAACGAATAAATTTGTGAAAATGTTTGATTCAAAAATTCCTTCCCAAAAATGTTCCTGATTTTTGCCTTAATATGGCTAATGTAACTCTTATACTTTACCTCAAAGTAACTGTCGAAATTTTGATTACACGCAGTGAATTTCTTTCGGTTTGCTTTCTTCGGAATAGAATTTGAGGTATTCTTTGTTAACTTTATCTTTCTTGTTCTTAAAATTGATAAGTTTATCGTTGTACGGTAGTAAATATTTGTTCGATTTGGCGACAGTAGTAGGAACAAATAGTTATATGCTCTGCTTGAGCAGAAAATGTATCCGCTAGATGTGATAAAGCAGTTCTTTTCTGAATCAATTTGTACCAGTGCTTTCCCATCGAATCCGAATTGGTGATCAGATACAGGTAACTCGCGTGAAGATGTTGGAGAATATCATAAAGTGTAAAATATCGTTTATTAAATTCCGATAGTAATGATCAGATACTTCTTCTCGACAAATCTGTACTGGGAGTCCTATACGGTAGTGGCATATGAACAATCCATAATAAAGCTCGTTTATATTCAACTGAAAGTTCATCACTTCTCCCACGCGGTCGGCATTTCAGAAAACATCAAGTACAAGCTGGAATACCTCCGATTTTCGTGAATGTAAGAAAGAGGTAAATGTACGTACCAAATCAACAAGATCACGGTACATGGTTTTGTTTTGTTTATTTATGACGACGATGTATTTATTATCAACCTAATGTTAGTTGAGATCAATGTCCATATTCTTCCATCACGACTTCAGCATACATTTGTAAAATTATTCGTATATGGCAACAGCAATCAGTAGTGATAGATCTGAAAGTGTTTTAGCTTTTTTCCAAGAGTTTGCTTCTGGTTCATTGTGGTTCAATGTTATATTAAGAATCAACTCTAAAAATTCGAAGCATTCTTAGAGGATCTGCTGTCGATTCTGGGGTCTGTACTCCACAGTGAACTTGGCTTATAGCAGGTATTTTCTTTCCTCGGTAATATGATTCTCCAAATTTAACTAATAGAATTCCAACGTTAATAGAATTCCAACGTTAGAATTCATGTTCTAGAGTACTTGGTAGCTTTCTTTCCCCCCCCCCACCCCCCACTAAACTCTTTGAAGAGAAGCCCATCCGGAAACTCTTTGGATATTAGATGACTTTGGAATGATTTTTGGTACCAATGCGTCATTAGTGGATGTTATACGGTCAGGAACCTATGAACGTGTTCCTCTAGCACAGAGTAAGAGTAAAGAGCCAATGACTTGATTGGACTATACTCTTTACGGTTTTGCTGGGATGGTTTTACCACTTTGTTCGTCTTCAGGCGTTAGCTTTTCGGGAATAGAGAATAATCGCTGTATTGTTGTACAGATTACAAAATTTACAATGTAAATTTACGTAAAACAAAGCCAATTCTCGGTATAACAAAAATAAATTGTGCTAGTATGGCGGACATCGCTATATATTTCCATAGTAAACGGGCGGTCAAGATGTAAACGGTTTTATCGACAATGCGGTTTATTTGATGCGTGGAAGTTAGTTCCGGCAAACTTTTAGAGATGTTAGCTTTGGGAATTGTCAATATTGGTACATAAATAAAAATAAAATTAGTGGATATATAGTTTTTAGAATTGTGTCATCGTGTGCTAACCTTTATCGTTATCATATGGGTGTCTGTAACCCGTTCAAGATTAAACCTGCTTTATTTTACTGTTATGCTGGAATACCTGAAATGAGACAATTACATAATCCGTGCTGATTTATTTAATGCATGTTAAATTTCTAGGCGCCTAATTTAATTTATTTTAGGGTGTCAGACTAGGTCTTAGACGAACCAGTTGGTTAGTAAACAGTACGTGTAAAATAATCGATTAATTTGTTTTAGTTAAGAAACACCTGAGAAACCTGAACGAATTTCTGGGAACTTCAAACGCAAAGCAAACTCTGAGCCAAAAAATGCTAGCAATTATGCTCCGATTAAGGATTTTCAAACGTCTAAAGATAGGTTTCGGAAGCTGTAGTTGTTGCACTAACGCCCATTTAGATTGCTTGATTATTTCCATACATTTGATAGAAAACTCGATTTTTTTGAAAATCACCTTACTATAAATCAGCAAATTCTAAACAAAAAAATTCAAAATTTTGATTTTATTTTCAGATATTCCCAAGAAATCTGATTCAGCTTCCAGAAATTTCAAATATACAACGGATATTTAGTTTAGGAATTGTGTTGTCTTGATTTTTGTCTTCTTAATTTCAGCCTTGGTCAGAAACTTAGAAACAGCATTTAAATAAAACTCGATATTCAATAATAGCCGCATTTCGCAGATCATGTCGCATGACACGATACAAAAATGCGTAAAACAAACAAGCATCAAATTTCAATTTTCTATCTCGTTTCGTTCTGAATCTGTCTCTTCATACTCGTACTGTATTCATCATATTTTTGTCGCTTTACAAGAGTATTGTTCAACTACATTTTAATAGCTGAACTAATTTTTAGATCATCATTTGTGATCCAAAAACAATGTTGGATCAAATGTTGTTGTTGCTTTAAATATAAATTTTGATCTAATAATACCGTTACGATTATTGATAGGACATCTATTGTATGGTAGTTGTACTTCATTCTAGTACCTACCACCAAATAGAATCAGGTGGCATCTCATTTTATTTGCGTATTTGGAAAATCCCCTGAAACAGGAGAAAAAGTCCAATAAGAGTGAACAAATAATTAGGAATGCTTCATTTATTCTTTAAATTGTTTTTGATTTTCACAATGGGGTGATAGGAAGAATGATGATTCAAAAATCAAGAGATCAAGGAAAATTGCACCGCTGGACCGAGCAAACGGCGCAGTGGTTAAGGCTGCGGCGGTTGGATCGGGAGGTACCGGGTTCGAATCCCTATAGGGGCGAGATGCAAAAGGGATTTTTCATCACCTGATTATGATCGGTGATGAAGATGAACACATCTATGACCCCCTATTGAGTGCAGAATCCATGGGCCGACCCACCTTTCATGTCAGCACTACAGGTTGGCATGAAACAATGCAATCTGCAGGTGGTTTTCAAAGATGGATCTGTAGCCGCCCGTCCTCGATTTGGCTACTCCAGGCGTAAAGTAGGATGCTAAAAAAAAAATCAAGAAACAAACAAACAAACAATTGCACCGCGAAATTGCTACAGTTATAGATCTTTCGAAGAATTTCGTCGCAAATGCTATAAAGTGTCATATCAAAAATCGTCAAGATGCACCCTTTTAAAATATTTGTTGATGTTAAGAAAGAGTTAAACCATGAAATGAGTTTGCAGACATTTCGTAGCTGACTGGTCTGGTAGAGAGCAATCTTCATGGTAAGCTTGAAGAACCGCCGAGAATTCGATTTGCAAAAGGTCATGCTGATTGGAAAGGTGACAATGGCTAAAAAAAAATGGAGAAACATAGATTTTCAAACAAACCACTAAATACTAGGGCCTTAAGAATTTTATTCGTTTATTATTCACAATTTTGGGACCAGCTTCTATCTTATAATATTAAAATATAAAGGGTCCTCATAAAGTGATCAAAACTTCGGTCTTGATTAATTCAATACCCAAATCAATCCCGAAATGAACCTCTTAAGTCAATCGTCAGCTCAACCTACAACTCAATTTACAATTCATCCCCTATGCCAATTGCAATACAACCCTAAACGCAATCACCAAATAAACGACCAACCCAGCCATCAATTAAATTACCAAATCAACTCTTCAGCTAACTCCAAATCAACCCTTAAATAATTCCCCAACCGAACAACTCACATCCCAATGCAAGTTAACTAAATCCTTATTCTACGTCAACTCAACTTAGATCGACCCAAATCTTAACCCTCTGCTCAACTCTACACTTATTTTTCAACCCAATCCCAAAATTAACTCGATCCGAAAGCTACATGAGTGTATGAACTCAACTCAATCCAACCTCCCACTTTACCCTAAACTCGACCTCAAATTAATCTCTAACCGAACTTTTCTTTCAAATCCAACTCAATTTCAACTCAAACCTTACTCACCTTCATACCGGCATACGTACCGTTGTACCATCATAACCTTAAACAATCATTCCTTCATACCATTATTCAATTATACCACCATACCATAATGACACTATACATTGAACCATTATACAATCGTACCATTGTATCATAGTGACCTCGAACCATCCCACCATCTCACCATGATATATATCTTACCACCAATCCACCGTACCTTCATACCATCATATCATCATATCATCTTAAAATCGTACCATCGTAGTACCATCATACAATCATAAAATCATACCAACATAACATCATAGCACTATACCGTCGTGCCATCATACCGTCCCTATAATCATACCATCATAACATCGTACCATCATACCATCATATAACCATACCATCATACTGTCAGGCCACGATATCATTATACAATTCAACCGTCATACCATTACACCGACATACCATCATACTCTCATACCATCACACCTTCATTCTAGAATAAATACTGTCATACCATCGTACGTTGTATCATGTATACAATCATACCATCCCACCATGATTCAATAATATCAATCAATCATACTACTATATCATTATAACGTCACACGATCATACTATCTTATATACCGTCTTACCACGATACCATCCTAACATCGTACCGTCATTCCATCATACCATTAGACTATCAAACCAACATACCGTTATGCCATCATACAGGTTTTATGCTACAAATTGATCATTTTACACTTCAAACTGAACTTTTTACATTTCAAATTGAACCTTTTATACAAATTATATGAACATGCAATCAGGATGGATCTTGGGGATGGAAATGAGATTCTAAAATGATTTTTGGAGAAAATTCTATAATATGATCAATAAGAATATAACTTAGATATTAACCGACTATGATGAATTTTTACGTTTCGCATATTCCAGGACTCGATTTGTCAAATTTCATCATAACCGGTTAACATTCCAGAAATTCATCTAAAAACCATTTTATAATCCTACTCCCAATGCATAAGCCGAATTTCATCATAATTGGTTGAGAAATTGGCAACTTCCATCATACTTGGCCATATTTCAGAATTTCTTCCAAAAATCATTTTAAAACCTAATTTCCAATGCACAAGCCGAATTTCAACGTAATTGGTTCAGAAATAGGAAAGCTCCATCATATTGGCCAGATTCCAGAACTTCATCCAAAAATCATTTAAGAATCCCATCTGCAACGTACATATCAAATTTCATCATAATCGGTTGAGAAATAGACAAGTTCCATCATAATTGACCATATTCCAGAACTTCTTCCAAAAACCATTTTGAAACCTAATTTCAAATGCACAACCCGAATTTTACCGAGCAAATGGTGCAGTGGTTAAAGCTGAAGCGGTTGGATCGGGAGGTACCGGGTTCGAATCCCTATAGGGGCGGGATGCAAAAGGGATTTGTCATCATCTGATTATGATCGGTGATGAAGATGAACACATCTATGACCCCCTGTCGAGAGTGCAGAATCCATGGGCCGACCCACCTTTCATGTCAGCACTACAGGTTGGCATGAAGCAATGCAATGTGCAGGAGGTTTTCAAAGACGGATCTGTAGCCGCCCGTCCTCGATTTGGCTACTCCAGGCGTAAAGTAGGACGGTAAAAAATAAATCAAGAACAAACAACAACAACAACCCGAATTTTATCATAATTGGTTGAGAAATAGAAAAGCTCCATCATACTTGGCCAGATTCCAGAACTTCATCCAAAAATCATTTTAGAATCCCATTTCCAACGCGCATGGCGAATTTCATCATAATCGGTTGAGACATAGGTGAGTTTTAATCGTACTTGGCTATATTCCAGAACTTTATCCAGTTCCAACGCACATGCCAAATTTATAAGAAAGAGAAAGAGAAATATGACCCACCTTTCATGTCAGCACTACAGGTTGGCATGAAGCAATGCAATGTGCAGGTGGTTTTCAAAGACGGATCTGTAGCCGCCCGTCCTCGATTTGGCTACTCCAGGCGTAAAGTAGGACGGTAAAAAATAAATCAAGAACAAACAACAACAACAACCCGAATTTTATCATAATTGGTTGAGAAATAGAAAAGCTCCATCATACTTGGCCAGATTCCAGAACTTCATCCAAAAATCATTTTAGAATCCCATCTGCAACGTACATATCAAATTTCATCATAATCGGTTGAGAAATATGCAAGTTCTATCATACTTGGCCAAATTCCAAAATTTCATCCAAAACTCATTTTAGAATCCAATTTCCATCGCGGAAGTCAAATTCCTCTAAAATCAGTTAAGAAATAGATAAGTTCCATCCTGAATTGGCCATTCATTTAATTTCCTAAAGGTTTAATTTGAAATGTAAAAGGTTCAGTTTGAAGTTTGAGATATTAACAGTGATCTTTCTTAAGTCTTAAACAATATTTGTGTAAGGTATGGTTCAAATCGTTCAAGTCGTGTGGATTTGTTTAAATGGCATACACATATGCTGTACATATGTACATATAAACACTCACTTTAATTTATAGATTGCTCAACTGCTCATTAAACACTAGTCCAACACCATCTCAACCCCAATTCAACCCGCAAACGGCCCCCAACTCAACCCTTCACACAACCGCAAACTCTCTTTCAACTCAATCCTTAAACCAGCATACTAGTATAGTATATAAAAAAGTGGTCAACTGCTCACTATATCTTAACCCAACCCCAACTCAACTTCAACTCAACTTGAACTCAACCCACAAATTGACCCCTAACTTAACATTCAACTCAACCCCAAACTCAATACCCAACTCAATATTCAAACCAGCATGTGTAAAAAATTGGTAAATAATTTTATAACCAGGTATTTTGGGTCAATTCGTATGGCAGGTACCCGACCCTCTTGACGCACAGGTTCCAAATGCTTTTCAAATCTCGGCCTTGACTATAGAAACAGATTGGGAAAAAAAATTCTAAATCGAACAATCCGTTCTCGAGATACCATGGGTACAGACAGACGGACGGACAATTTTTTTTTGCTTTTATAAACTCAGGGACTTTCAAAACTTCGAGAAAAGTGCTTTTGGACCAATCAAATTTTTGATCATTTTTGAGAGGATTTCAAATTTTCAATACTTTGGTCTTTTTAGATCGAAGTAATTAAACACTGGAAATAGATTACAATACTAACTTTTCTTCCCCAACCCCTAAATTCTAATAACGAATGTATGAAAGTCACCTAACGGCTTTTATTGAATAAAAATTATATTTAAAATTTGTTGATTTAGCCTTTGATCACGAAAGGTTAACTGATCATGTCAAATAATTTAAGTAAAAAGCCTTAGCATCACACTAAGATATTAAAGACTATTTCTCTCAAAAAATCAAAAGCAAGTAGCACAAAAAAGTTTTGCAAAAAAGGGAGGATTCACTCTTTTAGAGCAATAATATTTGGCATGTATGTTCCGAGGTATTATAGGGCCCAATATTAACTGCAAATATATTCGATTAACCGATAAGTTGTCCGAAGTTTGGTTTTTAATTTAACTTTATATATTTAAGGTATTTTTCCCGATAAACTCGATAAAACTAAATTTTTTTCAGTTGTAAACATTCTGACATAAAATAGAGTCATTAGAGTCAACCGAATGTTCTTCCGAAGAATCGTTTAAACATAAAGTAAATAAGTAAAATTGTAAAACTGTCAATAAATTGATTAAATTTGAAGAAATTTATAGAATTATACCCGGCGAAATTATCCGTCACCCCGTTTGAACTCTAAATTCCGTAACACAGACAGAGGTTGACATAATTGCGACTAAACTCGAAAAAAGTTAGTAGACCCGCTTTGCTAAATCGCAGCTAATTTCAGTATTCAATCTTTGTTAAAAATAAGAAGAAAAAAAAGGGGCGTGTTTTAACAAATCTGACTTTTGCAGCTTTTACGATATTTGTATTACATTAAAGCGTGTATTCCATGAGAAAAATTGACTGTCAGTCAAAAAAAACTAAAAGAGAAAAATAATCTGATGCCCCTTACAAGAGACAAGGACATCGTTTTTTATTTTATTTTTTATTTTACAGCAAAATTGTTTTTCTATAAAATAAAACCCGTTGTCTTTGTCTCTAATATGGGGCATCAGATTATTTTTCTCTTTTCGTCTTTTTTGACTGTTAGTCAATTTTTCTCATGGAATACAGGCCATCATTGGGAAAAAGTAACTTTGATAAATATTTTTTTTATTCACCAAAAGAACCGTCAATAACTTCACACTACCAAAAAACTTTTTGACTTTTTCAATTTTCATCTACTTTGAAATTATTTAGCGGTAAAACTACAAAGAAAATTCCGGTAAATTTACTACTATTTTTATACTATGGTACCATAATTTTTTTGTGTTTTGCTTGTATCGGGGCCATAACGACACTTTCCATAAAAACTTCCACAATAAGTTAGTTTGAATCTAAAAAACGTAAGCAAAATGAAATCAGCAACCTAATTAGTTCATAATATTCTTTAAGAATAAGTGCAACCAACCAAATAAATAATAAGAAAAGAGGATTTCGGTGCGGATAATAAAAGCAATCACATTTTTCACCTTCTCTCTTCTTTACTGTATTTCAATCACACTTATTTTCTGTTTGATGACTTTTCCTAGAACGTCTACATAAGTAAGGAGAAAGCAGAAAAACAGAAAAACTCTCCGCACGTGCGATTTATGTTGTTCTCATTTATTTTAAAGGTATATTGTATCAACCTTAATTAAGTTCCGATTTCTGACCCACTTACATGTCACGTGTATTTTTACTGAATATACAGACCTTTACTTGGGTATGTACATTGTTATATGAGGTCATACCACCATTCAATTTGGTAAACTAATCACGTCAAATTGATTGATGTAATTTGATATGGAGCGTTGAGGCGAAATCTACTCCTAACTACTGTAAATGTGTGTATGTATAAGTTTCTGCTTGAAAATTAAAAATCCAAGCCATGTACATGTATTCTTATTATTATTTCGACGGTATGTCTTAAATAAGAAACAGATTTTCCATTTTTCTTTCTTCTGTGTATGTATGTACATACATATATTGTGTATGTCTTTGTTTAATTATTAATTTGATGAATTCAATCAACTTTTCTTTTAATGTATACCATATACCATGTTTGTATGGATGTGTATGGTAAAAGAGATGGTGAAAACTTCTTAAGTTTTATTTTTATGTATTTTGTTGCCTTTTTGAATTCCGAAAGCAACGTACGAAATTAATTCTTCTTCTTCTTCGTGTTTATGGAAGTGATGGATGGTGTTTGGTCGGGGGGAGTGTAAATATTCATGTACATAACATTGATTAAACCAAAAAACTTTTCGATTCTCGTCCTCTTCGAAATGAATCGGGTGGGGGGGGGGCAAGAAAAGAGTACAGAAAATGGAAGAATGACTTTATTATTAATTTGATTAATTTGAATGAAAAAGATGTTTACTAATTATAAACTTTTGTTTCGGCTATTTTGCGGAAAGTGTTGAAATTTTTGATTACATCAGATATGATATTTGATTTGATTTTAATCTGACGCAAGGGTGACAATCTAGCTCTACATAATTGTATAGCCATACGTAAATGGGTTGCGTAATGAATCAATAAAATGGCAGGACCGAAAAAAAGACCATCTGTTCCAGTGGTTAGCTTACTCACTGTTACAATAAACTGGGTTTTAGTGAATTATTGATTATTTGACAGCTAAAAATGGTTTTATCGAAAATATAGCGAAACACATCTAGCATTACACATTACGTTATTTTTACGAGACGGCGACTATTGCGTTTCATCAATGAATAAAGTTCAGCAAAAGTATGTTTTACCACAAAATCAGTGGCGTACCAACGTACCCGCAGCAGCCCACGGTTAATGGGACCCACGAGAGTTATCAAGCGTTCGAATATTAGTTCAAACTCAAGATCAGATAGATGGCAGCTCAGATTAAGCAAGTAGACCTTTCAAATTTGCAAAACGGGAGATTTTTAGGAAATTTTTAAGAAAAGGCGGTGTCTGTCTAGCTTTTAGAGAAATAAAAAATCGTTCCTATTGCTATTACATATTTGCGTAAGACAGGCCCAACAATTTCTTCTCGATTGCTGAAGGTGAATGTCAGAGTAATTAAACGTAATAGAAATGCCTTTAGGTTCTGATAGATATTTAGATTTAGAAGAAAATTTGCCAAACTCGTTTGAAATCAAAGCGTTTGACTTCAAACGATAACGATTTTAGTGTTTGCTATGTTGATTTATTTGTAATTTGCACTCCAAATGTACCTCTTTTGCATTTCAAATTCACCGTTTTACAAATTAAGTGTTGATTAGAAAACGTTGAATTTGATTTGCAAAAGACTGAATCTGGTTGAAATATTTTCCCATTTACTGAATCTTTTTTATTACCGGTAAACTATAAATAAAAACTTAATTTACCGGTTACTCCGGTAAAACCGGTTTATTTTGGAAAATTAAAAAAATGCAAATTCTCCTGTTTCATATCCCCTCTCGGATTTCATCTTTCCATCACTTTTTAAATTTCTCGAGATTATTAAAGTATTTATAGCATGGAAATGAGATGCGTGATTGGTGCGAGACTTAACTGGTGATTCGATGTTTCGAAACTGTCAGCTTATTCGAGTATATTTGAAATATATTTAAAATTATCCGATCTTTTTGATCCGATCTAGCCGTAACTTGCTAAGTAGCATTTTGCTTAGTAATGTTATGTAGTAACATTAAATTACTTGACAAATAATTCGATATTTAAATAAAATTTCCGAATTTTTCGCAATTTTTGTTGGTTTTCTAGATTTTTATAGGCTTTCCGAAATTATTCAACAATATCTAGACTTTTCGGTACTATGGAACTTGTTCGAAATCAATCGAGATTCACATAAAATAGAGATATTTCGAATTTTTCTGGGATAATCGAGATTTTTCGACGATTTATGGTATTCTAGATTTTTTAAGTTTTTCGACTTTTCTAGGATTATACGAGATTTTTAAAGATTTTCAAAATTATTCGAATTTTGGATGGCATTGTTCCGCGCTTAGGTCTGAGTTGTGGGTAGTTAAAGAGTTACACATTAAATCTGAATCGTAATATTTAGTTGATTTTTCGAGATTTCGATATTTTTCCAATTTCCTTTTGGTCATTCGAAATTATTCAAGAATGTCCAGGTTATTTACATTTTACGTGGCGGAGATTGGCGCGAACAGCATTTCCTTTGGTTTTACATACTTACCGATAGTTCGATATTCCAGAACTTTCTAGAGTATTCAAGATATTGTACTTTGAAAATTCAACATTTTTAATCGTCATAGCCTTGAGTTGATTGCAAGACATTTCGTTTTGTTTGAGGCCATTGAACTGAATCACGTGCTGTTTCGCACTCTCGAAATCACACACTTTTAATTAATACGAGGTTAGATAATAGGAAAAAAAAATGTTTACCTAAAAGCTTTAGTTGTTCATAGGTACAGGAAGCATTTTTAGGGGCCCAAGAAAACTTTCGTGGGGGAACCGAAATTTGTAGCTAAGCCACTGCACAGAATACATGATATATACAGAAAACAGAAGTAAAGCTAACAAGGGGCTAGTTTTCGGTTTTTAAAAATCGTATTTTTACAAAAACAACAAATGCAAGAGAATTATAAAATGTAATTCACACTCTCTGAAACATTTTAATGGTGAATAAGTGCAAGCGTACGCAAAAGGGGTAAAATTAAAAATCAAAGCAAAACGCTTCGTTTCGTTTGATTTTTTATTTTTTTTGAGACAAGATCGATTTCGATGTCAACAAAACTTCATATTCAGTTGAAGAAATACTTATTAAACTTAATCGTTTACTTAGTCGCTTTTTATCTCCAGTAATTTTCCTAATTCCAGTGCTTCACTGTATAATTTTTGAAAATAGAAAAAGATTTCGGCTTACGACAATTGACTACTAAACATATAAAAAACAAAAACAAATAAAAGAGTCTGGCTCCCAACAAATCCGGGAAATGTAGACAAGGAGACTCGGGTCTGTAGGCCTGCCTCTAAGTCTTCAATGAAAAAAGTGCAGGATATAAGCTCTAGAGAGGCTGGTCCCTCAACTCGAATCACCAAACCTGGGCTAACAAAGCGGAACCAAAGCGCGAAGGAAGCTGGTTCGGAGGAAAGTCCTAGAATCTCCAAAAGAACGAAGCTCCACACTACCGGTATGAGGCCTTTTAGCGAGGTACTTAAGGATCAGCTGGTTGTGGCAGTTATTGGCCAATCCCAAGAGGATGGCAGTAACACGCCCGTCAATTGGAGGAAGTTGGAAGGGGCCTTAGCCACTACCTACCTGAAAGTCCTGTCGGAACATCCAGGACCTGCCCCGACTTGTCCGGATGGGGGCTTGCAATGGAATCAGGTACTGTCTGTGCAGATCAGAGCTTTATAAGAAGGCAGTGGAAGGACTTGGCGAGGTATGGCCCGTAGACAGGCTTGCTGTGATTGATAGGTAGGAGATCCCCTGTAGGCTAAGAGGCAGGGTGTACATCCCTTCGGAGCCTAGCTCAGATTTACCAACGCACAACTCGAAAGTAGCCAAGCTCAAAGAAACAAAGACTGTCTAAAGGTCAGCTGTTATTATTTTAAAAGGGACTGCACTAGAAAAAACCACCGATCTAATTAAATATGGTTTCAGTGCAGTCCCATTCAAAGTGTACAAGAAGGACGCGGACAAGCCGGAGGCTACGAAGTCAGCTTCAGACATTATCACTGTGCTTTATAGCTCATCTGGACCCGGAAGTAGCGGACAGCTAAGCGGAAACTCTCTCCACGGACACGGAGATGCCAATGGCCTTGGAGTCTTTAAAGAGTGTCTGAGAGAACATCTCATCAGGGAAAGACTCTGATGTTACTGCGGTGGAGAAGAAGCTGTAGAGAAGTTGACATTTATTCACCACTCTAAGGCAGCATCAGCTGCACTCATTTTAAAAATTGGGAAAGAAGGGACAGATGTTGTTTAAATCTATTAACCTTGGGTCACTGAAGACCGGTACTTGGGCTCAAGACTTCCTATTATAGATTAATGCACGCGAAAACAGAAGGTAGGAGTCGGTCGTGTATTCTCATTAAAAGTAATATTAGTTGTTTTCTGCTTTCAAATTTCAGCAATGGAGATGTAGCAGCGGTCAGTATTAAGGTCGATAAACGGAATCTCTGGCTAATATCAGCTAACCTAGCTTAAGATGAAGTGAATATTCCACCAGTCATACTAGGTAAGCTAATTTTGGAGGCTCAAAGGCGTAAGGTTGAAGTCATCCTGGGGAGTGATGCAAATTCTCATCACACAATCTGGGGAAGTACGGATACAAATTAACGAGGTGAGTTACTATTAAACTGGAAAGTGTCGAAGAACCACTTCTTTTTTGATCATTGTTATCTTCAATTTGAAATGAACTTGGCTTCTCCAAAAAGTTCAATCTACAGGAACTGAAAGAAAACCGACTGGGATACCTTTAGAACTATTTTGGGTATTTCACTACCAGTGCCGGTGCCAAAACCTCCAAAAACTACGGAAGAACTTGATGGCTTAGTGGACGAGCTATCCAGCGCTTTTAACGAAGCGATACTGGGCTCTAGTCCTCATAGCGGGCCTAGAGGTAAATATCGGTCACCCTGGTGATCCAAAAGACTCTTCCAAATAGCCACGAAAACCAGAGCCGCTGTAGACTGGGACTCCTATAAGGAAGTCCTCAAAACTTACAAATATAAATTAAGAAGTGCCAATAACAGATCTTGGAGACTATAATATGGCAAAATTCAGGAGTCCTCGGGGATGACCAGGCTTTCATCGCAAGTTTTCTTCAAAGGTCCGATGGAGCATGAACCACAAATAGTGCGGAATCGTTAGAACTTCTGCTGGAGACTCACTTTCCTGGTTGTTCCGAATCTGCACCTACTACATCAACGGGTAATAGGGCAAGTAGCCTCATAGGCCAAATTATTAACAGAAGAAAAGTCCTGTGGGCGATAAACAGTTTTAAACCATATAAGTCTCCTGGACCTGATGGTATTATCTCCGCGGATATTCAACAAACTACGGATGAGATTAGAAGTAATTTTCAAAGGCAGCCTTGTATTTATAACTAAGGCGGGAAAATGTTCACACTGCAATACCAAGGACCTTAGGCCGATTAGCTTGTCTTCCTTCCTCTTTAAGACACTGGAAGGACAAATAAAAGCTCATATTAGAGGCACGATTGTGCCGGAAAAGCTTTCTAAATCTCAACATAAAATCTCAACTCTCTTATGCATTTTATTGAAAAATCTTTCGAGTAGAGAGACTACGCAATGGTAACCTTCATGGACATTGAGGAGGGGTCTTTAACAACGTGCTTCCAGGGGCTATAACTCGGGCACTTTTGAATCTAGGAGTGGATAAATCACTCAAGGACTGGATTGATCAAATGCTAAGAGGCAGGATCATAAATGCCAATTTGGGGAATCCTCCATACCACCTCCGTTCGCCCGCTATCAATTTTACACTTATCAGCACTACATTGGGCGATACTAACAGCAGGCTGGATATTCCCGTGGACGGCACCGAACTTTAGATGTTTATCTCGTTCGGTTACATTCATTATTCGGACAGAAATGCTTGCTCCGAGTGATGTTAATATTTTTCCATACAGTAATCCGGTTCGGTACATCCTTGTTGTTCGCTCTAATATTCCCACTTTTATGCTGCTAGGATCTCCATCAGTAAGGCCCAGAGCGACTTCAATATACCGCCATCGTAGAGGGCACTCCTTCATGTCGAGCGATATTCCGTGTTCTGTCATGAAATTCAATAGCAGGATGGTATCATGACGGATACGCTCTCTCCGTTAGCAGCTTTCAGACGATATCGAATCTCTACATTAATGGCTTCTCTCATTACTATGTCCGGTCTTATCACTGATTTTGATGCACCGGTGTCAAAAGTAGTCGTACTCGGCCTGCTGGTTATTGTTATTTCAACGACGGGACTTTGGTTGTTTCGCATTAGCGGTGCAACTATGATAGTGGTCCTGGGGCTTTGTGTTTCTCCGGCCAACTATTGCCACGCAAAGCTCGAAGGGTTGCCTTCAGAGTTGATAACCCTTATTGACGCTTCTTTGCTCGACTGATGTTATAAACAAGGATTTTTATATGCTGGTTTTACTCTTGGAAGTCGGCACGCTCTGGCAAAGTGTCCTCGTTTATTGCTGCTGTGTGGTCCCCGAACTGCTGTATACTGCTGCTGTGGTCCCCGAACTTTCTTCGTCTGAATCTGATCATAGTCTGAATTTGACTAACGTCTAGCACTCTCCGGATAGAACATCTACTTTGGGGCCCCATATTCCAATGCGGCTATAATAGATTAACTTGGCGTAGCTCGCTTAGCATTTGTCTGGAGATGTAATTTCAGCGTATCATCTCGAATCACATTGATGAATGCATAATTGCAAACTGTTTACAATATTCGAAGGAGCGAATACTGGTGGTTTCATGTGGCTGGAGCTGCCGTTTGAGTGGTGATCTGATGAGTTCGACTGCACGCTACCTTTTCCATACTGGACAAGAGGGGCATCCTTTTCTTTTTTTAGTTCCATTACTTAATTTGTAGTTTTTCAAGTTCTTATTTCATGTTGCTCATAACGGTATCTTGAAAGTGCAATTTTTTGTCGACATCGTCCTCAAGCACGATTATTTTTGAGTGTACCCCTTCTATGGATTGTTGGAGCTCTTCCGTTTGTAATTTTAAAGACTGTTACAGCAAAGATAGCTGCGATGATAGAGATTCTTGGAGAACCTGATTCTGCGACGTTAAAATTTTTGGAGAATTTGGTTCTGCTATAACATCTTCTCCATTAACGTTTGCAGTAGCCCCAAAAAAAAATAGCTATAGATCTGGTTGTCCGTTCGGCTGCGATATTGAGGGATGCTTATCTTCAGAAGCTGGGCACCTTTCGTTCCTTGCGAGTTTTCTCCACCTGCATTAATGTTTCGAGCTACAATTGTAATTCTGATCTCGTTCCAGAAAATGGAGCCCCCTTTCTGGGGGAAAACTAATTTTTTTTTTTTTTAGTTTCTCACAAGGATTTTAGTTGAATTTGACATATGAAATGGAAATGGGAATCTAAAATGAATTTTCAATAAAGTTCTGGAATATGGCCAAGTACAATGGAAGTGGGATTCTAAAATTATGTTTAGATGAAATTCGGAATATGGTCAGTTAGGATATAACTTAGCTATTTTTAACCGATTATGAAAAATTTTGACGTTTCCAACGAACACAAGGAAATGTGGCTCATAAATTACTACCTAAACGATTGAGATTATCTCCGTAATAATAATCAAGTTTGGTTAGAAATGTTTCTCGTCAATGCTTCGCTTTGAACTTGGGCTCTTTTCTGAGTAATTAGGCGGACACTCGCAGCAGAATTGATACAACTAATTGTAGTGTAGAGTCTCGAAATTAGAAATATCATTTTAGAATCTCATTTCTATGGCAAATCTCGAATTCCATCATAATCGGTTAATGAAGAGCCAAGATCCAGAACTTCATCCAAAAATCATTTTAGAATCGCACTTCCAGGCGTATAAAAAATTGACTAGATTTTAATTCAGACGCTAATGTTATGAGAAAACAATATGGCCAGCAATGAAAAAAACAAATGTATCAATCAGTCCCATCCGTATAAATTTAGATCAATTGTTAATTATTCGCTATTTAATATGCATTATAAGTCCATTAAATAATTAAAATTCAGAGCACATACACAAAATGTGTAGTAAACTTTTTATTGTTGTTATTATAATTAAAATCATTATTATACAAAAAATAATAATAATTACCAAATAAATAAAATCATATTCTGCAATTATGATAATTTGTCATCCTCAAAGCACCACACAGTACTACAGCTTGTAGCCAACAATATAATTAAAAAAAAAAATTTACATTTTTTTGTGCATTATTTAATAAAGCTCTTCATTAGTAATTATATGTTAATTACAAAAAAATTAGTGTATAGGATTACAAGTAAATCTACTGACCACAACCCCTTGTCCTTCTTCGGTGGTCAAATTCAAAAGAAAATACACGTACACATTCAATTTTTATGGAGTTTTGTGGTCAAATCAGCAAAAATTTTACCAAATAAATTTACCGACACAAAAAAAAAAAAAAAAAAACTTTTGTGGGAGTGACAAATTATTTTTGGTTACAAATTTACATTTTTATTGCAAAATTTTTTTATTTTTATTTTTTTGTTTTTATGTAATTTTGTGTGCTATCGTAAAAAGAACATCAAGTTGGAAGTTTGGCTAATGTTTTATTATTTTACAGTATAATCGTTACCGAAATATTGGCTTAGGTCCAATGTCTGTACGGATTATATATAGTTGATAAACCAATTGTCAGCATTCATAATTGATAACCGCTGCAGTAACCTTGCATAACAACTAGAAGTTATTTTATAATAGTTTTTGTTCAGATCGTTATTGGAACAAGAATGATATGAAAACTTACTAATTTATAGTCTTATTATTCTTATTGCACCAGAAACTGTCTAGGTTAGTCAAACTTAATTATCCGTTCGTTAGTGATGTGATAGATGGACTGACAAACGAAATTATGTACCGTTTCCTGTCTGAATTAAACCATTTAGTTTCACTTCCGTTTTAACATTCAACAGTCGGAAATATGACGAAGCCGCAAAGTACCAATTCTACGCCATAACCTTTGTTTTTTTTTTTTTTTTTAGAAATTGTTTTTTTCATTTACACAAATTCGTTTTCTTACAAATTTTGTAGTTTTTAAGATATTAGTGTAAACCCCCCTTTTTGTACCTAAATTTCAAATTTTTCCCCCACATACGCCCCTCAATTGAGTGATAAGACATTTTTTTTATTTCGCTACGACCAAATATTTACTTAAATGTAGAAATAGAGCATAATGCAAATCGATCTCGAATAAAGTAATCTTCGAGACTAATAAATAATTTCTCAGTTCGATTCATACCAAGAAAAATTAGTCTTCGCAAAATAGTTGGCATTCATTTCATTTGAATGGATTTATTCTAATAAATGATCAAAAATCTTTCGGTGAAACTCAAAATTAAGTTTCGCAAATAATGAGAAACTATCAACATTTAATTGGAAATGTTTTTAATAAATAATAACGAATCTACAATACAATTAAACAATTAATCATGTCTCCAATCTACTGCTTATACCTCTGGAAGTTGTAATTTTGGAATTTGTAACTTTTCGAATCAACTAAAAATTTAGTAATAGTTCCACATTAATGAATCTATGTTTGATGGGTCGCATAAATATCTTCTCTTTTTACAAAACATGCACATGGGTCAGCATGATGAGATGCCAAAGAAAAATCGTCTGAGAAATTTCATAAATAAGCAAATATTTTAATAATGGGTTGCCTTAAACGATTTTTTTGTGTTGTTATGTTGGTCGTCTGCCAGATTATTTGCCCAATGTTGGATACATTTTAACTCGTGAGGAGAAATCATGAAGAGGAAATTTTTGTTTTTTTTTCTCCATACAGTGATTTCATTGGATGAAAATTTTGGGATAAAAATAATCTCAGAAATCATCTCGCCCGTGCGTGCAGTCGGCTTTAGGGATGTTTTGGGTCTGACGAAATACTTGCGCGACCCGTCAAACGGTTTTTATGAATTTTTCAAAATTGCTCTACTCAAAAAAAAGGTGAATGTATGCGTTTGGTGGCCTTTGATACGCAATCGTAGAGATGGCTGCGCGTATCTGAATATGCTATCATATTATATGTACCTTTAGGTAAGTTTTGGGTCATACGAAATTTTTGCGCGATCCGTTAAACGGTTTTTATGAATTTTTTAAAACAGCTGTACTAAGAAAATGTGTAGATAGGCGTTTGACGGTCATTGAGTAAATCAGATTATAACATTATCTATAGTTTTTAGGTGTTAGATGAATTTTGAACTGCTTTTTAATAATGGTTTCTTAAATCGAAAGTGCCTTAACTTATAAACTTCTTGTTAATCCTGATTTCAGGTTCCTTAGCAAATTAAATGGCATTTTACAGCCTACTGTCAATGTAAATTTAAGATGCGGGGTTAATTCTAGTTTCCGCGTTAGTATCCATAATGGATTCGGATAAATCATCATGGATTTCCCACGACCTCGGTTTTTATTTTTATGAATCCAGTATAATGTCCCGAAAAACCGTGACTGTGTGCATGTTGATAGTGAACAATACCAATTAATACCTTAGTGGATCCAAATTCAGTTTTGATTGAAGTTCGTTTATTTTGATATGGTACCTTGTATTGGGAAGCAGTGGTTGAACATTTACTATAGCAAACCCATTCCGAGTCTTAAGTTGTAGTTCATCGAGATTTTCGATTGGCGATTTACAATTAGTGCAGTTTGAATCGTAAAATTTAAACAAATCTCTAATTGTTTTAAGATCTCTTTCTTTGAAATTAACGTAGTCAATTGGTATATTAAAACTGTCTCTTTCGTGTGGTTTTAAGCATTTTGGGCAATTATAGTATAATTGAATGGAACGAGATAAAAAATATTCGATAAATTTTTAAATATTACAAAAACAGCTTTGCTCGACGTTTGTAGACTAAGTCGTTATATTAACGCACTCACGGGGTCGCGTAAATATTTCGTATGACCCAAAACGTACGAACACTTTCACGTTTCTTTTGAGTAGAGAAATTTTGAAAAATTCATAAAACCGTTTGACGGGTCGCGCAAATATTTCGTATGACCCGAAACATCCCTAAAGGTATATACAATACGTACAATACGATGGCATCCTCAGATACACGTAGCCATCTCTACGATAGCGTGTCAATAGTTGCCAAACCCCCAGTTATTTTAACTTTTGCAAACACCTCCATTTTTTATCATTTTACTACTTTAAAATAATAAAAAAAAAAAAAAAATCTAACACCCCCCAATTGTCGGTTTTACATAAAACCGACAATTGTGGGGTGTTAGAAAAAAAGCTATTTTATTATTTTAAAGTAGTAAATGTGAGCTTTCCAGATTGGCTAACGATTATTATTCCACTTTTTAAATATCTGCTTTATAATTTTTTAAATAAAACACGTTAAAATAATTTTCTTTTGTCTAAAGTCACGCTTCTTTTAATATTATTTTTTTGTCCTATAAGCAGGACATCCAAGCTGCGTCCAATCAACCAATATATGCCCTATCAACCAATCAACCTTACAAATTCAGTCAATCTGACAATGCACTCGTCCTCGAGGGCACATTTACAACAATATATATATGGACCGCAATCTAGATATCCTTTACAGATTAACATACTTAATGAATAATGACTAAAATTGAAATATTTTCGGCGGCTACACTTCTAATCTCATCCAAACTCATTGAGATATTACCTAGATCAATATTATTCTCAAGATATTCTTTAATCCTATCATCGACTTTTCCTTTCTGTAAAATACCATACAACAAAACGCTTGGACAATATTTGGTACTTTTGGTTACTGTATTATTCATTGCAAACTCAATTTCACCAAAAAACCTAATCCCAATATATCTTACGTTCAAAATCCTCTAATTTAGAAATCGGGGGGCTATTTAGGAGAAGCTGTGGCGACTTGAATATATGTTACATAATTTTCCTTTAAAAACTCTTGGAACTCGTTTGAGGTGAAACAACTTCCTCGATCTGTCAATAATTTCATCGGCCTACTGAAATCTTTGAAGAATGTCTTAAAACATTCAATTGTAACTTTTATAGAAGTGCTTGACGTTGCATAAAGTCGTACGAACTTCGTAAATCCATCTATAACAACTAAAATATATTTTCGCTTCTACTTGGGTGTTTGCTCTAGTGGACCATAATAGTCTGCGTGTATCATTTCAAATGGTTGAACGGCCATTTGTGGAAACCAATAACATCGCCGAATAACTTCCATCACTTTCTCAAGACCTATATGTCCCATATTATCGTGAGCAATTTTTATAACCTGATTTTCCATCAACTCCGGAACATAAAACCTTATTTTATTTTTATCTATTTTTTTTAAAAATCAAACCATCTCGTAATTCGTAGACTGTCTTTCCGTTCTAGTTCAACTCTTAATGTTTCTAACTTCAGATCTTTACTTTGTAAAATTGCCAAATTCTTTTCAAATGGATTCTCGTTTAATATAAAAATAATCTCTCATCTACTTAGAGCATCTACATGCAGCATTTCCTACCTTCCCGATGTTCTATTGTGTAATCAAAGTCTTGTAATTCCATTGCATACAAATATGTTCTAAAACGTATCAATGCGTAAATTATAGCTAGAGTCTCTAACTCGTAAGAATGATATTTAGCCTCGATTGGTGTTGTACGCTTGGAAAAATAAAACGATTGTCATTATCTTGCTGCAACAATATTGCACCGTATCCCAAACAGTTCGCATCACAAAGCAACTTAGCCTTACCAATGGGATTAAAAATAGCGAGAACTAAACGTTCCACTAATTTCTTTTTCAACTCATTAAACGCCTTTATTTGTTCTTCACCGAAAACAAATTCAACACCTGACTTCACCAAGTCCTGCAATGGCTTAGCTAACCCACAGAAACCACTAAAAAATTTACGAAAATAGCCACACATTCCTAAAAATCGTTGAACCTCTTTTACATTTTGAGGTTGTGGATATTGATTTATCCCGTTCACATTTGAATTATTCGGATGAACACAATTATAACTAATAGTATAACCCAGCTACTCGATTTGCTCCATCACAAAAACACATTTATTCAATTGAAGCTCCAAACAATTTGCACGCCAAATCTTAAAAACTTTCGCCAATATATCTAAATGTGAGTTCTAAGCCACGCGAATATGGTGAAATCCGTTCTTTAAATCAAGACAACTAAAATAACGCTTATTTGATAAATCACGCTTATTAGGTCTCACTGTATACTTAATAAGCGTACGATAATCAACGCATTATCTAAATTCACTTCTATTTTTCTTTGGGACTAATACTATAGCACTACAATAAGGCGATTCGCTACGACGAATTATATTTTGCTTTAATAAATCGTCGAAAATTTTCCTTAAAGCTTCTCTTTCAGTAAAAGCTAAACGTCTTGGCATGGAATGAAAATAACTATGTTTTTGCAAAATAATTTCCATTTCGAAATCAATCTTCGGTTCATCCAATTTAGAAACCCCATCATACAATCCATCGAACAAATCATATGGAAACAAGTTTTATCAACAATTTCATTTTCATCAATATTAATATTTAAAATTTCTTTCTCAAAATTATCATCATTAAATTTAAATTCTTCACCATCAATCAACAATTTTGAATCAGTCATAGTGGTATCCGGTACTACCAGAATTTACTTTAAAAACAATATTTCATTAAACAACATTCTACATTTAATTTGACCTATAATATTTACTCGACTATTATTAATTCCCGAATATTCTAATTTTTCATATCTCTTTTTTTGGATCAAACAAAACGGTACAAAACTTTGTTTTATTGGGCTAATTGGACTACCACTGTCAACTAAACCGGAACACTTTTGCAATTTTATATTTTCCATATTTTCAAATCCTATCATAAGTTCTAAATTGACTGATTTAGAATCACTAACCTTGTCCTGATTGCAGAGATGATATTCGTTGTTGTTGACAAATATATTTCTCGGTTGTACTTCTCTCATTGGTTCAACACTTGATACTATACCACCGGATGAAGTATTATTAACCGACACAGTATTGGATCTTGTGGAGAATTTCTTCGGTCGAATCATCACCGATAATCCCTTGCCACATGTCCCACGCCTAAACAATTGTAACAGGGTTTCTCTACTATTGTGGAATTCTCCTTCCTCGCATTTTTGTTTCGAAAATTTAATACCGGCTTAAAATCAGTTGATATGGTCCTGTCTTTTACCGTTAGGCGCGAAAACATCATCAATAAATCTTCGCGACTCCGAAAATTTTGCAACCGCGCATACTGCTGAAACTGGTAATTATTCAACCCATCGATCAACTCGTCTATAACATTCTCTTCACCTAAATTGACTTGTAGCCAATATAGTCTTGATAGTAGACGTTGAAATCCTCGGTTATTTTCCATTTTCTATTCTTCAGCTGTTTTTACAACGCTTCACGATTCGGTCTTATATCGTACATTTTCTGCAACTCCTTTAAAACTCATGTACATCCATTTGTTCAGGCACACCTCGGGAATGATAAAATTCTAGCGCCTTTTCTTTCAGTTTCGCTATCACCAGGAATTTCAAATCACGTTTCGGTATTTCATATAAATTTTGCAGCTCCTGTAATTGTTGATACCATATGTTGAAATTTCCCATCCCATCAAATACCGCTATCGCTTTCATGATGTCAATATCTTGGCTCCGAAAGCATTTATAACTATCATCCTTTTTGCTCATTTCTCCCATTTGCCGTTCCAACTCTTTTCTTTCACTTATTAACTCTAACTTTCTGCGTAACTGTTCATTTTGTAAACGTAAAACCTCCATTTCGTTATCCACGTTGTCCACCACTTTCTTACTCGTATATACATCTTCCACTTCCACCACTGTTTTTAACTTTGCCACAATATGATCCAGAGCAACATCTCCATCTTCCACCTCACCAACAATTTTTTTCACTTCCTCAATTTTTCACTCGTTCACTAATTTCTTATCGAATTTTATATTTGAGGTTAAACACACCACGTGTTACAACTATGCTGGATACACTTTACTCTTGAATGGTACTATAAAGTCTAAGGTCGTGGCTTCACATCTGATAAATGTGAGCTTTCCAGATTGGCTAACGATTATTATTCCACTTTTTAAATATCTGCTTTATAATTTTTTGAATGAAACACGTTAAAATAATTTTATTGAATTCTCTTTTTATTATTTTTTAATTTCACTCTCGAATCGATCTTCTTTTGTCTAAAGTCTACATCACACTTCTTTTTATATTATTTTTTTGTCCTATAAGCAAGACACCCAAACTGCATCCAATCAACCAATCAACCTTATATAAAATGATAAAAAACCGTGGTGTTTGCAAAATTATATCCACCGTCTGTATGTGTTTAAACTGTTGTAACGTTTTTTTTGTACAACGTTACACTTTTACTAATACAATCACATATTTTGTCATTTGTCATAAACTTCACGATAACCAGAATACTTTTTGGCAATGAATAATTCAGAAATATTTCTTTCTCTAGGTATTTTACAACTTCGGAAGAGATTGCTCCAAAAAATCATCGAAAATTATCAAAATGTAACAGTTACCAGCTTTTAATCGCTGATATAAACCCAAAAAATCCATATTTAAATGTTGCATAGCTCTGGTGGTTAATATTTGTTGTCCCATATTCGGTTGTGTGGAATAATTCACAGCTTTTGATTTCTTACAAGTTACACAGTGGTTGATATAATTTTGAATTTCTACAAACATTTTAGACCACGAGTAATGTTGCTGCAGTCGTTTAACGATTTTTGCAATTCCTATATGAGCTGACAATGGTGAATCATGAGGTTGTTGAATTAATTTAGAAATCAAAAATTTAGGAACAAAAAGCTTCCACGGGGAAAAATGTTGATTATGATTGTTTGCCAGATTGGTAAAATTCTTTAAAATTTTGAAAAGATTTAGATTTCGACTGAATTTTGCTTATTAAATTTAGATACTTATCAGATAGAAAGGCTGAAGACATTAAATCAAAGTGCGGAAAGGGATTTATATTTTGTGAGCCTCTGAAATTAAACCCTTGGAGTTTAAAGCTACAACGCGTGAGTCTATCCCGTAGTTCCTTTTGGTTCCTTAACCATTGCAAGCTAGCATGGTCATTACTCTGAACATGTGTCTAAACTTTAATTGAGGAACTATATACCTACGAGTATATCCTATATCTTACAACAAAATGCACAAAACGATTTTTCGTAGCCTCATTAAACATTCGGTCCGTATATGGCCAAAAATACGTTCACGGTGACCTCCAGCTGTTTTCACAGAAGATGGAAAATTATGAAAGTTACATTTTGATTTTTCTAAAAATTGTTCACTACCCTCTCCTAATGCAGTAATTGGAACCCCATATTTATGTACATTTGCATAGGGCCATTATACTCATGATTATCATTATTGATTTGTTTCAGCACTAGTATGCTGAAGTACTTTACGCTTTGTCCATATAGTTGTTAAGTTGTCAGGATGGGCTAAAAGTTTTTGGTTTTTATCAAAGGAGCTTTGGGGGATTCCTGGCCAAAAGTTAGACATTGTTTGGGATTGAAATTTATCTGAGACCTCGACCCAGGGATTCGCTGTCTCAAGGTGAAGTTTTCTTTACATCAAAAACAGTTAGGCTTAAGAATACCTTTTCTACCACACCCAAAACAAAAGACTGCCATCTTTGCCTTCTACAATACTGCCATCTTTGCCTTCTACTAAATTGTTATTTCCATTTTGGTCACTTTGTAAGGACTACTAGCAATATTTTTGCCCGAACCATACAGATTACTTTCTTTCAGGATCAGTCCAAGCATTTCTTCAAAGGAATGGTAATAAAGAATCGTCGCCTTCGAACTGAGTTCAATTTTTCATCATTCAAGCAGGTGGAATAATTCTAAACTTACACATTTGAAAAATCTTACTGTTTTTGAAAAGCTTTCGTAAAATATTGTCATCAATTTAATCTATTAGTCATCGGAGAATTTAAAAAAATATTTTTTGTTTTTTTTTTCCATAAAGCGCAACTGGTACAAAACTGCCACCAAAAACTTAAATTCTAACTTCATATCAAAAAAAACTATCGATTACCAAAAAAAAAAATGTCGAAAGTGTAATTTTCAGCCACCAAAAGTATGGACATAAATTTAAACGGGAACGAGTATTAATGTGAACCAAAAAAAAAACATATTTCAAGAGACTCTCTACCAAAAACATATACACACAGGCACATAAAGTACATAGTGCCAGAAATCTCATTAGGATCTTAGATAATAAATTAAAAAAGTGTACAGCAACAAACATTTTTTTTTTTTGGTGTGCTTCTGGAAAATAACGAGATGACAGTTTCTTTTGTTGGCGGTGGGAAAAGTAAAATTTATGTGAGAAACTTTTATTTTTTATTTCTATTTTCATTTCAGTTTATAATTCCGGAAAAATAAAATTAAATTACGCTGGGTATACATATATTGAACGTTTTCGGTTTTTTTTTTTTTTTTGGGAAAATAAATGAAAATGTATACATGCGATATTGGTTTCCGTTTTCTCATTTTTTTGTTTTTTTTTAATCTGTAAGTGTTATAATTCTCGTTTGGGAAATTTCTTTTGTGTTGAGGTTTAAGTTGATGGAAAATATTAAGAGCTTTGTAACTTTATCAGAGTGAACAGGAGGTTAAGCAAGATTTATAGTTTTATAAAAGATCTAATCAGCAATAAGAGGCAATACGTGGTTTATATATGGGCTAAATAAAATTGGACCCATTTATTAAAACAGTGTAATGAAAGCTCATTGCTAGCTACTTAGTTTGTTTAAAAAATTGGTGTTAAGAGCTTTCAAAATAGCTTGCTTTGAAAGTGTCCTAATGACCTTTACTTGAAAAAGTAAAAAATTCTGTGCTATTGAAAGATTACTCAGACGTCTATCTCTAGAGTTTACTGTCCAATTTATTTACTGTTAAAATTGTAGGCATATTTTTGACTAACTAAAATTAAAATAAAAATAGAATTTAACTAGAATTTTCCATTTTGATATTTCAAAAACTAAATTTGTAAATGTTTTCTCTACTATACGTAAAATACAGAATTTTCGTGTAGGAAGTGCTTTTAGTAAAACAAAGTATTTTTTGGAAACTTGTAAAAGCCCCCAGGTAAATAACGGAATTTTAATCATGTTTTTAATTAGATTTTGCGTTTTCACCTTACTTGAAATCTAAAATTTCAAAATGAATACCGAATTGTATAGCTTCTGTGGTAAAGGTGTAATGATAAATAAATTAAAAATTGACTCTTTGGTTATTGGGCTGGGTTAATTTAGCTGTGACTTAGAACATAATAGCACACTAGTAAAATCAAAGACAAGCATTTACCAAATGGGGTAGATATAGGTACACAGCCGCATACGGAAACAATAATTAGCTTGAACAAAACAACAAAAATAAAAAAAAACACAAAACATTAATTCATTCCCGTAGAAACTAACCTGCAATGATTCTTTAAAATTATATATCGGCTAAACAGGTAGAAATTTTTCCAAAAGCTTCAAGAATAAACCAACGACATAAAGTCAAGTTACGTCTAATATATAAAACTGAAAAGTACAGGATAAATGGTTAAGATTTTACAGAAAATGGGCGAAGCTAAACATTACCATAAAAATAATGCGTTTAGTGTTAATATTTAAGCCCCGCCTCTTGAAATGTTTCAAAGACTATACAGGGTGCGCCGTCTTTTATGAGGGTATGTAAACATTGAATAACTTTGACAATGAATAGTGACGGTGTACATACATTGAAAATAGGTCGTTCAATTGTGTTAATTCAAAGTGCAGAACAACTTGGCTTTGACTTTCGAGTCAGTCGGTTGTATATTTTTTTTTTTTTTGCTTGTTTAAACAAAAATGGCGAAATGCTACAACCGATACAATGATCGGCGCTGCTCAACTGAATAAAATGAAGTAGAAACCCTTGGAAGAAAAAATAAAAGGCAAGCAGCTTTTCTGGATGAGGGCTCAAAAAAGAATTATTTGATAATGAATACCGAATGGACGAATTTAAATTTGAGAACTGGTGTAATGAGTTTTTAGAATTTTATTGATTTGTGGAGTATTCGATCAAAAGTCGATTATGTGGTCCAATATTCTTACATTTACGACCTAATTGTGCAGCCGATTAAGAAAATCTTCTTCCTGTGAATGATGTTTTCTGGTGATTTTGGGCTTCTAAAAGAGATTCAGCTGAATGGTGATGTTCTGGAATCGGCGTTAACCAAAATTGCTGAATTAACAAGCCAATTTTTTAATTATTTCAAATATCCACCACTTTTGGTAAACTTTGGTGTAGAATTTTGTTGAGCACGGGACAGTGAGAGATCGTCAACATGCCGTTCATCAACGACCAAGCACTCAAATAAAGCGTTGCCCAAAACCCAAATCCACAAGAGATCCATGAAAAACCATTGCATGACAAAAAGTGACTGTTTGGGCCGGCGTTTGTGCGAAAACCATCATTGGGCCATATTTTTTTCAGAGAAAACGAAACAGTCGATGGAAATCGATATCGGTGGATATAGGCTCATTATGTCTGCCCGCAAATGCGTGAAAAAGGTTTTGACGGTTACTGGTTTCAACAAGACGGTGCGCCATGCCACACTGCAAATCAAACAATTCAGTTTCTGCAACAATTCAGATTTCCAGATTTGACCCCTCCGGACTTCTTTTTGTGGGGTTATTTGAAAAACAAAGTGTACGCCAGCAAGACTCAGACCATTGACGAGTTCAAGGCAAACATTCGTGCCGAAATGATCGGTTTACCGCCCGAGATGCTCGAAAAGGTAATGGAAAACGCAACAAAAAGGGCACATTTTGTTTTGGCCAATAAAGGCGGCCACTTAATTGATGTTATATTCAAAAAAGTCCAAATAAATTATAAAGGACCAGACTGATTAAAAATACCTCATATATAGAAATCGGTTGTTTTTTTCAAAGTTATTCAATGTTTACATACCCCCATACAAGATGGCGTACCCCGTATAACTTAAAATAATGTAACAGGATGATAATGATAAATGGTCCTACGAAGTGGTAAGGCTGAAGCTAATTGCAAGGGGGAACAGCCTATGTGTGGGGTTCCTACACAACCAACATATCTAGGATCAGGCCCTTTTCTCAATCATTTTTCAATCTCAAATAAAATTATAGTTAACTCACCTCCAAATTTCAATTTATATGTAGATTTGATTTACTTTTTCAAAAACTTTGCTACGCAAAAGTCGTAGATAATCAAAACCAATACAAAGATTAGCAAAAGAGAAATAAACGACACCTGAAAAATTTATATTCAGCGGAAAAGTTTGATAAACAATAAATTCGACAATCTTATACCTATTCTAGAAAATCTATTTAAAGCTAGACGAAACCTACAAAGCACTGAGCAGGGAGCGTAGAAAAACTTTTAATAATAATTCAGCCACATTCCAAAGAATCAAATCCCAAATAAATTGCATTACAACTCATAATATCAACTAATTAAATTAATAGGTAGAAGACTATTCTCAGCTAAAGTTAAAATTAAATTAAACCAAATAAGTATGACAAACGGAGACAGATCCTGAAATTAGCATCTCAGTAAACCCCTTTGTACAAAATTTGAGTAAAGAAAAGAGTAAGCCACCTAATTCCGATTACCAGAGGAAATTTAGGATAGCTCACCATCCGAAAAGCCCTTGTATACTAAGCTTGCGGAAACTAGACAAATCATCAAGCACACCAATTAATTACTATAAATCTTTCCGAGAAATATCGGGTATCCCTGCCAGTACTCAATAATACATAACTATAAAGGGTTGAAACATCATAAGGTGATCAGAACTTCGGCCCTGAAAATTAGCTCAACTCCCAAATAAATCTCTAACTGAATCTTTTAGCTTAATCTTCAGCATAACCTTCAATTCAATCACCAAATCAAAACTTAACTTAAACATCAATTTTCAAACTAACCCTTACCTAACCCTACACTTAACACCTAGCTCAATCCTCGAATCAACCCCAAATAATAAACTAACCGAACCCATAACTCAACCCCAACGCAACCTAACTCAACTTCAATTCAACTTAGTTCGAACCAAACCACAACCATCTTCTCAACTTCACATTCACCGGCCAACTCAATCTTTAACTCAACTCGATTCGTAATCAACATAATTGTATGAACTCACTTCAAAACAACTCAATCTAACCTCCTACTAAACCTTCAAATCGATCCAAAATTAACCCCAACCGAGCCCCTCACACAACTTCAAAATAAAATCGACCTCAACCCAATCCAATTCAACCATCAACTCAACTTAACCCAAACTCAACGTTAAACTCAAAGCCTAAATCAATACGGTTCGAAAACTATATGCATACATGAACTTAACTTAATTTAATATCTACCTCAACCTCGAGCTAGCCCCCAAATAAGTCCCCAAATGAACCCTGTCGCTTAACCCCTACTCAACACCCTACTCCACAACATCTCAAACTTCAACGCATAACTCAACAACACCGAAACACCGTCCGAAAAACTAAATGCGCACATGAACTCACCTCAGAACGAGTCAAGCTAACTTTCAACTCAAATCGAAACTCAACCTTTAAATAAATCCTAAACTGAACGGCTGAATGAACCCAACTTAACCCCAAACCAATCCTAATTAACCCCAAACTCAAAGCCCTACTCAACCCTCAACTCAACCCCAAACTAAATTTCTAAACCTAATTGGCCAGAAAACTGCTACTCAACTCGATCCTAACTCAACTTCTAACTCGACCTCCAACTCAACTTTCAGCTTAATTCCAAACTCAACGTCTAACTCAATCCTCAAAACAACGCGAGTCGAAAAACTACATTCGTGCATGAAGTCAACTCAAAACAACTCAAGCTAAATTTCAACTAAGCCCTCAACACAACAACAAATAAATTCCCAACTCAATCGCTGACTCATACTCAACTCAATCGCAACTCAACTGCAACTCAACCTTAACACACCCCTGAAATCAACTCCAAAGTCACGCCCAAATGAGCTCCCAAATTAGTATAGCCTGAAAAAGTACATGCGCACATGAATTCAACTCTCACTAATTCCTAACTCAACTACAACTCAAACCCAACTCAACCAGCAACTCAACTGCAAACTCGACTGCCAACTCAATCCTCACAAGAGCACATATAAAAATTGCTGAACTGCTCACTAAACCCTAGACAACCCTAACTCAACTCGATGATAACCCTAATTCAACCCGCAAATGAAATCCAGAATAAAAGTGATACATATGTATAAATGAAGAGTCTATATTATCTTTAATATGAGCCATCATCCATTAAAATCGGTTAAGTGGTTTAGAGAACCAGTACTTGAGCTACAAAATTTGAGTTTTAAAGAAAAACGAAAAAATTTCGAAAATGGTAGAGAACCAGTACTTGAGCTACAAAATTTGAGTTTTAAAGAAAAACGAAAAAATTTCGAAAATGGTAAATGGACCTGCTCCGAAGAACAGTTATTCATGTAGAGAACATTTTCAGTGATTTCCATCAAAATCAAAAAAGATCAGGACAAAATTTTGGCTTTTTTCATCGTTTTCGTGTAGAATCGATATAATGCAACTTCTTTGTTTTACTGAGAAGTTAATTTATTAATTAGGAATTTGTTTCGGAATATTTTTTTTCTAATTACCTGTGTTTTAAATACCTGTGGAACCTGACTCAACTTTCCAGAATAGATGTCTGTAACCGGGTCAAGTTTATAATTTTAACAAATCTTTCCTAACCTTCCGCTATATTATGTGTATTAAAGGTACGCGGAGAGCCGGCTTGCCCGGGAGACTTGCTTAATTCTTGGTTGAATACTTCAATCAAACAATCAATTAATCAACCATGTCTATAATTTGAAATTATTGACCTGTTTCATAATTTGTAATGTCAGCCTGTCAGTGTAAGGATGGTGGCTTAAAATTTATAAAATAGACTATAACGGTTCATGATTCACATTCCAATATACTTGTACATAGCTTAAAATCTTAAATCAAGTTTCAAATGAAAAACAATAGCTAGACAAAAAACTACTTAAAATTAATAGTTTAAACTAAACTAGCGTGAAAGTAAATATTACAATAAATTAAAACTTGGAAAAGCGACAAGCAAAGCATTTAAACTGTATACATAAAAATACAGAGAGCCTGGAAAAATAAAAATAAAAAACAACAAGACAAGAGTGAAAAATAAAATAAAATGAAAGTGTAGAATGTAGATCCTGTGTACATTATGTACGAGTATACGAGTACGTATATAGACTAATTCATTATAAATCCTTTAAAAAACAAAATATTTAAATTAAGATTTTTTATTTCTCGCTTAGTTCTCGAGAACAATTAAAACAAAAAATAAAAATAAACGGATTTAAGATGCATACATTTTTTTTTTTTTTTTTGTTTTTTTGTTTGTTTGTTTGGAATAATTTTATTTTGTTTTTGTGCTTTGCTGTAAAATTTATTTGGAATTTGTACTAAATTTTGCTATAAACGACTGTGTACAGGTATGACACCTCCCTTTATGTTAAAAAAAAAAACTCTGTCTACGTAAAAAATTGGTTCAAAATTTCCCTAAACAAATGTCTCAAAAAATATTAACTTTCTTAGCTAATAATTTATTTCACGAACTTCTAGAAGCCTCGCTCAGTCATTGCGGGGAATTTGTTTTCTACATTGACTTCTCCAGCGCAATTAACGACGACTGTTTCAGTTTAGATACCTACCGTGTTTTTTAGTTGATTCACCACAGTTGAATAATTAATCGTTATGTATACTTTGGGAAAGCCACCATTACAAAACTTGCGATAGCCGCTGTACATATCTACTGCTTTAATATTCTAACTGTTCTGCTAATTGTTTGACTTCCGAGTAAATTATTTCTTATAAAATTTAGAATTTAGCTTTAGAAAACCACCATTGGAAAATAGAAAAAATTGCAAGTATTAATCGTGTAAATCTAATTTACATTTGTAAATTTCCACAAAATTATATGAAACCACAAAAATCGAAATATTCTATAGCACTATCTCCAAATGAAATTTTTAACAGATTTAATTAAGTATGAATGCCAGAAGCACTTTATAAAAGAACAAATTATTTGGTTAAACCATTTGACAAAAACGATGTATTCTAAATACACCTAAACCTGTTTAATACGGCTTTTTTAACACGTTTTAATATATTTTGCATAAGAAATAACAAAAGATAAAAGTAGTTCCGATGTTTTTCATTGTTTTTAGATACTAATAAATGAGTAGAGCTAAACCTGTTTTTACACAGTTCTTTTTACACGGTCATTTGTACACAGTTCTTTTTACACGTTCATTTTTACACAACTTTTTTTATACGATGGAAACATATTACCGTGTTAAAAGAAGTTTGGTTTATTGTGAAAATAGCAAATAAGGAAGGAAACACCCAGAATCTACATACAAATACGAGAAAACGATGCTTATCAAAGAACCGCTTTTCTGCAACGTTTGTACCAATATAAGAAGATATTTCAATGAAAAAATCGCCACAAATTATTTAAAGCATTAAAAATGTATTTTGAGTTTCAAAACCGTTCTAACAATACAAACATTGAAATGGTTTGCAATTATTATTTACAATAGGATTGTGTAATAAACAAAACACCGACGAACACGCAATATGTAAAAAACGATTTCACAATAGTACATTGTGTCATTAGGATTAAAAGTGATACTTTGTTTGACGAGCAATTATATTTGCATGCGAGGCGAAGCGCAGCGTAGCCGAGCAAAAGCAAATATTTGCGAGTCAAACAAAGTCACTTTTAATCCGAATAACACATACTATTTTTTCTTCAACGAAGAAATGCTTATTATAAACTAATTATACAAGTAAGTACAAATTATGTAATTAAAATTTCAAAATTGAAAGTAATTTTGTTGAAATATTTTGTGAAACTAAGGAGATCATGACTTTTGTTTGGTTTGACTATTGTAAGTGTCAAACTGCCAAGCTATAATTATAATATTTTTCTTGCGAACAAAATGTTTGAATCAGAAGATTTATCAAATTTACCTCCGGATGTGGATCAAACAGCAAAGGAAATTGTATTAAACCTATTGCCATCAAAATCACGTAAGATTTACGAGTGCGCATATAACCGATTTTTGAAGTGGTGTACTGAAAAAAATGTGCAATCTGGATTATATTCAGAAAGCGTTCTATTGGCATACTTTGCCAATTTGTCTACGAAGATGAAAAGTTCGACTCTTTGGGCGCAATATTCTATGGTTAAGGCCACATTAAATTATAAAAATGGCGTAAACATCGAAAAATATTCCAAATTGCGAGCATTTTTAAAAAAACAGAATGTTGGTTACACAGCAAAAAAATCGAGGGTTCTCGATAAAGCACAAATCGACTTGTTTTTAAATTTTGCTCCCGATAAAACATATTTAATGATGAAGGTAAGCTTTAAAACTTAAAGATAATATTTATACTTATTTTTTGGTATTTTTCTTGCAGGTTGTTTTAATACTGGGAGTAGCGGGTGCATGTCGTTGCGACGAACTAGTAAATTTAAAGATAGATGACATTGAAGACGTTCAATCAGCTTTGTTGGTAAAAATTCCCAACTCCAAAACAAACAAATCGCGCCTCTTTACTGTTTTGGGAGAAAATTATTTGGGGATTTGCAGAAAGTACTTTGCTCTTCGCCCAGAAAATTTCGAGGAACGACGTCTTTTTATAAAATACCAGGGTGGAGTATGTCATCGGGTAGTAGTTGGTATTCACAAAATTAGTAGCGTTGCAAAAGAGGTGGCATTGCATTTAAATTTAAAAAATGCAAGTGAATATACCGGTCATTGCTTGCGTCGAACTTCAGCTACACTCCTTGTAGATTCTGGCGGTGACCTCACTTGCCTTAAAAGGCATGGTGGTTGGAAATCTAATACTGTAGCTGAGGGATACTTAGAAGATTCCACAACAAATAAAACAAACACTGCTATAAAAATATTACGGCCCGATGAACTTAGTACCAGCTACAGTACTACTCATGAAAATATAACCGCTCATGATACTGTAGAAAATGAGGATACCTTTGCTGCAGAAATATTACCCCCCGAAGATCCCAGTACCAGTCCAATTACCAATATTGTTGGCAATATGGTTACAAATGATAATAATGTTGACAAATCCGGTTTGCTTAATTTTTATCAAAGTTGTTCAAATTGTACTTTTAACATTAATATCCAGAACAAATAATTTTGTTCGCAAGAAAAATATTATAATTATAGCTTGGCAGTTTGACACTTACAATAGTCAAACCAAACAAAAGTCATGATCTCCTTAGTTTCACAAAATATTTCAACAAAATTACTTTCAATTTTGAAATTTTAATTACATAATTTGTACTTACTTGTATAATTAGTTTATAATAAGCATTTCTTCGTTGAAGAAAAAATAGTATGTGTTATTCGGAACTATTCATGACACAATTTTCACTAATGACACAATGTACTATTTTAAATGAGTATGTAAATTGAGTTTTTTGTGTTAATGAATAAAAAAAGTTTTTCCGAAATAAAAAAAATAAAAAATACTTTCATATATACATTATACATATTATTGTGTCTTCACTATAATATTTTTCTCCTATAGTATTAAAAATACCTACTTTTACACCAAGGATTAAAAGTGTAGCTTAGCAACACACACATTTTATAAAATAGTAAGAAAAAGGCCAACTTTAATACCAAAAAACAGTATTAAAACAAGAGGCTTTTAAGACGTTGGGAGAAAAACAGTGTTTTTCTCCAAACGTCTTAAAAGTAGCTTGTTTTAATACTATTATTGGGCATTAAAGTTGGCCTTTTTGTTACGATTAAAAAAATGTGAGTGTTGCTAGGCTGAACTTTTAATCCTAGGTGTAAATGTTCTTTTAACACTGTTTTCAATATTAAAAGTAATTGAGACGTCATAACTTCATACGATACACAAACAAAAAAAAAAGTCAAGGCCTCCTTAGCTAGACAAAATATTTCAATAAAATGTTCAATCTTAAAATTTTAAAGGCCTGTGTTTTGTACTTATAATTAGTGTACGCAATAAATTTTCTACGCTAGAGAACAAATAATTTTGTTCGCAAGAAAAATATTATAATTATAGCTTGGCAGTTTGACACTTACAATAGTCAAACCAAACAAAAGTCATGATCTCCTTAGTTTCACAAAATATTTCAACAAAATTACTTTCAATTTTGAAATTTTAATTACATAATTTGTACTTACTTGTATAATTAGTTTATAATAAGCATTTCTTCGTTGAAGAAAAAATAGTATGTGTTATTCGGATTAAAAGTGACTTTGTTTGACTCGCAAATATTTGCTTTTGCTCGGCTACGCTGCGCTTCGCCTCGCATGCAAATATAATTGCTCGTCAAACAAAGTATCACTTTTAATCCTAATGACACAATGTACTATTGTAGATTGTGATGTAAATGTAATAAAGAATTGTTTTAATCCGAAACAACAGATGAAACACTAATAGTTGTTGTGGAATAGTTGTGTATGACATGTAACAACTCTCTCACAACTATTTCACCACTAAATTACAACGAATTCAAATAATTACGAGCCACAACCACAACTGACTCACAACGTGCGTCGCGTGATCTGCGATTTGCAATAACCAAGGAACAATCGAATTTATTGTGACAACGATGTGAGAACCGTTTTACAAATCGAAAGCTAAATTGGGACCAGTAATGCGTTTTTCTATTTAACAATTTTATAAAAAAGTTTTGATTTATTTAATTCTCTCCAATATAATTTTTCAAATAGCGCCGATTTCTTCAATTAGATAGGGTAAATCATGAAATTTTCTACATTTTAAGGATAACACAAGAAAATGAAAATCACATTTTTCGTTTTTGGTTATTTTATACAAACTTTTAGATCTACCTTATCTATTTCAAAAATTTTGCAATAGTCGAATTTAACTAAACTCCCGTTGTTATCATGATCTCTTGATAATTGTTCGCTGAAAACCCACTTTAGGGCCATTTCAGATCAGTGTCGTATCAGTGACGCAAATTAACACATCAGTGATAAGCTCGCACGTATTTTTAATTACCATACATTTTCAGTTAAAGAGAATGACGACAGCAAATTGCATTTTTGGAGGTCAAACAAACCAATAATTAATACTGTAAATAATAAAGAAATCCGTGTCAAGTAGTCGAAAAGTTTGTATAAAGATTTAATAATTTAAAAAAAAAGTCAAGTGGTTCAAACATCATTTACGGTAAATTGTGTTGTAATTGAAAATCAATTAATGTTCTGTTAAAGGTGTCCAATTAAAAATGTTCCTAAAACCATGGTTTGAAATGGATAATGATAAAAACGTTATATCAAGTGTACATTCTATATGTACATGTCTATATCTATATGTCGTTCTATATGTCAAATTGAACAATTTTTCTTATAATTTTCACAATTTATAAAAGAAAATTGTGTCGAAGCTATAATAAATATGGAAATGTTTCTTAAACAGCAACAGGAAATTAAGGCGTTGGAAATAAATCGGCCTTTAACATCAACGATGAACGACGGATCCTATGGGCACTGAGGGGTTTTAAACCATTTAAATCGGCTGGTCCGGATCAAATTATACCAGTGTAACTTCAAAACAACTCAGTAATTATTCTTCCTTACCTGGAAGCTATATTCAAAGGGTGTTTGAAGCTGGGCTATATTCCTAGGTACTGGATGGAGGTCAATGTGGTGTTTATACCGAAAGCGGGAAAAAGCTCACATGTCTATCCTAAGGACCTAAGACCAATAACTCTATCATCCTTTCTTTTGAAAACCTTGGAAAGGCTGCTAGATGTATGATATACATCAGAGATAAAATAGGTGCCAGGAAGTGGGCACCGTCTCAGCATGCGTACACAAAGGGTAGATCTGTGGACACTGTTCTGCACGACTTGGTGTGTACGATTGAGAAATCGATTAATTCGAAGGAATTCTGTTTGGTGGCCTTCCTGGATATAGAGGGCGCCTTTAATAATGTGAAAGCGGAGGCAATCAAGGAGGGATTGTCATTTTTGGAGGTGGACGTTCCTCTGAAAAGGTTAATCAATTATATGCTGGGAAGCAGGATTGTTAGCTCGAAGTTGGGGGACTCCACCATCAAGAGGCGAGTAAATAGGGGAACCCGCAGGTGGAGGGTGGTTCTGTCCCCTCTTCTGTGGAACATAGTGGTAAACGGCTTACTACTAGAATTGGAGAGAGAGGGTATTGAAGTTATCGCTTACGCAGGCGACGTAGCTTTAGCTGTTACCCGGAAATTTCTGGGCACGATTGTAGACGTAATGCAGAAAGCGCTTACCATCGTTATGAAATGGGCTGGCAAATGTGGACTTGGTATTAACCTGTCCAAGACAGAGCTGGTACTCTTCACTATGAAATACAAAATCCCGGTAGTTGTCCCTCCTACCTTAAATGGCCGAAACTTGCTTTTACTGATAGAGCTAGATATCTGGTCATTATCTTGGACAGTAAGCTTAGTTGGAGGCCCAATATGTAGGAGAGAATAAACAAAGCTATTATAGCTTTGTACTCCTGTAGGAACGCCATTGGTCATAGATGGGGTCTGAAGCCGGAGCTGGTACACTGGCTCTATACCGCTGTAGTGAAACCTGTACTCATGTACGGGGTGGGTGTTTGGTGGCCAGCTCTGGACAAGGTAACTTATAAAAGTAGGATTGAGAGGGTGCAAAGCCTGTATGCTTGTTAGCGGGGCATTGAGGTCGACACCGACAAATGCTTTAGATCTTATGTTGCACCTTCTTCCGGTCGACATTTTTGGCAAACAGATGGCGGTAAATACGGCTGTACGACTTGCAGCCGTCTCTCAGTGGAGGTGTCTTAGTACAGGACACTCTACTATCGTTAGATCGTTGAATGATGAGCTGGCGAATCTTGACTACAATAAACCTACTCTAAGCTTCTAGAAGCGATTTTGGACCTCCTTCCCTTCAAGGGAATCCTGGAGGGATAGACCGTTATCGGAAATCGAAGCGTTACAATTCTTCACAGATGGCTTCAAGCTAGACGGCAAAGTGGGAGCTGGAGTATTCTGTGACAAATTAAATGTAAACATTTCTTAACGTCTCCCGAAAAACTGCAGCGTGTACCAAGCTGAAGTCGTAGCGATTGGGGAGGTGATGACGTGGTTGAAGCATAATGTGGTATCCTCAGATGATATCGCAATCTATGTGGACAGTCAAGCGGCGATCCGGTCGTTAGAATCGGTGTCTCTGGCGTCACGGGTGGCATTGAGTTGTCACTCATCTCTAAATGAGATGGGTGAGCATTTCAATATCCAGGTAATTTGGGTCTCAGGTCACTCGGGCATCATGGGGAACTGCAGGGCGGATGAACTTGCTAGGCATGGTACGACTTTCCAGCTGCAACCGGAAAGGGCAAGTCTGGGGAGGCCTATCACAGCGCTGAGACTAGCACTTGGGAAGCAGGCGCTATCCTCTGCCTCTGGGACACTGCCTTTTTGGAGAACATGCAACAAGGCTGGGTCTGAAGGCAAATGACTTCTGCAGAAGCTGCTTGGACGAAGAGGCGGAAGACACGTTGGTCCACTTCCTCTGCTCGTGTTCAGCATTGGCACTCAGAAGGCACAAACACTTGGGTAAGTTCAGGATGGACTGCCTCTCGGATCTCGAAAACACTAAAGTGAGGGACGTCTTACACTACATAAGTAGCTCGAAATGGTTCCAATAGGGTTAAAGGGGATATATTCTGTGGTATCACAATGGACCGTCACCGGTCTAAGTGTGCCTAAGCAGCCACTCCAACCTAACCTAACCTAACCTTAACATCAACGATAAAACAGCATCATTCAAATTCAAATCTAAATCTGTGTCATCGTTCTCCATCTACCATACATAAACGGACCAATAATAATCCATCAAAAATATTGTCATCGTTGTGGGCATCTGCGCGATAGTCAATCATGTCCTGCAAAAGATTGGGTCTGTTTTTGTTGCAATAGAAGAGGCCATACATCCAAAATATGTTACAGACATGTGAATAACTACATTAATCAATTTAGTCATTGAAGGCATGGTAGTCAAATTGAAAGTCGATACCGGACCTATCATCAGTAACCAAGAATATAGAGATAAGTTTAATCATAAAGTAAAATTATTAATTGTTATAATTGTTTGTCAACTATTTCAGGTGTCAAAATTTAGTAATAATAGGGAAAATACAAGTTCAAGTGAGTTTTGGTGAGCACCGATTTGTGTTAGAAATGGTGGTTGTCAATTATACATCGCGTCAATTTTTATAAAGCAATTCCGTTGTAATTGAAAGAAAAGGTGTCAGTGGAGACTAATCGGTTGGTAAGTGATGGAATATTAGTTCCAGTTAAATATTCTGAATGGACTAGTCCTGTAGTCGTGGTGTCAAAGTCAAACGAAGATATTCGTTTGTGTATTTACTGTAAATTCGCCTTAAATCGGTTTATTCAAATGAAACATTATCCTCTTCTATCTATAGACGATATTTTAACCAGTCGCAATAATTGTTTCTATTTTAGTGTGCTAGATTTGTCAGGGACATACCAACAGTTAGAAGTCTCTCCGTCATCACAACATTTATTGACGATTAATATATATCCTAGTCTCTTTCCGGTGGGAAGTGCCACCAAAAGAAAGACCGAATTCATTTTAACAATTCCGCAGTGATATTGGCGACATAAATTTAAAGTTTTTTGGCCAAGACTCACTGGAATTACTAAATTTACATTGGGGCTTATCGACTCAGGCTATCTGTGCATACAAATTATTTTCATTTAAAAAAATGCTGAAGTTTAAATCTTGAGTGGTCGAAAATACTGTATCCCAAATTTTGTAATTTAAAATTAAATACAACTTATTCTGTAAAGCGACATATAAGTTTATCTTGCCTTTTAACTATAAAATAATTTTACTTTCCATTCATACAAAAATACCACCCATTTTTGATATATTCTAATACCTCGCTTAAAACGGTATCTCATAACATAGCTGTTCTACACATATCTGCTTAATATTATCCGATAGTATTTTATAAATGTTGTTTTTTTAAGCCTGATAGAACTTGAAATTGTAAAAAATTTAACAAAAAATTAAATTTTTATGAAAAATATACTCTGGCAGATCTCAGTATACTCTGGCAAATCATCATGAATAGACTCACGCTTGAACAACGCTACGAAATTATTAAAATTTACTTTGAAAATTCGTCGTTTAGTCGTCGAATGGAGATCGTTACCGCACCATTATCAATGATTTTTTGTTTGAAAATACGGATGACATTGATCCGGAAGAGATGTGGTTTCAACAGGATGGCGCTACGTGCCATATGGCGACCACAACCATCAACTTATTAAAATCATAATTTGGCGATAAGTTGTCGAATAAAAAAAAACTTTGATTACAATTTAATTTTTTGTGTTATTTTTTACAATTTCAAGTTCTATCGGGCTTAAAAAAACACCCTTTACTTCTATATCGAGAGAAAAATCGACCATCGCTGCAATGTTGCTGCTGCGATGCTTCGAATATTTTTATTAGAATTAAATATTTCATTTAAAATTTGTTGCTCCATACTATCCTATTCACAATTGTTTGTTCGAGCTAAATTTTCAGTGCAACCTAACACAAAACCTCTTCAAAATGAAACAAATAATAATTTAATGGAAAATTTTATTTTTAATTTCTTTAAACTAAATATTAAGCTTTTCATATTTTTTTTTAATTACAACTAATATACACTTGATTCACAATTATTTGTGCGAAGCAATCGTGAATAAATCTCTCAAAAAAATCGTTTGAAAATCATCGTAAATATTCGTCTTGGCACTGAGTCTATTAAATTCCTTATGAAATCTGCGTTTCATCTTCCGTTCTTCCAACCTCACACAGTATTTCCCGTTTGATGTAAGCCCAAACGTTCTCTATGACATTTAGGTCAGGACTCTCTGAGGTGTCCATTCTAGAACATTTTGTCCGATGTCTTTTAAAAATGTAGAGACGATTTTTCCTTTATGTACAGGTGCATTATCATGCTGCAGCATGAAATCTATTCCAATTAGATTGCATCTCGCAACTAAGCCGATCTCATTAAGAAGTTCCAAATATTGTGATTGGCGAGCATTTCCTCGTAAAATTTGAATTGGCCCAACACCATATTTATTTATTTATTTATTTATTTATTTAAATCTATTCTACAGTTAAAAACTTAATGAATAGTAAAAAAAGAATTATTATAGATTAAAAAAAAAATAAAAGGAATACTAACAATACGGAACATGAAAAAACGAAAACTTTAAAAACGTAAAATGAGATTAAAAATTGCAATTTCTGATTGCCTTACGAAAATACACTCTGGATCTCTCAAAATTAAATAAATGGTAAAACTCATTAAAAATTCTAGCCATTGACTTGGTTGGCTCATTGGAACCATAATTCGTTCTATGAAAGTCAACAAACAAAAATTCCCTTGGACGCAAGCTTCTGGTAGGTACATAAATGCTCCAAGCAGAAATGAGTTCAGGACACTTGATGCGGCCACTAAGGAAATCACTAACAAACAAGGCAGATGCAATTTTTCGGCGTTTAACCAACGTATCAATATGAAGGCACTCACACCGAATCACATACGATGGGAGACTTCGCACCTGTTCCCACATAGGTAGATGACGATCAGATAAATGACCAAGCTTCCTGGCCATATAGATAGTAAAACGTTTCTGAATAGATTCCAATCTTGCAATATGCACATCCTGATGAGGATACCAAACCACTACAGCATATTCAAGGTGAGATCTTACTAAAGAAGTATATAGACTAACACACGAAAATGCATCCATAAAATCCTTTGTCATTCTAAAAATAAAACCTAACATAGAATTGGCCTTTAATATTATTTTATCTATGTGTAAAGCAAAAGTTAATTTCTGATCAAACAGAACTCCTAAATCAACAGTTGAAGTTACTCTACAAAGTAGATCTCCATCAAAATAATAATTGACAATATTTGGATTGAGTGTTCTGAAAAACGACATCACCTTACACTTCTGTACATTGATGAACAATTTATTCTTAGAGCACCAACTAGACAATATATTAATTTCGGATTGCAAAACCTCAGCATCACTTACAGATTGAACATGCATGAAAATCTTCAAATCATCAGCAAATAATAAACATTTACAGAATTTAAAAATATTAGGAATATCATTCACGAATAAAAGAAATATAATTGGGCCTAAATGGGACCCCTGAGGGACTCCTGAATGACAATAGATATAATCTGACTTAACATCATTCAATAGAACATACTGCTTCCTACCAACTAGATAAGAAGAAATCCATTTAAGAAAATTTGGATCAAGACCAATAACCGAAAGTTTTTCAATAATAATTTTATGGTCGATTGAATCAAAAGCTTTAGCAAAATCAAAGTAAATTGAATCAACTTGGGCGCCTTTAGATTCAAGTGACTCAATAGTGAATTTAGTAAATTGCAACAGATTGGTAGTCGTAGATTTACCACTGGTGAAACCATGCTGGAAACAAGAAATTATCTCTTTAGTATGGAATAACAAATGTTTCGACACAATTAATTCGAAAAGTTTTGGTATAGACGAAAGAATTGAAATACCACGATAATTTGATATATCAGAATGGTTACCCTTTTTGTAAATTGGAACAATGTGAGAAATTTTCCAAGCTGAAGGAAACTGTCCAGAAATTAATGATTGGTTGAAAAGATAACATAATGGAGTTACAATATATGAGCTCACACATTTAAGTATTGACGAAGGTATACCATCAGACCCACATCCATCATTAAAATCTGACAGATATTCATAAATGTCATCTTCAGTCATCAGTGTCATCAGTTATTGATAGGTACGGAATGTTAAATTGGCAATTACTAACAGTAGGGTCGCTTTCAAATGATCCGTAATTAACTTTATATACCGATTAAAAGAAACTAGCAAAACCCTCGCAGATTTCAGGAACCGTGCTCAGTTTACCTCCATTAAAAATCATTACCGATGGATAGCCAGTTGTGTTACGTTTTTCGTTAACAAACTTCCAAAATGTTTTAGGGTTTTGTTTGATATTAGTTTCAATCACACTTATATACTGACAATATTTAGAATGAAATACAGATTTAAATTGTTCACGTAGATCAACAAATTTGGATTTATTCAGTTGACAATTATTGGATCTGAATCTATAGTAAGCTTTATTTTTACGGTTACGTAAGTTGATCAAATCAGAATCAAACCATGGTGGGTAATTATAGTTACGCTTTTTCCTCAAAGGTACGAATTTATCAAAAGCAACAAATAGTAAGTCATTAAAATTTTTTACATTTTCATTAACATCATTGGCTCGAAAAAAATCATCCCAACAAACGCCACGGAGATATTCAGAGAGACCAGGTGTGTCGCATTCTTTAAAATCATAAAACGAATCATCAAAAGAAAAAACCCGACATTTATCATCTCGATTACCAACATGAAATATAATCTCGAGGGAATTATGATGAATATCATTATCCTTGAAAGATGTCAAAGACTCATGAACTGACAAATATTCCGTATTATTAACAAAAATTAAATCTAAAAACGAATTGTTATCATTACAAAATAAATTAACTTGTTTGAGATTGAAACTGAACAGTGCATCCACCACCGCTGCATCATTTGCAGATAGAATATCCGAAAGGAGTAACCCCAAAGACTCAGTTTCACTATCAACCAACCAATTAATATTACTTAAATTAAAATCACCTAATACAACTAAAGTATCATTATAATTAATTATATTAACCAATTCACATATACAATCTACATGACTCAAATAAACATCAGTAGGTGAGCTAGGTGGTATGTACAAAACTATAAAATAAAATAAATTATTACAAATTAAAACTTTGACACATAAAAATTCAATAGAACCACATCCAGGTACTACAACCAGCTCACTTTGCATAGAAGAATGGGCTGCAAACAGCACACCACCTCCACTTTTTTTAGCGCTGTTAAGAATAGATCTATCACATCTATAAACGACAAAGTCATCAGAAAAGAACTCATTATTAAAGATCCCCTCATGAAATCCAGTTTCCACAAGAGCAAAAAATTGAAAATCCGTTGAATAAAAGAAATTCAAAAATTCAGCTGACTTAGACGACATACGCCCAACATTACGATAAAATAATCTCGGAGACGTCAAATTATAATGATTAGTTTGTTTATCAAATCGACTGGCATCAGTTAAAGAGTTGGTTGGTTTCGTTGAAGAACGGGAAAATTCGATTTATTGGTTCGTCCCTTATTAAAAATTACAAATTCTTTAATTAATGACCCAGCAGGCCAAGAAGTAGGTTGTAATAAATTCTCAAAATCAGTAACGTCCACATATAATTTAAATGACGAAAAATTACGGTCTGCATCATTAATCCGTCGAGATATAATACGCTGGCAGTTTACATCCTCAATGTTAAATTTATCTTTAAGATAATCCAAAATTACAGCTTCGGAAACATCTTTATGGAGTCGAGAAACAAATAAAGTTTTACGTGGCTTCACAACCTGGAGCGATGAGACCAGATCACCAGTGCCAATAATAATTGGTCGCTCAGAATGAGGTTTGATATGATGTGCAGCCCCACTATTATGAGCATGATGAGAAGCTTGAAACGACAGTGGCGATTTAGCATTATTCTTCAATTGATCCCGATCATGATTGATTGAGTTTGCAGATGACTTAAACACTTGACCATCAACATCACTAGCATCGATTAACGGTTGATGACCAGAACAGCAATCAGGAATATGGTGAGATTTGTTCAAAATCTCAGTAATCAGTTTGTTAATAGCGGCCACATCCGCTTCAATTTTCTTTATAACTAAGGCCTCTGCAGCTCTATCAGCAGCCAGATCAACCTTTTGCCACAATTTCGAGATGTTGTGATTAATAATCCAATCATTACAGCCATTACAGAAATAACAAATATTCATAAATTTTTTTATGGAATTATTGGCGGTTCGATCAATACCGGTACACTCCAAGTGGAATTGTTTACCACAAAAACTGCAGGGAACTATATCCACAAAAGTAGATCCAAAGGATTTAGTACAGCTGTTGCATGACATTATGAAATCGGAGAATTATAAATTGAATGTTTATTATATGATGTGTATTAAAACAGATAAAATTTGACAGTTATTTAATATTAAGTATAACGATTAATGATTAGTATTAAAACAGCTATAAATTGACAGTTATTAAATATTAAGTATTACGATTTATGATTTATTACTATGAAAGGCAGCACTGTAACAAAAACATGTAATATAACAACGCTTAATGTAGTACGAGTACAGTTACAATAAAACGTATCACAGCTAATTGGTGGTAAAATGATCGATGTACAAATTTATGATCACATACAATCACACTACAACAAATTATGTTTGTATAACAAATCACTGAAATGTTTAACTATCACTATTATTATTGTTATTATCACTACCCATTAATTACGTATTATTGTATCTCAGACAAGTAAATTTAAATTTAAATCACAAAAACACACTGGGATTAAATTTCTATTATATAACAAGATTTTTTTATTTATAATTTATTATCACTGTTACCAGACCATAAAATTAAAAATCACGTCTGTATCGAACGATGGTTGAAAAAACAATGAAGGAACATATAGGAAATACTGTCCCATATCATTATGTGGCCGCCACCAGAATGACGTGTTGGAGTTATCACAGCCCATTTCAATTGCTCTGATGGAGTTGAGTAATAAAACTTTCTTCCCCAAGTTTCATCTAATGAAAATATAGACTCATCCGTCCATAAAATGTTTCTCCAGAACTCCAATGGCTTGTTGATATGATCATGAGCAAATTTCAAACGTTTTGCTTTATTATTTTTGGAAATGTATGGCTTCTTTTTAGTGGTATATTTTATTTTGCCTTGAAGAATTTATTGTGTATTGGATATTTCGTTGAGTTGCAGATGGATTAACTTTCACAGCTCTAGCAATCAGTACATCTTCCTTAACACTTGTCTTTCGTTTACTGTCCCTCCAATTACACTACTTACTGTACCATGAATATTTTGTTTTCTAATTTGGTATAAAATCGTATTTTTGTGACAGTTATATTTTTTTGAAATTTCACTGGCTGAAATTCCATTTTTGTAATCAGCTACCATAGCTGCTTTAACTTCCACGTTGAATTCTGGTTTCTTTACCATTTTTAATTAAAACTAAACAGACTGAGAATAACTATGAAGACTAGCATGTTTTAGACAATAACTAAACAATATTTAAATTTACCGTTTCAAAAATCACGAAAATTCGTGTTTTTATCTTGCGCATAAACAATTGTGAATCAAGTATTATTAGTTGTAATTTTTCGCAGAATAGAAAATTAAAAAAAAAAATATTGAATTGAAAAGCTTAACATTTAGTTTAAAGAAATTAAAAATAAAATTTTCCATTAAATTATTATTTGTTTCATTTTGAAGAGGTTTTGTGTTCGATTGCACTGAAAATTTAGCTGTACAGTAAATTCTTTACCATTTATATATTTGTGGAATTTTTTAACGGCGTATACCACAGCCAATGCATGTCTATGAATCTGAGAGTAATTATTCTCAGCTGCTGATAAAGTACATGATGCAAACATTACCGGCTTTTCTTCCCCGTTATAATAATGAGAAAATACAGCCCCAATTCCATCCATAGACATTATTATTGGCTTATTCGGACCATATTCCAGGACATTGTTATTATTTATTAACAACATGTTCCTGAAAAGTCTTTGCTAAACGATTAGACCAGTCATATTTAGCGCCTTTATTTAATAACGGATAAAAATCGACTAATTTGGCGGACAGATTGGGAATAAAGCGCCGATATTACTTAAGTAATACTGATATGGATTGCAACTCTGGGACATTTTTAGGTAATGGGGAATAAATAAATATAGTACTTCCACGTGAAGTTCATCGATGAAGTGTTCAATGGTGATGAAAATACACGGCATTGTTGTTGTAAAGTTCCCAAAGTAAGACTATAAGAATGACAATTTCACAGCTTATCACTTTTAAATGTTTGTTTAATGTAATCAACTTTAAAGAATAAAATTCATTGAATGCTAATCATTTGCCGAACAAAATGATTCAAATGATATTCTCACTGTAAAAAGTAGAAGTTATTTCACTCTAAAAAGTAGAGCAAACCTAATTTCGGACGCACCCAGCCTTGTCCAATTTCAATTAATTTAATGATTATAGAGAAATTTAATTTTATTCAAAAATATGCATTTTAAATAATGTGCATTTAAATTCACATTTCGGACGCACCCTATATGATTCTCTAAAGTCGATGATTTCACAAATACTAATTTGTTTCTGCTAGTACCGCGTAAGAGTTTATCAGTATTAGGTAGGTCTATCGTATTTTAAATCAGATCTAAGAAATAGGTTGGCTGAGCAATTTTATGTTAAATTTAGTTTACAAATTTGCAAGCTATTCTAAAAGAAAGCATTTTCCCATAGAGCTTTTTAATTAGTTTTATTTTTTAATCCTTAAAATATTGTTATTGTCCGTTTTAATTCAAGTTGAATAAACAAATTCATTTTATACAAAAAATGTATAAAATGTTAGTACATAAATAGGTTTAGTTATAATATGTATATACATTTTATACAAAAAGAGCTTGATGCTCATATTACATATGCATGTTACATAGTGTACCTACGCAGCATTACAGTACAAAATTTTCGGTTTCAACGAATTTTTTTTTCTGTTTGCAAGCAAACACACATATTTTCAAATATATCAAAATTTAATTAATGTAATGTAATGTACATGTATGTACATAAAAAAAGCTTTAATGTGGCTTTAATGTAGATACATCCATATAGAAAAAAAATTGAGGCTTTAATTAAAAATGGAACTTTTTTGTTTACATACACACAATAATAATAATAACAACAAAAAAAAACACAAAAACTGGGGGACTGGTAATACCGAGAGGGGGTTTTATTATTTTTTTAACATAATGTGTTTTTGACATTACCTTTCTGGCTACCAATCAATCAAACCTAATTAGTTTGAAAAAGGATTAACTTAAAATAAAACAAAAAAATGTCCGTAAATTGAGATAAAAAAAATATCGAATTTTGTTGTTGTTTCGTATATTATGTAATGTAGGTCTTGATTGAATCAAAATAAAATTGTTGGAACTTTTTTATTCATTTTATTTTTTAAATTTTTATTTGGTTAATAAAATTTTAAAGTTAATAAATTTCTAAAAGTTGGGACAATAAAAAAAGAAAACATTGAGAAAACCCGATTCATTGTTTGTTATTCCCAATAATTAACATTGTTTAAGGACATTTGGTAAAAAAGTAAAATACAAGGAAGTTGATAAAATGATAAAGGTTAAAATGAAAATAATCAATTAGCTGAAAACAAAGGGATTTAATGAGTTAATGACAACTTCATTTGGAAACTAATAGAGACAAACAAATTGGAGTGGTTAATGTTGAGAAATTTTTAAGGTAAGCCATCTCATGTAAATTTTAGGTTTCAAAAAAAAAAAGAAAACTGGACAAATTTCACGCGAGAAATTGAATAGGTTAACTCTCGAAGCGAACAAATTATTTTAATTGAGAGGTTATTTATAAAATAATAGTTATAAAAATAAAAAATAAAATAAGAATAGTTTCAGAACATAAAACTGCGCTGTAAATGAATTATGTATCGGATACATAAAAAATAGTCGCTTAAGACAAGCTTTGGGAAGAGAATCGAACAAAATCAATTTGTTTGAGAAATCAATCAAATCAAAAGGACAGCATAGTCATGTGACAGAAACAAACGAAAGTAAAAATGTAATTGGCGACTACTGATGCCCGGTTTCACAAAAAAATATCCAATCTCTAGTTAAATAATATTTCCTCCCTTTCGTCTTTTATCAAATTACGTTTTGTTTCATAATACAAGTTGATTAAATTTTTTTTTACATAGAAATATTTAGCCTTCAGCTAAATTCAGCAGTTAAATATTTTAGCCACCATCGTGTTTGTGATCCCTGGTGTACAGTAATAAATTAACCAATGGAAACATTGGACGAATTAAAAGTGATACCAAGATGATACATTACGGAAAAGTTTAAGCCAGTGGGACTTCTTATATTAGAGGCGGCTTTGCGCTTAGCACTCTTTATCCGAATGTGACTATTGTGGACGAACGACGACGAAATAGGTGTGTTTATTTCAATGATTGTGATTTGTAGGTTAAGGTTAGAATCAATAAATTGTTCCGTTTAGGGCAGGGGCCAAATAACTGAGAATTCAATGTGAATGCTTCTATCAGCAGGTCTTTATTTGCTAGCTTAAATGCACGTGGAAGTAGCTTATATTCAGAATAAAATCGCATGTCTTATGTCAATCCACAACTTTATCCCATAAAATACGACGAAAATACAAACCACAGGGAAATAAGTGAGTTTAATCGAGTTACGCAAGTATACTAGTAGTAAAGAGAACTGAGAGCACTTATACCTTACCAGCAGTTAAGGTGGCAGTGCTCTTCGTCTGAAATATTAAAATACGAAGATTCCGTATTTTCATTTCCGAAAAAGCAATCGCAATATTGCTATCTCGACATATTGTATTGAAGCCCAGTCAAAAATGAATAAAAATGTTGTTGGTGCTAAAAAACTTTTTTTCGACGTTTTGAAAGTCCCTGAGTAAGAAAAAGCAAAAAAAAAATCTAAAGGGCTGAAACTTTACGATGTGATCAGAACTAAGGTCCTACCTCTCAAATTAATCCCTAACTGTACCTCTTAACTCAATCATCAGTTCAACCTCCACCTCTATTTAAAACTTAACCTGCTCAACTCAATCAAAAAATCAACCCCAAATCAACTTTCAAATCATCCTTCAACCTAACCTCCAAATCAATTCTCAAATAATTCTTGGTTGAGGTATTAAGTGTGGATTAATTTGGCGGAGACCTTACTCAACCTCAATGCAAGCTAACTCAACTCTACTCAACTTTACACTCAGAGTATGAACTCAATTCTTTCTAAGACTAAGGCGGAGAATTGAAAAGTTTTTAGATCAACAGGATTATGTACCTGCCATAGTATTGACCCAAAACAATGTGATAGTACTATATTATCACGTATACCAATTTTTTATATATGATGGTTTGAGGATTGAGTTGGGCTTTGAGTTTCCGGTTGAGTTGGAGTTGAGTTAGGGTTGGGTTAGGATTTAGTGATCAGTTTAGCTGGGTATTTACTTGTGTTGAATTGACTGTTGAATTAGAGTTAGATTGACATGAGTTCATGTACGCATGTAGTTTCTCAGAACTTGTTGATTTGGGAGATCAGTTGAGCGTGAGTTTGGAGGTTAGAATAGGGCTGAGTTTGGGTTGAGTTGGAACTGGAGTCAGCGGTTAGGTTCGGAATTTACTTGGGATTGTGTTGAGGGTAGAGTTAAAAGTTAGTTTGAGTCGTCTTGAGTTGAGTTCATGTCCGAATGTACTTTTTCGAGCCACATTGATTTGAGAATTGAGCTAGAGATTGAGTAGAGTTCGTAAGCGCAAGCAAATTTCAGATCGTGTTTTAGGGATTAAGTTTGGTGTTGAGTTGAGGGTTTAGTTGGGAGTAGAATTGGGGTTGAGTTGAGGTTTAGTGAGAAGTTCCGTTGTGGATTTATTTGGGGAGAGTTGTGGGCTGAGTTGGATAGCTTAAATTGAGTTCATGTACTCATGTATTTTTTCGGACCTTGTTGATTTTAGGATTCCGTAGGTCGCTGATTTTAGGGTTGAGTTGAGGACGGAATTTGTCACCGAGTTGGGATTCATTAGGGTTGGGTTGATGTTGAGATGGGGTTGATTCAGCCGTTCAGTTGGAGATTTGTTTGGGTGTTGAGTTGAGATTTGAGTTGAAAGTTGACTTATTCTAGTTTTTTACACCGCGTTGATTCGAGGATTGGGATGCGTGTTTAGTTGAAGGTTGCGTTGACGGTTGAAGTGTTCTCGAATAGTCTGTCGAGGTGGATATTAGATTGAGTTGAGTTCATTTACGCACGTAGTTTTCAAATCGTGTTGATTCAGAGTTTGAGTTGAACGTTGAGGTTGGGTTGAGTTGGGATGTTGAGTTGGGATGTTGAGTTGGGATTGTGTTGGGTTTGTTGAGTTATTTTAAGTTTAGGGTTGGAATGAGAGTTGTCATAGACATAGTTGATTTGAGTTGAGTTCAGAAACGCATGTAGCTTTCGAATCGAGTTGATTTCGGGATTGAGTTGGCCGTTGAGTATAAAGTTGAGTAGAATGTTAACATTTCGGCACGAGCTGAGTTGAAGTTTAGTTGGGGTTGAGTTAGATTGCGTTGAGGTTGAGTGAGGAATCTGGTTAGGGAATTATTGGGTTATTTTGTGGATTAACTTAGGCGTTGAGTTTTGGTTGATTTGGGGTTAAATTAGTGATTGAGTTGAGGGTTAAGTTCGCGTTTGATTTGGTCATTGCGTTGGGAGTTAAGCAGAGTCAGCTGCGTGCATTGCATGCGTTAAGAAATGTTCAATACAAAATAAACATACAATCAACAGTTAGCCTCTAATTAACCAGCGATCAGCTTCTCTTTCTCTTCATCCAACTTTCAATGGGGATTCTTGTACCCCAAACATTTGTAGGCATCATTCATATTCGGTCGCATTTCCATTCATAACACGCATGTAACAACTTATATTCGCTGTTTAAATGGAGAAGAAGCGATTTGAAACGCAATGAGTTTGGTTTTTGTGGAACCTAAGGTGGATCAAGTTAATAGTTGATGAAAAAATCAACATTTTAGATCCAATGCATAAAAATAATTGTAAATAAAATGGAAAGCATGACTGTGATGGCTTCAAAATGATTTAAAATTCATTACAACAAATATTTTACAACAAAAACGTTTAAAAATAAATTAAAATCGGCAATTTATCTGCTATAATTTGTGCTCCATGCCTATTGCCCATCCGAAAAAAGTAGTTGCAGTCTAAATGCTAGGGTATATCAAGTGCAAATATTACGCTAAGCTATAAGTCGGATGGTAACATTAAATATTGCTGCAACGCGTGTAAACGTTTAGATTTCAACGTCAATGATTGATCAATTACAAAGCGTTGTCACTGAGTTTCCTAAATATTTTGGATCTCTTAATAAAACGATTTCAGAGTTGGTATTCAAGGAAGTTAATAGAGCAAGATCTACAAATTTGGGAAACAACTTTAATAAAATTGTTGTTCCTATTCTGGACCAATCTAATGGGGATTCGATTGTCTCCGTGCCAGCTGCCTCTATTCCGAACCAATCTGATGGGAATTCAGCACCAAACTTTTCATCGATTGCAACTGAATCTGCATTTATGGTAGTCAAGCATCTCTTTCAAATTCAAATCAACGTAGTGGTGAGCTTCGGACTGTACGTATTGTTCGGAGAAAGTACTTATATGTAAGCCGCTTATATGTACTACCGCTGAATTTCTTATTAATTACATTGCCAACAAATTCGTATAATTCATCAACCATTACATGCTTCTCTTTGACATCAAAAGTTTGTCTTCCAACCATTCTGCCATTTGTGTCATTTAAGCTTGGAATTATGGAAGATTGTTTTGACTTATTGAAAGCTGCAGATTTTTGGCCATCAAAATGGAAAATTCGCAAAATTGCACTGTAATTTGACATTTAAGTAATGGACAGTTCAAAAATTATACATTTAAATTGGTGGCTTAATTTAGACGCCATGATGTTAAAACCACCAAACTCTTCTTAACTTTTTGGTATTAATAAATTGTTTTTCTATGACATCACACCACCTTAAGGGTTAAAAATAAATCTATTTTTAAAAACGATAAAAAATCGGAAATTTCCACATCCTACTGGAGCAACTAAAAATAAAATCTCTTGTGTCCTAGTGCGGGAGTTTAGAGATCGGTGTCGCTCAAAAAACGGGGAAAGTGTGTGATTACCGGAAGGCCTCTAATCAATTGTAGTGAGAAAATAATCAATTTTAGATTCTAATTTAATTCTTCATGTCAATGGTACTAACAATCTCACCAACAGTATGCGGTCAAAATCAAAAGATTTTTATCTAGGTCTGTTGGAATGGAATTACGATGTCATTGTTTTAACCGAAAATGGCTGACTATTGATTTTAACGCCTCTGAGTTTTTTCCGTCGTCATAGTTTTAGTACACGTTTTAAGGGTGGCGGACTAAAAGACTCAAAGTTAGAATATATAGCCGTTAGGCTAAACTTAGACAAACTTCAGTTAATTATCTGTGCGATCTATTGCCCTTGCATTCTTGCAATTCTAGTATTTCTTTCTACAACGAATTGGTGGACAGTCTAACAAATAATATACTCCCTTCTTTAATAAGAATACAGATTTGATTATTTATGGCGATTTCAATTTCCCGGAGTTGATTTGGAGATGGGATGATAACGCTTTCATCCCATTTAATACTAGATTATTCTGCACTGGTTTGTGATTACATGGCCAGTTTTGGTGCGTTCCCAATAGCCGAGGCAGCTATTTGGATTTGGTGTTTTACACCAATAACCTCAATTATAAAATGGAATCTTGTGATGATATTACTGGTTATTCGAGTATTTTTCACACCCCAATCTCGATCGACTTCTGGTATGCAACCTGTACTAACCACAATTTCTCTAAAAATATATCGGTTTTTGGTTACTTACGCGCTGACATCAATTCAATAAAGAACTTTCTATTCGAAGTGGAATGGAATAGAATCCTGTCAAATATTTAAATTGATTCTGCAGTTAAATATTTTAATGATTTATTTACCTCGGCTATCAAAAAATATATTCCTAAAATAAATATAAATCGGTCGTTTAGTCGTTGAGCTGCAACGTAATAAAGCCCATCGAAAGTTTAAGGTTACTAGTTCCACTTGCATTTTCTACAGTTTAAAAACATTAGAAACCAATTTACTTGCTTAATCAAACATTACTCGAAAGACCATCCAAATTTGGTTCCTCTTGTTCGAAGCCGATCGAATACCGCCGACTATAAAACTCTCTCAATCGATAATTGCGGTGTTCAAGTTTATCCCACCACATATTGGAGGGCAGCTTTTGGAATGCTTACCTTGCTTCTGGTTCAAAAAGGTTGGAAACAACAGTATTCCACAATGAAATTTCATTATTGAAGATGGTTACCTTTTCTTTGCCGATCCTAGTAACGGTTTCAATTTAAACTGTTTTTGTTTCTTTGTTTATTTATTTTTTTATTTCAGTGATTTATCTAGGTATTTTAATATTTGAAGAAAAAAAATTTTCCCGCTTTATTGTAAATCATAATGTCATGATAGTAAAATTTTCTACAGGTATTATCATATGCAACTTTTTCAGTTTTTGGAAGGTACAATTTTGAGCTAATGTTACACCAATGAAATAAACGGTTGTACTTATATCAACGAAAGTAGATTACTTTTATCTTCTGAAGTATATAAACCAGATAACTTTCATTCCAAATCCCAATCAAAAATATTTGAAATCCAGTCTCAACTGAACAACAATATAACGTACCTACTTAGATAAATACTTGCTTTATCATTCCCAAATCGAATAAAAAAATCTATCTAACATCCACTTTCTTGTGTACGAACATCGAAGACCGATTATAATCTTTTGTATATACAACATGAGACATCAGCATTATACTGTCATTAGTTTTGTTTACTATAAGTTCAATTTCCAATACACGACACGCCAGAAGTTCACAAAATAGATATACAAGACGCGAACTACAAAATAATTTTCTATCCTATATTCACTTGTCGTACACGTATTTCCCAAACTGTATCTATTCTATAACAAAAAACTAATAATTGTAGTACCGAGCATATGCACAAGTAAACTTATGTCTTCTGTATTATGTCTTCTCTTCTAAATAGCAAATAAAATTACTTGTTCAACAACAGACATCTACGACATGAAGCAACAAAATGTAGTTTTTTTGTTTTTTTTTTTTCTAAAGACAAAAGTTAAAGGAAAATATTAATTTTTTTACCAAAAAAAAACAAACAAAAAAAAAATGAAAAACGAACAGTCAGAAATATAAAATTAAAGATAAAAAGATGTTGAAATATTTTTACTCCTGCTAAACAATTGTCGGGTACAACAAATTTTCCCATTTATTATTTTTTTTTAAACTTTGCACTACAAAAAGACGACAAACTTTTATTATTGCTGGTTTCAAGAGTGAAAAGTGAAAATCGATATCATCTGTCTAATTCTTTCTTCGCATCTCTATACATTTCTATCTAATGTCATTAAGGTTCACCCCGTAATTGTGTGCTTCAAAACAAAAAACTGTTTGGTTTGAAACTGAACAATTGACAGCAGGGTTGCAAAAGACTAAATTTAATCGTATTATGGCTGAGTGAAGCTATGTAAACCACAATGAACGTAAATATTGATTATTTTCAAGGTTACATTTCAAGGCTTTGACTTTCCAGTCAGACAGTCTTATATTTTATATTATTTAATTTCAAAATTCACAATATATCATCTATCCAGGCGAATTGTGCTGCAAGGTATAATTCCTCAATTGACGGAACCTTTTGGAGGATAATCTACAATGGCTGAATTTCAGCATATATTGCAAAATTTGTATACGCTCTTTAAGAAGACCGATAAGGGATTTTTAAATATGCAATTAAGAGCAGAACTGCTATTATTATACCTTTAACTCCTTGTTTTGTTCTGACAACCCATTGCAAATGAGCCAAGGCTCATACTGATGTCTTATTAATAAAAAAAAATAAATAATAATAAATTGGATTTCCAGGCCATAATTGAACCGTACCTAATGTATCTCAAAAATCTGACTTCATCCAAAGGTAAATTATTTGCAGTTTTATATAGTTTTGAATATCTATCTAACTTTAGCGAGCGAAACGACTAGATATCAGTTTACCGCTACTTTATTCCCGCTAATACAGATTTGCAAAATTCTATAAACTGAGGGTTGTTCCTCTACCAAAGACAAAGTTACAGATTAATTTTAGCAACATTTTCTCCGCGCGTATCTGTGGTTCGGCGAACGACCAGAAGAGTATTCCAACTAAGAACAGCATTAAAATATTTTTTCTTGAGATCTTAAAACAATAACAATTTAAAAACAAAATTATTAAATGAAATCTACTACTAACATTTTGTAAACGGAAAAATAACCGAACAAAATCATCTTTATAAATAATCCATTTAATAATAAGCTAAAAGGAACATAGAGAGGAAAGATATAAAGGGTCAAGGTCATTTAGAGGTCAAGTCATTTTTTTTTAAATAGGAACTCTTATTTTTGACTCCGGAAATAGGAAGAGAGTAAAATTGTTCGTCCTTTTTAAATTATCTGAAGGTAGAAGGTCAAAAGTCAAGCTAATTGTCACCGGAAAAAGAATTCTCCCTTCTAAGTTTACAACTAAGTTTTATTTCAATGCTTTTCACAAAATAGGCAGTTTTTAACCTTGGGAGGTGAAAATTGGCCATATGGAAAAAAATGCTAGAACATGAAATTTATTTTTCAACTTCAGATGAACTTGGGAGTGACTACAACTGTAGTGGAACTGAGCCCATTTCATAGAATATTTCCAATTAGAATATAATTTAACTGTTTCTTAACCGAAATTCGTTCGTTACTTGAAAATTTGTGAATTATAACGTTAAAAGGTTTAGAATTTGTAAAATTCAAATTAAATAATACAAGAATTTCCGAATTTCACGATTTTCAAATTCCAGATGGTGCAGATAGTCTACTAAATATGCTCAAAATTAAAACTTACAGTGTATAAGTTTTGGAAATGTTATAAACCAAAAAATATTAAAAGTTTTAGAAAATTTAGATAACTGTAAAATATTTACAATTCTGAAATCCAAGGGTAAATTCTCGTGCAGTACACTCATCTTTTCTAGATTACCATGCCTTTCTTTATCTTTGTATTGTGAAAGCGTATTTAACAAAAAATTGATTTATCGCTGACTCAAGTTGAAAGAAGTCCTAATCGTATTCTTACTTCAAAATTGGCTAGTTACCTGCAAAAGAAGTTGTTGATGAAAGTTGATTAGTAGTTGTTGAAAAAAATTACGACTATTATCTGTCTAAAGTGAAATAGAAACGTAGTAAAAGGGAGGCTGTACGAAAAACAAATTAGATTCAAACGAAAACGCTGTTAACATTTCGATACAGAATTCAAAGCAACAACCAGTGGCTTCTTAATCGTACACCATAAATATTACAGAAAATAAATTTGCTACATTTGAAAGTTTCGTTTTTCAAAGTAATCGATAACCCCGTTCAAAATTTTATTAATATTATGCAATAAGACCAAAACTTTATACCAAATTTCAGCTTTTCTGCGGAATGCTATTTGTTCTCTAGTAGTGGAAAGCACAATGGATTAATTTTGAAAAATTTCAAGAGCTCTTCCAAAGAGAAACCGTTGAGGAATATTCGACAATATGGTTGTATGGTGTTGTAAGATGGATGGCATAATGTAATACCTTATACATATTATTTGAATGTGTAATTGCTTTGCCCATATTACTGCGACAAATGTTTGCCTACATTTTAGTGTTTAGTCATATTTTAAATTAAGCTCATAACAAGTGACAACTCAAATAAGAAATACGCCTCAGCTGCCATGGATGATACCTCCAACAATAACCATTGGACTCTTACATTTCTTGTGCTAATTTGTGTTTCCAGAACCCTTTGGCAAAGAATTTCTTTCTCAAAGTATTATTTTCAAACCAGGACTGAGTTTATATGTTTAAATTTGAAATAAAAAGCAGAAATCGAAACTTTAAAAATTTAAAAATTTATTAAAATAAATTTCGGAATTTCCAAAAAAAGTAAGATTTCATAAAATCGTTTTTCTAAAACTTATAGAAATTAACGAATTTAAAATATTATAGGGTATACGGAATATAAAGAAATTACAGAATTTAATCAAATTGAATAATTAAGGAATTTACAGAAAATAAGAATTTTAAGAATAAAGAAATTACTTAAATTAAAAAATTAAATAATTTTAAAAATTTACACAATTTAAAAAATTTACAGAATTTACCTAATTTATAGAACTTACAGAATTAATTCAAGAGACAGGAAAATCTTGAAGTTATTTTAAAGAAGAGGACTGTGAAGTTCGGATAATCAATCGTGGGTGCCTAAAAGGAAAGAAAATCGATTTTGCTGATACGGTGGTCAAGACGAATCAGCAACTGGAATTCTCGGTGAAATTTCAAAACCTTTAAGATGGTCGATGCCTGCGGAAAGAATCTGCGAAAACCAAAAGAAAAAAGACGCTCAGATCTGTGATCTCCGGACAAGCAAATCGATTTAAACACTGTTGGGACGAAACCTGTGAAGGTGTATCGAGATGACAGACTTTATAGATCGAATAAAACTGCTGAAGACTTAGTATGCCCGAACTGAATTGGAATTCTAAAAATTACAGAATCTAAAAATTTACCAAATTTAAAGATTTTAAAAATTTAAGAATTTATAAAATTTCAAAACTGTTTAAAAATGTTCAGAATTTATAAGAGATTTTAAGAGATTTACAGCAAAAACAAAATCAAACTTTAAGAATTCACAGAATTTAACGAATTTAAAATATTTCTTTAAAGAATTTCAAAATTTAAAGAACTAAAAGAATTATTTACTAAAGAATTTAAAAAATTACATTTGAAAATTTTATTAGAAAACTCTAGAAAACAGAATTCAATTAATTTACCAAAATTTTTTGGTTTTTTTAGAATTGTAAGAATTTATGATGTTTAAGAATTTAAAAATGAAATTAAAGTATCAGAGTTAAAACAATTCAAAAATTGAAAAAATTAACAATTCTAAAATTCATCCAATTTAAAAAAATTTTACAAATTAAGGAATTTAAGAAATTTGCAGAATTTAAGGCTCAGAATTATAAAAAATGTAAAATTTACAAAATTTAAAGAACCGAATAATTTAAAGAATTTATAGAGACTAAAGAATTCAAATATTTAGAGAATTTGCAGAATTTAAGGAAATTAATTATGTAACTTAAATAAATCAAAGAATTTAAAGAAATTGAAGGATTTAAGGAAATTACAGAACTAAACAATTCTAGGAAATTTAAAAATCCTGAGAAATTCAACAATTTCAAAAATTAAAAAATATACAGAATTTAAAGAATAAAATTCTGCGTTAAATCTGAATTTTTTTAAGTTTTGAATTTTCTTAAAATTCTTTGAATTTCATAAATTCTCTAAATTCTTTGAAGTTTTAAAAAAAATTATATTTTTTGAATTTTTACAGTTTTAAAATTTGGAAATTTGGTAAATTTTCTAAATTCTGTTTATTAATTTATTCTCGTTGTGTAAATGTTTAAGTCAATTTTTTTACAGAATTAAGAGAATTTAAAGAATTTAAGAAATTTAAAAAAATTGAAAGAATTCAGAGAATTTATAAAATTTTAAAAATTTTAAGAAAATTAAAAATTTCGGAATTTAATCTGTTTACCAAATTTCCCATATTTAAAGAATACTCACAAAAAATAAAATTAAAGTTTAAGAATTGAAAGAATATAAAAAATTCAAAAATTCACGTAATTTAAATATTTTAAAAAATTAAAGAACTTCCACTTTATATAGAAAAATTTAAGAATTTAAAATACTAACGTAATTAAAAGAAACTACAAAATTTAAACAAATTACAATATTTAAATAAATTGAAGAATTTAAAGGATTTACTTCCCAAATTTCCCATTTTTAAAAATTGAAGAACAGAATTTAAAAAACAAAGATTTTTAATATTCTTCAAATTTTAAGAACTTAAAAAATTTAAAGAATTTAATACAAAGAAAATCAAAAATTCAGAATTTAAGCGTTTACAAAGTATACAGATTTTAGTAATTTACAAAACAATTTAAAGTTTAAGAATTCACATAATTTAAAGAATTTGAGCAATTTCACAAAAATTTATCTAAGGTAAAAATATTTACAGAATTTAATAGGATAAAGTAAGTATTGTATTTATATAATATTTTATAATTTAAAGATTTTTTTTTTTAAATTTTAAGAATCAATCTTCAATGATTTAGAGAAGAATTCCAAGAATTTCAAGAAAACAAATAACTGTCGGAATTTAACCAATTAACAAAGTTGTTTAAAGAATTTAAGGAATTTACACAAAAAATAAAATTAAAGTCTCAGAGTTTGAACAATTCACAGAATTTAAAAAAAAAAATTCAAAAATTTACCTGATTAAAGAATTTAAAAAATTAAAGGACTTAAAGAATTTAAAAAATTTTCAGAATTGGAAGTAAATATTTTGAATTTTAAAAATGCAAAATTTAAAAAATTTAAGACCCGAATAATTTAAAGGATTTCAAATATTTATAGAATTTGCAGAATTTAAAGAAATTAAATAACTAACCAAAAATTTAGGGAAATTACAGAACTAGACAATTCTAGGTAATTGAAGACTTTAAAGAAATTACACGAATAAAAAAATTAAAGAATATGCAGAATTTAAAGGATATAATTCTGCGTTAATCTAAATCTTTGAGGTTTTTCATTGTCTTCGAATTATTTGAATTTTGTAGATTTTTAGAATTCTCTAAACTCTTTCAATTTTTAATATATGTTATATTTCTTAAATTTTAAATTTGGTATATTCTTTAAACTTATTTAATATTTATAACCGATCTAAGCACATAGGCTTTTTTATCGCAAAGGCTTTTAATTCTGAGAATTATTGAGATTTCTCTCGATGTTTAATTATTAAACCAAATTTAAAGAAATTACGAAATATAAAAAAAAATTTAAAAATTTAGAGAACACAGAGAATTTATAAAATTTTAAGAATTTTAACAATATAAAAAATTTAAAAAACATCAGAATTTAACGCGTACACAAAGCTTACGGTGTTTAAAGAATTTACACAAAGAATAAAATTAAATTTAAGAATTGAAAGAATATAAAAAAATTTTACAAATTCAAAAATTCACCTAATTTAAAGAATTTAAAGATCATAAAAAATTGACAGAATTCAAGGTATTTAGAATTTAAAAACGTAAAGAATTTACAAAGTATTTAGAGAAATTAAAGAATTTTAAATGTTATAAGAATTAAAAAAAATAAAAAATTAAAATAAATTAAAGTATTTTAAATAAATTGAAGAATTTAAAAAAACCTAAAAAACTTACACATTTTAAAAATTTATAGAATTTCCAAAACAATAGTTTACAGTACTCTTTCAAAATTTAAAATTTAAGAAATTTAAAATAAAATTAAAAAATTTGGAAAATTTAAAGAATATTAAGAAAAGAAAATATTTCAGAATTTAACGCATTTACAAAGTTTAAAGTTTAGAGATTTTTAAAATTATTATTTAGATTATGATTGTAAAATTTACATAAAAAACAAAATGACAGTTTAAGATTTCACAGAATTTAAAAAATTTAAAAAATTTCAAAATTTAAAGAATTCCCAAATTTTGCAGGGTGCAGTATTGAATTTATTATTTGAAGACAAGATTTCAAAAATTTAAAGAACTGAAAGAATTATTTACTAAAGAATTCAAAGAACTTATATAGCTAATTTTGAGAATATGACAAATTTATAGGATTAAAAAAATCTACAGATTTTAAAAAATTTAAGAATTTATTATATATAAAAAAAATTAAAATTTTTAATAATTTACAGAATTTAGAAAATTTTACGGAAACAAATAATTATCGGAATTTAAACAATTAGTAAATTTAAGGAATTTACACAAAAAATGAAATTAAAGTTTCAGAGCTTAACCAATTGACAGAATTTAAAAAAGTCGAAAGTTCACGTAATTTAAAGCATATAAAAAATTAAAGGATTTCAAGAATTTTAAAAATTTCCAGAATTTAAAGTATATATTTAGAATTTAAAAAATGCAAAATTTAAAAAATTTAAAGAATGGAATAATTTAGAGGATTTAAAAATATTAATAACTTAAATAAATTACAGAATTGCAGAATTAAATAATTTTGGGATATTAAAGATACTAAGGAAATAAAAGAATTTCAAAAATTTGCAGAATTCAAAGTATTTCGAATTTAGAGAATTTATAGACACTAAACTATTTAGAGAAATTACAGAATTTAAAATACAACCCAAATTAAAAGAAATTAAAGAATTTAAATAAATTGAAGAATTTAAAGAATTTTCTACAGTATTTTACAGATTGACACGTAGAAGAATATTAGTATTACTGCACGAGAAATAATTATTCTAAGGATCGGTTGCATATTTAGTGGTTAAACGAATTAAATAATTGATTCAAGGTAGAGTAGAAAAAGAAAATTAAAAATAAATTTGCTTACACAGGAATAGCGTTGTGTGAATGTGACCAAGAAAAAATTGTAAGAGAATTTGGCTGTGTTAGTATAATTCGCAAATACAACCTGTACAGTCGCCACGGCCTGATGAGGAGATTGATTTTTTTCATAATCTAAGCTCATCAGTTCGAAACTGGATTAAATTCTCTTACAATTATTGGAAATATTAACTTCAAAGAATTTCCAGAAAAAAAATTAAAAAAATTAGACAATTTAGAAAATTTACAGAATTTTCAAAACAAAGTATTCTTAAAATTTTAAGAATTTAAGAACTTTAAAAAAATTACAGAATTTAAGGAATTTGAAAAATTTCAAGATTAAGGAAATAAAAAATATCAGAATTTAACGTATTTACAAAGTTTACAGATTTTTAGAAATTTACAAAAAAAAAAAAAAATTAAGCTTTAACAATTCACAGAGATTGAAAAATTTAAAAAATTTCAAAATTTAAAGAATTTTAAAACTTTATCTAAGTTACAAAAAATTGACAATTTACAGAATTTAGAAACTTTTAAAATGTTGCAGCATGCATTATACATAGATTGTATTTAGAATTTAAAAAATACAATATTTAAAACATTTGATGAACTGAAAGGGATACTATTTACTAAAGAATTTAAAGAAATAGCTAATTTGAAGAATATGAAAATTTATAAAATTTACAAGATTTAAAGATTTTTTTAAAGTTTAAGAATTTATTATATTTAAAAAATTTTAAAATTTTCAATAACTTACAATACAAAATTTGGAAAATTTTAAGAAACTAAACAATTGTTGGGATTTAACAAACTAACAAAGCTTAAAGAATTTAAGGAATTTACACAAAAAATAAAAGAGTTTACCTAATATAAAAAATTTAACAAAATTAAATAATTCAAAGAATTTAAAAAATTTACAAAATTTAAAATCTATTTAGAATTTTGAAAATGAAACATTTAAAGAACAGAATAATTTCAAGTACAATATTTAGAATTTTAAAAATTTTTTAAATTTATAGACACCAAAGTATTTATAAAAATTTAAGAATTTAAATAATAAATTGAAGAATTTAAAGAATTTTCAGAACTTGAAAATTTTAAAATTTTAAGAACTTCAAAATTTATAGAAATTACACATTTCAAAAATTTAGAGAATTTACAGAATTTAAAGATTTTAAAGAATTTCCAAAATTAGTGTTCTTAAAATTTTAAGAATTTAAAAAATTAAAAATTTCAAAAAAAATTTAAAATTTAGAGAATTTGGAAAATTTTAAGATTATTAGGAAAATAAAAAATTGCAGAATTAAAGGCGTTTATATAGGTTACAGATTTTAAGAAGTTTACATAAAAACCAAAGTTACAGTTTAAAAATTCATGGAATTCAACAAAAAAATTTAAATACATACTCATACCTACACACATAATTTACCATAATTTATTACACTAATCTGCCAAAGTAGTTTAATTAATTATATTCATAAATAAAAATATTATTATATCAAATATTTGCTCTTAAAAATTTAAAGAACTGAAAGAATTAAGAAGAAAAAGAAAGAATTTATAGAAATTGAAGACAAGGAATTAAGAAATCTAAAGAAATTTCACAATTCAAAAAATTTAAAAAATTTAAAGGATTTAAAGAATTTTAACTGAATTTAAAAAATGTAAAGAACTTTAGGAATTTAAATAATTTCAAGAATTTACAGAATTATCAGTATTTAAATTATTTAAATAAGGGAGTATTGAGAAAATGAAAAACTTAATAAATTTCAGATTTTAACGCGTTTACAAAGTTAAGGAATTACGCAAAAAGGAATAGTTAAAGAATTTACATAAAAAACAAAAGTAAGATTTTAAATATTAAAATAAAAGATTTAAAAAACTTAAAGAATTTACTAAATTTAAAAAATTTATAGATTGAAAGAATTTAGAGTTAAAAAAAATAAAAAAATTAAAAGAATTTATAATTAATTTAAAGAAATTAAGGGATTTTAAAAAATTGCAAATATCAGCAATTCCGAGTTCTATAAATATCATTTGGTATTGTCATCGAGTCCCCAAATGTTTAGTTGTACAGAGATTCGATAGATTTTTAATAAAAAAAATTGCTTTAAAGAATTAGGCTTGAAACAATTAGGTTAGAAGTTGACGTTGCTAATGCAGCGCTATTCATCGTAATCGACGAATATGGAGCATCTTTTGGCCGATCACTGACCATTATTTCAGGTTAACAAAAAAATATTAAAATAATTAAAGCCTTGCGTCAATCAAACACTCACAGTTCAAACAGAAACGCGTGTGTACATTTATAATTATGCATGTAGTAGCAAACAACTAATTGGCAACTCAGGTTCATTGATATCAACGCCAGTTGTTTTTTTTTTATATAGTAATTCGAATTTACTAGTATACATTATTCATGTACATGTAGATAATAATAAAATTGATAAGCGTGGGTATTTTTATTTATCTTTAACAAAAAGATAAAATATATTACATAAATGAATAAGCAAATATATTTGAAGAGTAGGTAACATAATAATTCGTGAGAGATTGCCATTTCAAATCTTTGTATGTGTCAACGAAATTGAATTAACCTATAAAAATTGATAAATTTAACCTTCTGAACTAAAGTCACAATCAATATTACGTACGAATACAGAAAAGTCAAAATATTCTTAAGCTTTCGGAATAAAAAGAATATCAAATAAATAAAATAAAAAATCCATCATTAAAATTCCAAATATCACACACACACACTTTAAAAAAAAAAAGCTCATTTCCAATTTTTTCGATTTTCTCTTTTTCATTTCGTTTTGCTTTTTTTTCGCTAAGTCATAAGAAAAATGAATTTTATTTCTCCAAAAGGCGATAACAATTTTTTTGTTTAATTTAACACATCAACAAAACATAACGCAATTTCGTCTTTGTACCTTGTCGTTCTTGTCATCTTATTCTTACCGTAATATTAAAATATAATAAAAGAAGTCTTAAGAAAACACAACAAAAACAAATTGTCGCAGTACTTATGTATATTTATATTGTACGTATTATAAAATCGTTATACTTATTACTTATTATTAGTAGAGCTTACCTGTCGGAAGAAAAAATCCTCAGAAAACGGTATTCTTTGTCCTAACATTGCGGTTGAATAGAACGCGATTTTTGGAAAATATAATTTGTTTGTAGCCACTGAACAACCTCTCAAGCTATTTTGTATTAGACTACTGAAATACATGTTGTTTATTTTTTATTTTTTGTTTTATTATTTCCACTTCAAAATAAATGAAAGTCTGTAAGAAAAGAAAAAAACACACACAAATTAACGACGTCACTTAACAAAAACTAATTTTATTATATAATAACACAAGTAATCATTTCAATTATATAGTGATTAGATAAGGTTAGTACATTCCAGCGTGTTTTTAAGGTTAGAATAAATGAATGCCGGCATATTTTCGTTTAAACGTATTAAGCGGCAATTATTATTTAATAATAAGAAATGCATCTTAATTGGCAAGTTAAATTTGGTTTGCTTATTGGTTTATAGCATATTGTGATCTTCAGTACAAGCCGTCAAGCTAATTTATGACCATCTATTGAAATAGGAATGTGCTTTAACTTTAATATTTAGTCACAAACAAATACTAAACCAGATGGACAAGTTTCACTGTTAGAAAATGTAGGTAAAATAAAATACACAAATTTTGCAGGGGAAATGTTTGTAACTCGAACGAAAGACTATATACGATGTTACCAAAATTAATTATCTCTTTTCTTCCTACAGCATTTCGATTATGAAAAAGAAGTTTCAATAAATCTACAAAAATGAAACGCTTTTCAAAACAAACAAACAACTACCAACTAAGGAATTTACTTTGTATTTATGCAACATTTTTACATAGCTACTTTTATGTTTGTAAGCTTCCTGAATGAAAAAAGGCGTACCAATATTTTCTAAAATACTACACGATCGACAAAATTAATGAATTGTTGTGTGTAATTTACAAATTAATGAGTTGTCCATTTTCTTTTTTCGCTATTATTTTTATAAACAACAACTTCTCAAAAACTTTCGCTATTATTTTTATAAATGTACAATCCGTCATTTTGACGGGTTGGTAGTTCTAGCGTTAAAATACAACTAGTTTCTAACTCCTAAAGTTCAACTACAGGTATATATTGCAACTGAAGACAAAAGTAACAGCCTGACTATTTATAAGAGGAAAAAAAACAACAGGTATAAAACAGTAAAAACAGGTCCTATTAATAATAAAAACAAACCATAAAAATAAAAAAATAAAAAATTTAAAGGAGGTTACATTTTCGATAATTTAACCCTTTTGGAGACACCAGGGTCTGGCCAGACCCTTTTTGTGTTTGCATAATTTTTATATTTATAATTTCCCCATCGTCAAAATTTTCCATGATATCCTCAAGCTACTAGTTTTGAACAGATGTATGAAAAAAACTACCAAAAATAGGTGGGTGGTCGGGAGTTTAAAATGCACCGTAAAATTCTAGTCATAGTCGAAACACAAGGGTCTAGCCAGACCCCATACACATTTTATATGAAAATATACTAAATTTGTATGTATCTGTTCTCCTGCATATTTATCTCACCGGAGTTTCCGTTATTTATTCGTTTTCGATGATTGTACTTTGTATTTTAGCACGTGCAGTGTCATAGTCTCTTCGAATTTTGTGCTGAAAACAGTACGTATAGGTTTTTTTTCTATGCATTTTTCTTCTGTTTGATCTAATATTATTAGTTTCGTAATTAGTTTAGTGTTTTATTTTCTGTTTTATTATTCAACAAGAAGCGGGTGATATATTTGTTTTATTTGAATCAATAATAGACGAATTTGGAGAAGGAATGGACGAGGTGGACAAAGTTTACCAAACACTGTCTTAGCTAATAATCTTGAACGAGAACCAGCAACGGAGGAAGGAGAAGGCTTTGATACTTTTGGTGTCGAAGCAAATTCTGATGAAGATGCTAATTATATACCAAATGAAGATGACGCATCGGATATAGAAGCAGAGCAGGAATTAGATATTCAAGAGACGTATGACAGCGAAGATAATGAAATACTATCAACAACTGAAATTCAAAGAGCAGTTGAAGTAAATCAAGTAGATGAAATGCAGCAGGCAACTGAAACGCAGTCAACAAATGAAATGCAGACTGATATGCAGGAAGCTATGAATTTAATGCACGCATTGAACATGTTCCGCAAAGATGGTACGAAGTGGAACAGAGCGCTGCCATCAATTGGTCGGGCACGTATCCATAATGTTATGAGGTTTAGTAGAAGGTCTACTTCAACAAACTCGGTACCAATTGAAATGTTTAAAAGGTTTCTAACACCAAACATCGTGTTTATCATAATAAAGGAAACAATTCGGTATGCGAATGATACAATTAATCAACGGAATACTAAGAATCCAACCAAAAACAAAAAGGTACGGAAGGAGTTCTTAGCTGCCGGCGTAAGCCACTATAATATGCAACACGTGAGTTTTCTGTGGAAAACGATGAACATTCCCATTTTTAGAGCAACAATGTCATACCGCCGTTTCATTGTTCTGTTACGATATATACGAGTTGATGATAGCCGTACCCGTAATTTTCGTGCACAATCCGATAAAGCTGCACCAATTAGGGATATAAGGAATTTGTTAAACGAAAATTTGGAAAGGAACTATCGACCACATAATGATATTACCATAGACGAACAATTGTTTCCATATCGTGGGAGGACGAAGTTCACACAGTGCATACCGTCTAAACCTGCGAGGTATGGAATTAAAGTGAGGTGGGCATGCGATGCAAAAACACATTATCCACAAGAAGGAAATATTTGTACGGGTAAAGATGCAGGTGCAGAATGGGTCGTTGACCAAGGGCACAATGAAATGTTGCGTTTGGCGTCTAGGTATTCGAACTCGGGAAGGACAATCGTGACCGATAATTTGTTTACTACCTTACAAGGGTGCAAACGCCTCATAGAGATCGGTCTAGGTTTTGTAGGTATGCTGCGAAGCAACAAAAAATGTATTCCACCTGAAATGGAAAAAAATTTCTCACGGCCAATACATTCATTAATATTTGGATATCACGAAAATAAAGTAGCAATGTGCTCCTACATCCCAAAGAAAAACAAAGCAGTGATTCTTTTATCAACAGTACATAAGAACGTAATTGGTGAACTAAAAAAGCCAGAAGCAATTATTTATTATAATAAAACCAAAAGTAGCGTCGACGCAATGGACCAAATGTTAAGCCACTTCACCACAAAACGACGAACAAAAAGATGGACTTTGGCATTATTTTATAACATAATTGACAGATGCTCACAGGAAAATTTTGTTCTCGCTTTCAGAAACTCTAGTTCGTCCGCAAATAGAAGCTCGATGTAACAATCCTTAAGTAATAAAGCACATTTCGTGTCGACTTTGTAATATACCACAACAAATTGATTAAGTTCCACTATTTTTTCAGCAAGAAACACCCGTTGTGCAAACGAGACCGCCGATTATGCCATGAATACGACATAGCCTGTCGCAAAACTGGTTTTTACTGTGTGAAATGTTCGAATCCAGTATGCCTGCAACACTCTAAATGCATTTATAAATGCTTCAAATGTACAAATGAAGAGGAACTTTAAAATAAGCTTTGAAGCTTTCTACATAAATGTTTAATTTTTTTAGTTTATTCAGGCTATGTATTCATTGCTGTAATTTTTATTTAGTAATAAAACTTAAACCAAACTAATATTTCATTTATTTAAATTTAATTTGACGTATAGGGGTCTGGCTAGACCCTTGTGTTTCCAATGTGAAAAGAAAATTTGGAGTTCACTCAAGGGTTAAATAAGTGGGAAGTAATTTTAGCCTCCTTTGTATTATTAACTGTGCTGTGTTAGCTATATGATATGATTCATAAGAATCTAATTTCCATTTTTGATGTACGGGTCTGATGATTTTAGAATTGGTGGTGTCTATTGTGTGATTGTTGCTTATCATATGCTCGGCGACACTGGATTTATTGCGATTGGCTTTTTCCTTTTCTTTGAGTCGGACACTAAAATCTCTTGCGGTTTGCCCTATGTATGTGTCCTCACAATCATTACATTTTACTTGGTAAATCCCAGGTCGCGATGTTGGTGGATCCTTATCTTTAAAATTGCTTAATTCTATCTTGATGGTTGCGGTGGGTCTGGTGACTAATTCAATGTTATTTTTATTATATACTCTTTGGAGTTTATTTGTAATATCCGAACAAAAAGGAACGCTGATTCTTATTTTAGTTTTCTCATCTACTCTGATTAATATGGTCAATTGTTACAGAGTATCCATTGGCAATGCCAGCATTTTGGATATATTTGACCTCTTCATTGAATTCTGATTTATCCATCGGTATGTTAAATAATCGGTGGGCCATAGAGTGGAACGCTGCTTGTTTGTGAGTTATATGGTGATAAGAATCAATTGTGATAAAACGATTTGTATTTTTAGGTTTTCTAAATATTCCGAATTTGAGGGTATTGTTGTTTCTGATCATTTTGATGTCCAAAAAATTTAGTATGTTATTTTCTTCTATTTCCATGGCGAATTTAATTGACTGGTGTATATTGTTTATATGTTCGAAAATTGTTTGTAAATTATCTTTGTTGACTATCGCAAAGCTATCATCCACATAACGCAACCAAATTCGAGGGAACAAACTGTAATTATACTTCAAATTTTCCTCCAACTAGCTCATGAACCTTTTACTAAGATACGGCGCGAGTTTACTGCCCATCGATCTACCTGACATTTGTTGGTAATACCTCCCTCTAAACTGAGAAAAGTTTTGATCCATACAGGTTTTGGCAATCTTAATACAAGCTTGTATTTTTTGTTGAGATATTTGATGTCTTAGAAGATGTTCTTCCATATACTCTATTGCAGAATCTATTGGAATGCTTGGAAATAATGCTGTGACATCAAAAATGACTAATAATTCATCTGGCTCTTCATCTGAAAGCAGTTGAAATTTATCTTGATCTTTCAAAACAAGTAAAAATCGTTATTTTGGTAGTTGCCGGGTGTGATGCTGTAGCTCAATGAATCGCTTAACGACTGAATTGAGGCAAATACAGTTGATTAATGAATGATTCAGTTTGCCGATTTGGTTCAAAGCTGTTCATAGAACAGACTGTTCTTGGGATTATAGTAAACTTTATAGTAAAAAATTTGATCATTTTATTGATCTAGGTGTGAAATACTGTATTCGAGAAAATTGAAAGGAGAGACAAGACATCAAAAAAATAGATGATGCTGCATCAATCGGCGATGGTTTACGTGGATAAGTAATCATGGGTACAATTGTGCTGTTGTACATGCTAATGATAGTATTGAAAGGCACTTTGTGCTTCTTAATAAAAAGTCGCATCTGCCGAGCGAAGCCGATTGCCTAACGACACCGGATTCGGATAGACCTCAGGTAGTAACAGTTATAACAGCTAGAATTACACTAGAGGGTGACACGGAAGTCAAATATAAATCTCTATGATCTCTAACCCAGCACATCCCAGAGCTTCAATTAATTCCTTAAGAACGGGATCAATAGTGGTGAGGCTGATAAGAATAATGTCATCGGCGTAAGCAAGGATGAGCGGCAGCTGCATATTCTCGCGCTGTTCCAGTTTTAATTCAGCGAACTGAACGGCAACTGTCATGAGAACTTCCCTAAGTATACAGTTAAAAATTATGGGCGAGAGTGGGCACCCTTGTTTTTCATAAACTTGGACGTCAAGACATAGAACCATTTGATGACGGTGTGCTCCCAAAAGCATGGTTTGATAACGCGGTTGACCAAGTGATATGGTATGAACCGTGTCGAAGGCTTTTGCTGGGTCTATATAGAGCACATACACTTGATGTCCGGCACGCCATTCCTCATCGACAACGCGACGTATGGCAAACATATTGTCTTTGAAGACTGGGTTTCTTGATTTTGGGGATGGGCGACAGAATAGAATCGAGCCACTCTGAGGAGGATAATATCCGGTGTATGTTTCAGCACTTCGATTGGAAGTCCATCCTTGTTATTGTCCATATCTTTGTGATTGGTTTTTTTGTATTGTTTCAAGAAGGAATATGTCTTGCGATGTCAATCGGATGGGCTAAATCGTTATAGATGGTCAAAAAAATTCTGGCATTCGAGAGATTTGTGGTTGGAAAATGCATTATTCAAGCATATTCTGCTGTTCTTGAAACGAGTAAGAACAATGTGGTCTTTAGGATGGGAGTTCCTGACACGAAAGGCACTCTTGTAGCGGGCTAGTTCTCATCTCCTTTTTGGTGTTAAGGGAGTTTTTTGTTAATGGGTTGTGATGCAAGTTTAGTGCAATCTACAATTGTCTGCCATTGTGAGAACCTCTTTATACATACTGCTGAATTTTTCATTTTTATAATTAATATTCAAAGAATTATAGCATTTGATCCTTTTCGTTTAGAACAATCAATCCAGATAAAGCGGTAATTGCTTATTCCGGGCTAAAAAGAGTCAGCTTTATTAGAATTGACATTGAGGCCGTTGAGCCTGATCAAAATACGATCTACTTGGGAGAAAGTTCTGGTGTTTTGGACAAATAGCTTTATATAGATAAGAGATAGCCAGCTCCCCGGCTAAAAGCTCTAACGCAACTCCATTCTCATTAGATGCACTGTGGAATAGGTTGGAACCGACGTGGTTACTGTTGTGAAAATCTTTTGACCATATATGTATTTTACTTTTTGTGTTTTTTACGGATTTTGGGACAGCAGTTAACCAAGGCGAGCAGTGTCAGAAATATATTCGAGGATAGTTTTCGATTGACGTTTGAAGTGCCACTCATGTTCGTCACTTGAACACTGCAGATGTCAATCGAGTTTCGATATAAAATGGCACCGATGACGTCGCGTTTCTGAGTGTGCATGAGGTTGTTGTTGCTGATGATACTGTGATGCATGGAGGTTCAAAGCTGTTATAGTGAGACCCGGTTTAAATCAAATTTATCTCGTAGGTGTGATGGTCGGCTCCGGGAATTCCAGTCAAAAACATTTCAGTCAAAAAAAAAGGCAATTGAGTCAAACTAGTTTTAGACTGAAATACCTTTTCAGAAGGAAGTTCAATCAAAAAACTAAAAAAGGTTTCAAGTCAAAACTTTTTTGACTTAAATTCCTTTTGCATTTATGACAGAAATGCCTTTTGAAAAGGTGATAATGTCAAACAATTAAAAAGGAATTCCAGGCAAAATTGTTCTCCGGGAATTCAGTCAAAACACGAAAGGAGTTTCAGTCATAAAATTTCCATACAAATATATTATGACTAAAACTCCTTAAAACGGAACTTCAGTCCAAATAAGGTATGTCGGTCAGAAAACAGTTTGACTGAAATGCCCTTTTTGTATTTGGACTGAACAACCTTCTTCAAAGCTATTTTAGTCACAAATTTTTGGATTGGAATACCTTTGTTTGACTTGTTTTGAATGCCTTTTTAGTTTTTTGATTGAACTTCCTTCTGAAAAGGCATTTCAGTCTAAAACTATTTTGACTGCGTTGCCTTTTAGTTTTTGACTGAAACTCCTTTCATTTTTTGACTGAAATGCTATTGACTGGGGCCCCGGAGGCAACATATAGGTCTACGAAGGCATTTCAGACAAAAAAACCAACCAAATAAAAGTATTCCATTCCAAAAATTTGTGACTAAAATACCTTTCAGGAAGCTGGTTCACTCCAAAACCAAAAAGGGCATTTCAGTCAAACTGATTTCTGACCGAAACACCTTTTTTTTGGGCTGAAGTTCCTTTTTAAAAGGATTGTTAGTCATAATATTTGTATGGGAAATTTTATGACTGAAATGCCTTTTGTTTTTTGACTGAAATGTTTTTGACTGGAATTCCCGGAGCCGTGACTGTCAACAACCGGAGAAAAGGTCGTTTGGTTTTGTGTACCATCGAGGTGTACATTGATTTTAAGTTTCTTTAAAATGGAGATGGTGGATAGGCATTCAGCGCCGCCTTAAGGTATCTTAATTTTAACTGATTTTCAGAAATTTCATAAAAGAAAGAGAGGAAATATTATTTAGCTATAGCGGTTGGCTCTTTTTATGACTTTTTATATTAAATACATGGCTGTTGGTTTTTTGCTGTTTATTTGAAAACAACAACAAATCAAAATTACATTTTTTGTTAGTTTTTTAATTTCCTGCATGTAGCATAATAGTTTTAACACGAATAACCAAAAATGATGACCACAAAATAAAATTTATCGCAAAATGTTTTGTGTCCCATTTATCGTAAAATGTAATATGTAATAAATGTAAATGTAGTTTTTGTTGCAAAAAAGATCAAAAGCTTACAAAATATTCCACCAAAAGCATTTCTTAAAATGTTCGTTTTCGCGTGACAATCAGCGTCAGCCCATCTACCTTCACATTTTCTTTATGTACAAATTTGTGCAGTGACGCATGGTTGAGAAACATTTGTGAAATAGTTTATATTGAAGGAAAAAACAACACAGTCATTTGACCAATTTGGATGCGATTTGAATAATTCTTAACCGATTTTGATGAACTTCGACGTGTGTATGGAAAATGGACTCTACAATGAATTTAAATGTACAACAAAAATGCTTATAAGATTCGGGTCCGAAACTAAATCTATATATTTGGTTTTGGGCTTAGTTGTTGATGCCCGGCCACATTTCGAACTTTAAATTTCAAAAACCCTAAAAAAAGCACAAAAATAGTAATATATTTACGTCATGTAAACATGCTTTGATGTCTTATAAACTTTATATTTTATATGAGTACCAGCACATTATTACATCCATTCGTATCGTCTATATCGAAACATTCTTTTTATTGAATGAAAAAATTTAATTTTCAGACATTTTTGTATAGCATTCTGGTAGCCAAGGCTATCCGACATATTTTTACTTTTCCAAAGTAAAACAAAAAAAAAAAATTTAATGCTTTTATGAAATCTAAAAAGTACGAAAGTATTTTTATTCTGTAGACGTACTCGTACGTACTCCAATCTCCATTTTAAAATCTAAGTTAATATATTTTAATTCCATTTTTGTTTTTCGCTTCATTTTGTTGTTGATTTAATTTTCCTCCATTACTTCCGTACAGTACTGTGTAACGTATGTACATGTGGATTGTCATGTAATGTGATTTATTTCGTTGCAATACATACTTATTTAAAAGGAAGTACATAAAGCTTTAATCTAATCTAAACTCTTGTGTATACGAGTATTTAGTTAGTGCGAGTGAAATATAATGCAAATGTGTATATTCTTGTACATATAACCCTAAAGGGAATTTATATACTTTACTGAGACTTTCCTTTATAATTTTGTTTTATACGAAGTATGTACGTATGTTGTTGTTGTTGTGATAATGCTTCAAAATTTTCCAATAAAAATGACAAAAAATTCAACATTTTTCAAATTGTACAAATCCAAAATTGGTGTTGAGTGTGTTTGGGTAAAAAACTGTTAAATAAAATTATCTTTTTTTTAGTAGAATTCTAAAAAGCTTTTTCAATCATTCCGGAAGCTTTTATTTTCCGCAATCTTAGTAAGAATTTTGGAACTAATGTATGTGGCAATTTTTTATTTGGTGTGGATAGAAGATTCGTGAGTGTGTCTTTGCGACAATAGATAATTATTTGGATCTTAGTATTTTAAAAGTATCAAATTATATTAATTTATGGTTTTAAAGTCCCCACATAGTGAAGTGCAAAATTGGAACATCGTTTTTGATTGTTTTGGTTTTTTGCTCTTGAAATCGGTTATCAACACTAACATTTATCATATAAATAAATACAATTGATATTTTATCGCTTATAGTTGTATTGGTTTTAAATTTTGATTGAAATGTAATTAAGTTGAAATTTTTCATGATTTTGTCGCTGAGATAAAATCAATCACCTTTCACCGCAGTATTTTGATGTTTGGTTCATAAGTGTTTTATTGATTGGTTTAAACTTGAGCTCTTTGAAGGTTATGGTATCATGTCGTCAGTGTGGCACATTCAAGTAAGTAATGTTGCGAAAACAAGATAGGAATTCTAGATTTAAAAACGTGTAAAATATTTCCCTTTGAGTAAACTAAAAACCAAAATTGAACTTTTTGCTGGTAACTTTCGAAACTACAAGACGAGAGTCGAGCGGTAAGGAGCACCGCTGAAACATGCTAGAAATCGGAGCTCATTTACATTCTAAATTAGTAAACCAGTAGATTATGTTTTAAAACGAACATGCTAATTGTGAAATACTAAAACAACGGCAAAATACTTAAACTCCTCGTGTAAACCAGAAAAAAAATTGATGACCTAAAAGTAAAAGGATTTAATGCAAATTTTTTATATGATTTTTAATATGTTCCGAGGATTGTAGTAAGAGAATTCAATCCAGTTTCGAACTGATGAGCTTATGATTATGAAAAAAGCAATCTTCTCATCAGGCCGTAGCGACTGGACTGATTATACCACAACTTACATTCTATATATGTATACAGAAAGTATTGTGCATTTAAGTACTAGCGAATCATACTAATACAGATGAAATCTCTTACAATTTTTTTCCTCTTCACGATATTCACAACAAAGCTCTATTTCTGTGTAAGCAAATTTTTACTTTTTTCAATATTTTGTTGAATGTTAATTAATTCATGTAATATCTAATACGATACCGGTGATTAGACTTGGTCTACGGTTTAGGTCTAATCACCGGTAGCGTATTAGATATTACATGAATTAATTAACATTCAACAAAATATTGAAAAAAGTAAAAAGATTTAATGCAACTGAAGCATCAATTAAGCAAAAAAGGTAAGGCAAAATACCCCTCAACATGTTTATGTTGACCTTCGATACTGATGGAGATATGTTCAGAAATAAATGTTCAGACTAAATGCGTTCACTATGGAGAAAACCATCCGGCTAACTAAAGAGAATGCATCGTTACTAAAAATCCAAATTTAATCAGGAAGCAAACAGTTAAGATGGACCAACCCTAAATAAAGCGTAGAGTGTCGGAAGCTACTCATAGTCATGGACAAATGGGTAAAATGACTAACGTTCAAGTAACGATGAGTAACGGAAATCAAGGAAAACTACTCAAAATGATATAAATTAAACACTTAAATTGATTTTAAGCAGACTCAATATATTTGATGGGCGATTACAGAAACTAGAGCACAGCAGTAAGAGAGTCATCCCTAAACATTAACAAGAATTACAGATGTCCTGGACAAGAAAAAATATATGTGTGCCTCGTCACGGAAATACACTTCACTAGACAATTAATTATTAAATTTAAATATCACAACAGTCACCCTGAAAACACTGTTCTTTAGCGGGAAGTGCTGTTATATTGTAATTACAAATTGCATTATGATTTAGACTGTCCTTAGAAAAAAAACTAACTAAATGGTTCGAATAAGAAACGAGGAGCAATTAGAAAAAAAAGTTCACAAATTTGAAAATGATATACAACAATCAGCTTGGGAAAAATACTACAAACATTTAAAAAGAAAATCAAGGGAATCAACTACCATATGGAAATTAGAGAACTCGTAGCAAAAGAAAGAAGGGCGAGAACAATATGGTGGCAACCAAGCCCCCACTCTCTATTCTATCGGAATGACTGTCAACATCCTCATTATACAGACGATATTTATGGAACAGAGGTGACCGGATACGATAAAATGAAAGAGTCTTACACGTAGTCACGTTGAGACCCAGCCTATTACTAGTTGACCAACTATAAAATTTATCCAAATAATGTCCGGCGAAAATTTTCAAATCATCGGCCAACAGGAGACAGCTGGTAACTCGAAGCAGTCAACAATATCGTTGATAAACAATATAAATAATAATGGGCCAGTATGACTACCTTGAGGTACGCCCGATGTCGCGCGAAATAGCTGGGAACTAGAACCCAAAATCCTAATGGATTGCCAGTGGTCGGAATGGTTGCGTTTTTATTCTGTTAAATAAATTGCAACAAAAAGAAACTAAATTAGTCACTGTGGTTCTGCCTGGATAAAACTCATGCTGATCAGAAGAAATTAATGGTTTAGTATGTAAAACAAAGATCCTGTGAACACCCTGTGAAATTCACATAGCTTGGGTATGACGGAAAGAATGGTAATCCCCCCCCCCCCTAGTTAATTACTTCGTTTCTTCTACCCGCCTTGAAAATGGGACGGAGGCAGCAAATTTTCCAAGGCTCTGGAAAAAAAATACTACGTAAATTTTTATTAAACATTAAGGTAATTGGACAGGATAAGCAAACACGAACTTCCAGCTCAGTGAATTTAAAAAATTAAATTTAATTAAAGTCCACGGAACTGTGGGTATTTAAGGACATGGTACAGGACATCGTAGCTGGTTCATATACTGAGGAAAAAAAGCTAGCAAACAAATTGCAGATCTCCGAGGGTTCACTAGCAACGGAGTTCTGGTAAAATATTGGTGACGGAAAACCAACCACTTTTCTTTTATTATTCATGAAATTTCAGAACTCCTTTGATTCGATTCGCACAATATATTGGTTATATAAAAACCAATTTAAACTTTTAAACTCTTTGCGGGATTTATGAAAATCGGGATAAAATTGAACCCCATACCGTCTGTATAATGAATGGAACATATTGCGGCGTTTCTCCTGATGTAACAACCTATTATTGTACCACGGCTCCCGAAAGCCGGATTGTTTTTTTATCAACGGAACGTTTCTTTCAATACCACTCCTGAGAAGGTCGTTAAATATCAAAACAATGTAACTTAAATTTTCGACACGCTGTAAATGCATAACATCTAAAATCACTTTTTTGTGTAATTTTTCCACTGTACTGAAATTTACCAAGAATCTGAGAAAGATTGCATGTTTCACACTTTAAATTGAACGTTGTACACTTCAAACTGAACCGTTTACACTTCAAATTAAACCTTTGACACTTCAAATTCAACCTTTTGCAAATTGTATTTATCAAAACAAGTTTCATTTCCTAATTAAGTTTAGGGATTCTAAAATGATTTTTAGATGAAGTTCTGGAATGTAGATCAGGAGGTCCACCTTGGCCGTTTCTTAACCAATTTTGATGAAATTCGATAAATGCAACGGAAATGGGATTCTAAAATGATTTTTAATAAAATTCTATAATACTATATGGTCAATCAGGATGAAACTTGGCCATTTCTTAACCGATGAAATTTGACATGTGATGGAAATGGGATTCTAAAATTATTTCTAGATTAAGTCCTTAAATATGGTCGATTATAGGTGATTATATATAGTTCTAGAAAATGGCCAATTAGTTCTGATGGGAAAACATACAAATATTAGTAAGTGTAAATCAATTCCTCGAATATTGCGTCCGTATTTCTTGTTCATCAGAGTCCTCGGCAAGCGTTAGCGTCCTAAAAAATTTGCCTCCAGATTTTGATTGTAAATTAAACTAAAATACATATTAAAACCCTTGTGGCTTTTTCCGATCTTAAAAGCCAAATTAATATTCACGTCATTTTACGTATATGTTTGGCCAAATCCTCGCTAATGTTGACATTTTTAATATAACTGATATTTCATTAAAACTCAAACATCATATAGTATTTAGTTCACAATATAATACAAATTATAGGCGTACAAATAACTATTGTCCATCGTGGTTCCATTCAAAAACTAAACTGTTATTTAAATTATCAAGAAATACGGTCGCAATATTCGAGTAGGTGGAATCGATTTACTACCACCAATATTTGTGTATTAAGCCTTCAGAATTATTTGGCCATTTTCCAGAACTAGAGCAAAAAATAATTTTTCAATATCATTTCAATTGCATAAGTCGAACTTCGCCTAATTAGTTAAGAAACAGCCAAGTTCTATTCCGATCCAAGCCATATTACAGAATTTCGCCTAAACTCATGTCGAATTTTATTAAAATTGGCCAAGTTCCGTCCTGATCTACATTGCAAAACCTCATCTAAAAATCATTATAGAATCTCATTTACATAGAAGACATGAATAAAATTTAATTAAGAAATAAAATTTGGTTTGATAAATATAATTTGCAAAAGGTTAAATTTGAGTTGTAAAAGGTTCAATTTATATTCATATATTCAGTGGCAACAAATGCTTCCAACAAAGGCAACATTAAATGCTGGCCTCTAGTCATAGCGTATTTTTCTTTAACTTGGGGAGCTAGAGAAGGATTGTTGGATTCTTCCGATGATCCGAAAGAAATCTAGGCGGCGGTTAGTAAAACGAATTGAGAATAAATTAACGGACAATGCCTCTGTTTCTTACAACAGGGTCACAAAATGAAATCGAGGTGGAGCATCTCTGAGCTCAGTTGATCTATAAGTTTTTGGAGTCGCTGATCACGATTCCGGTGTCCATATGACCCATCACGTCTAGATCAAATGAAGGTCAAACACCTTAATTCGAGTGATATAATTTTTTTGACTCCGGATTCTGAGAGAACAGGAAATTTTACGTCCAGATACGCTTTGAGTAGGTCAAATGAAATCCTTCTTTTGAATTTCTCGGCTGATATTTCGGTTAGGAATGGGTCTTGGACCAGTTGACCTTTCCATAGGACCCCAGCACGTCTAGATTAAGGGGAAATGAAGGTTAAACACCTTAATTCGAATGGTACAATTTTTTTGACCCCTAATTCTGAGAGAACAGGGATGTTTACGTCCAGATACGCATTGACATTTTAGTCAAAGTGACCACTGGAGGTCATCTGTAGGTCAAATGCTAATTTTGAATCTCTCTGCTGATATTTCGGCTAGGAATGGGTCTGGGACCAGTTAACCTTTATGTTTTTGGGGTCGCTGATCACGATTCCGGTGCCCATATCACCCCAGTAATGAAAATCAAACACCTTAATTGGAATGATATAATTGTGTGTCTTTGTGGATCCTTACATGTCTATATATGCCTGTATGTGTGTGTGCATCTGCGGTTTTTCTGCCGCTATGGAAAAAACGGCTGATGTTGCAATTCTGATTCAAAATTTCAGTTCAAACATTGTATAGATATACTGTTCAGGTCGGAAAAATAGATTTCTTTTTAGTGGAGTTGTGTAGTGGATTCATACACACAATGCGAATCAAAAATTCATGTACGACGTGTTCTTTTTTCGTAAAAGATCTACGAATAGATTTTCTTTTGTCTACATTTGATGTATCTCTTTTCAAAGACCAGCAATATTCTGACATCATGTTCACATCCCAAACACCTTGATATCTGCTCGCAAAGTCTTTCAAGTCTTAGTGTGAAGTTTCTGCGTGAAGTAATCAATCTGTTAATAAAGGAAATGAATCTTTAAATTCATTAAATATCCCATTTTTCGATAATTGTAAAACAGTCTGTCGGCAATATTCTTGTAATCAGGGTCTTTGTTATTTCCCAAGAATTTTTTTGGAATTTCTTTGAAACTACTCCAAGCTGCTCTCTCATTAGCTGCCATTCTCATTTCAAATTTTTCATCTTTCATCGGTTCCCTTATTTAAGGGCCATCGAAAACACCTTCATTGATTTTTGCTTCAGAAATATTGGAAAATTAAACGAATATTTACATGAACAACTATCGGTTCTTAGATATCAGCTGAGAGATTCAAAAGAAGGATTTGACCTACAGATGACCTTGTATCTGGACGTAAAATTTCCTGTTCTCTCAGAATACGGAGTCAAAAAAATTATATCATTTGAACTAAGGTGTTTGACCTTCAGTTGACCTTGATCTAAACGTGATGGGGTCATATGGATACCGCGATCGTAAACTTATAGATCAACTGAGCTCAGACTGATGCTCGACCTCGATTTTATTTTGTGGAATTTAGTATAATTACTAATTAGGTATTTTTATAGTTTAATAGTAAATTATTGAATTTGTGTTAATTTTTTATTCTCTTGAATTATTTCTAGACATATTTTTTAAAATATATTTTATGTATCGTTTTTTTTTTTTTTTTTTTTTAGAAATGATTTTCATTAATTGTTTAGTAATAAATTAATATTACAATACTATATGAAAAATTCAAAACTTGAAAATTTGATCAAAACTTTAAGTTTTTTTATGAAACACACTTTGAAAAGGTGGCAACCTATTAAATTATTTTCTTTGCTAGTATACCATGGCAATTTCGTATAAACTCGTAGATCATTTTGGTGTCAGCTTTCTAGAATTTTCTCAAGAACATTCGAAAAATAATTTATTCGGATGTTCGGTACATTTGCTGTGATACGTAACCGAAAAATCGTCAATTTTATTTAAACAATTCTGTTTTGCAATTTTTTTTTTTTTTTTTGTTGTATATCCCTTGCTGCGTTGTATATCCTTTGCTATTGAAGCGTCATGATCCTGACAACATAAAGACTATCTTTATTTTGATTTTGATAAGTTCGCCAAAATACAATAATATCAAGTTAACAAAGAGTTTCAATCAAGTTTACCAACGCTATGTAGTTATCATTAAAAAAAAAATTGAGGTGTGGCCAACACACGACTTTCTTTTACGAACAGAGAATTTTGAGAAATTTTATTTTTTTTTATAACTTTTTTTTTAAAATTTTTTTTTTTTTTAAATTTTAAATTTTTAAATTTTTTTTTTTTTTTAATTTTTTATTTTTATTTGTTTTTAATTTTTGGAAACATTTTGTATTAAGTAGTTTTTTGTAAACCTTATACTCTTTAAGATATTTGCAAAATAAATTTTCTGGACCAAGGGAGTGGCCACTTCTGGTTAGCCGATTTGGAGTAAAATTCACTGGGACCTCCCAATTTATGAAAAAAGCTTAAATCTGAAGTTTCAGTTCGATTGGTTAAGCCATCTGGGCTATAGAGAGGATACAGACAGACTGACAGACTGACAGACTGACAGACTGACAGACTGACAAACTGACAGACTGACAGACTGACAGACTGACAGACTGTCAGACTGACAGACTAACAGACTGACAGACTGACAGACTGACAGACTGACAGACTGACAGACTGACAGACTGACAGACTGACAGACTGACAGACTGACAGACTGACAGACTGACAGACTGACAGACTGACAGACTGACAGACTGACAGACAGACAGACAGACACCATTTCGAAACCCACTTTTTCGGACTCAGGGGACCTCAAAACAAATAAATCTCTAAAAATCTCAAGGTCCAAAATTTTCATGATTACTATACTTTATTTTACTAGAGTAAAAGAAAGTAAAAGGAGGAAAACTCATTATAGGATGTAATCGCTACCGGCATCTCAACAATGCCGTCTTTCATATACATACAAAACCATTTTCATTCAAATTTTAAAAGTAGTATTCTATGACTTTTATTGGTTTAGTTTTTTACGTGAATGTATTGTGAAGGAAATTTTTACGCATCTATAACTTTGGAATCCGACCACCTAGAGATTTTAGCCATACCTGATCCGACCACCTAGATATTTTAGCCATACCTGATCCGACCACCTAGAGATTTTAGCCATACCCACTGATAATTTTTTATCCAATCTTCATTACTTATCTATCTATCATGTGAAATCTACAATCTTTCTAAGGACGTTGTTGGTATTATTACAAGAATCAATATTCTATCTAAATATAGTCACTCCAGTGCAGTATATTAATAAAAATGACTAATTCCTGTCTGCTGTTATTATTGATCGATAAAAAATTTATCAACTTATCAACAATGAAAAATTATTATTGTTATTATTTTAAAAATAAAAAATAAAAACCCAGAACTAGGACATTTTATAAAACGATATTATTTAGTGCACAAAGCACAGACACACAGAGAGACAAAAAGGACAATGCACTCTCTATATTCGAACTCGTTTATACATAAAAATGGTATAGAATATGGGCAAGAACAATAGAAAAATGTCATAAAAAAGGATAAAAACTAGGAATATAGTATAACATGAATCATAAGTTTTCTATAATACTTAACATTATGTATTCTATCCTTTCGAACTCAACATTATGTACTCGTATCGTATATTATGGGAACATAAATTATTTAAACATCTTAAGAAAAATCATGACTATATTTATAATTCATTATGCTCTACACAAAGACAAATACATATGTATGTACATACATAATATAGAAAATGAATTACTAGTTTGGGATCACATCTTGTACATATGACAAACTTGTAGATCTATACATGTACAGTCATTAATATTTTGGAATTATAATAAAAAATATGTTTGGTACGGTATGACTTGCCACGAAAGAATTTGAAAAAATAAACCTTACCACTTTTCATCCGTCATAAATGTAAAAACCTACAATAAATTTTCAGAACTTGAATAACATGGCGTTAATATTTGTATAATTTACTATCGTTATTCAGTCTAATCGAATGAATTGTTATGCACATCGGAAAAACAATTCTTTGGAAAATGTAGTACATATTATCACACAGAAACAAACATAAATATTGGTGTATAATATTGAATATCCCTATTGGCATTTACACAATAATCATTCCTATAAATCAATTACCGCAGCAATACCACAAAATTAATTTCGATTTTTTTTTTTTTTTTGGAAAATCTATAAAATTTTTGGAAATTAAAATTTTTTTAAAAAAAACATATTTTGTTTCAATTATTTTTTGGGTTAATAATAGTTTTAAATATTTAAAAACCCAAATGTACTTGTCAGATTAATGGTAAATAATTAATAAAAATTGAATTTGGATTTATTGGCCGCATTCTAAGCTTCTGGGATTAATTTTTGTTTTCGTTTTTTAATATTTTACATATTTCAATATTTCCAATTTTGTTAAATTATTTTAAGATGTTAGTAAAATGTGACACAAAATTGTTGTTGGTCCCTATGCATGACTAATTTAGTAAGCAGCAAAATAAATATCGTAGTTGCTATAATGGGTAAAGTTCGCGGGGCATGCAGAATAGCGTTTTTGAGGGGATCGAGTTATAAAACAAAGCTATCTATATATATAATACGCCAGTGAAGCCGCTTCTCCTCCTAAACTAAAAGTCGTACAATCAAGTATGATACACCGTTGGAAAGGTATTTGTCTGAAGTGGTGCACTAAGGTTTCAAATTTAACAAAAAAATAAATCCAGTATGATTAAAACCGGATTTAAGGTTAGGCGCGTGATTTATTAAATTATACACAAAAATCCTAAACTAAAAGTCGTACAATCAAGTATGATACACCGTTGGAAAGGTATTTGTCTGAAGTGGTGCACTAAGGTTTCAAATTTAACAAAAAAATAAATCCAGTATGATTAAAACCGGATTTAAGGTTAGGCGCGTGATTTATTAAATTATACACAAAAATTGAAATTGCACGTGCCATATTTCCTCATATATCAATTTTAAACAAAAAATGTTGTTTCTCTTCCTTTATTAGTAGCATACGATTTAAAAAGTTGTTGTAAAAAGAGAGCAGACAATAAATTAATCAAAAAGTTGATTGAAAAGCTTATTCGTTCAAATTAAAACTGTAATATGAATATGATTCATTAGCACTGAAATTAAAGCGGAGTGGAATATTCGCACGCGCAATTTTTGTGCTCTTTGAACATTTTACAACAAACATTCTTTTTTATATTTTCGCTTCAAAATAAATCTTTTTTTTTTATTGCAATTCTTTTCTAAGCATCAACGATTTTTTACTTATAAAGACATAAACATTTGGTCAACAAAAACTCAAGACATATAATAACTGTAGTCATACTAAGGTGAGTTGTGAACTTCAACGAAATTCACTCATTTCATTCCTTTAAATCCCTACAGCTAAACATAAATGCCAAGACGAGTGCGTTCACGTCCAACAGGTAGATCCTTAAGATCCACCCGTACCAGCCAACAGCAAAATAGACGCTGCTTGGTAGCATCTCCCAATGCTGCTATATCCTTAACAGATTTTTCTACGGTTCCCCAACATAATTTGGGTCATCTTAACAGGATATGTGTGGAATGTCAAGCAGTGCATTTTTCGAATGAAATTGATGGCAATAAAGGTTCATCGTGTTGTCACAAAGGCAAAGTAAAACTGCCTGCTTTAAGAACAGACAACTTTATCGAGACACTGCTAACTGGCAATGATTCGAAGTGCAAGAATTATAGAGCCAAGATTAGGTCTTTTAACGCTGCTCTCTCTATGATTAGCACAAGTGCTAACGTTGAAACAGAATCAAGTGGACCATTTTTTTATAAAATTCATGGCCAAGTTCTCCATCGCTTAGGTTCATTTGTTCCTGAAACAAATCAAACAGCGAGGTATGCACAAACATATTATTACGATGTCGAAGTTGCTGCTGCTCAACGAATGAATTCAGAAGCAAACAATGGTTGTGATCCTGCTTTGATGAACCAGCTTTCTTCTTATTTGTCACAAACAAATCCTTTCGCTCAAAGTTTCAGAGCAATGGCAACAATGTATGATAGTTTACCAGCTGACAAGAAGAAGGAGGTTACGATGATCATTCATGTAGACAAAAGACAGGATCAACGCAGATACAATGACGCAACTGTTTCTGACGTAGCGGCAATCTTCAAGAATTCTCCGGAAGGAATTCCTGAGTCAGAACGTGATATTGTAGTTCACCCAAAAATAGGTCAACCTCAAATAATACCATCACACAGTCCGAACTTAGACCCCATGGCTTATCCGTTATTATTTCCCGGTGGAGATAGAGGATGGACCAGAAATTTACAGCATTGCCAAGCAAATGCAACGGTATCAAGAAACAAACTCACAATGCTTCAGTTTGTCAGTAATCGACTTGCAATAAGAGACGGATTCTCTATTATTCATTCTTCAGGCAAACTTTTCCTGCAATGGATTGTTGATTTGTATGTGCGTATTGAAGGTGAACGCTTAGCATTTGTAAGATCACAACAAAGTTTGCTTAGAGCAGAATGTTACATGAATGTGATGGATTACATTCACCAACGTGAGAATAATGGAGCCCAAAGAATCGGTCAAATGGTTATTCTGCCATCTTCATTCATTGGAAGCCCAAGAAACATGCAAGAAAAATACCAGGATGCAATGGCAATTGTTCGTGAATTTGGCAAGCCAGATCTCTTCATAACTTTTACATGCAATCCTACCTGGCCTGAGATAAAATATAATCTTAAACACAAGCAAGCATCGAACGAGCGGCCTGATCTCATTGCCCGCGTTTTCAAGTCAAAGTTAGATGCTCTAATCGAGGACATCAGGAAGAAGGAAATCTTTGGAAAAGTTGAAGCATTAATTTACACAATAGAGTTTCAGAAGAGGGGTTTGCCACATGCGCATATATTGGTGTCTCTTGCACCGGAACACAAAATCCAAGATCTAGAACACATCGATTCTACAGTGTATGCAACAATCCCAGATCTCACGTTACCTAATAATGAAGCTCTACATAAAATAGTCAAGCAAAACATGATTCATGGGCCATGTGGAATTTTTAATCCTAATTCTCCATGCATGGTTGATGGTAAATGCTGCAAATCTTTTCCTCGAGAGTTTTCAGACCAGTCAAGGAACAATCCTTCTGGGTTCCCAATATATCGGCGACCTAACGATGGAATCACGGTTTCGATTGATGGAAATGACATCGATAACAGGTTCGTTGTCCCCTACAACCCCTTTTTACTTCTCAAGTATGACGCTCATATCAACGTAGAGGCATGCAGTACAGTCAAGAGTGTGAAATACGTCTATAAGTACATATATAAAGGACATGACGCTTGCACTGTTGCATTTGGTGATGGAGACTCCAATTCTTTCCGTTATGATGAAGAGCTGAGCTACTTGAACGCAAGATATGTTGGTTCGCTGAAGCTGTTTGGAGGATTTTCGAATATCCAATGCATTATCAATCGCACACAGTTATTAAACTGGAGTGTCATTTACCTAATCAACAAAGGATTTATTTCCAGGATCAAGAAATCGATGTTGAGACTCTCAACCGAGACACAAAATTGTTGGCATGGTTTAAATTGAATATCAATTCTCTTGAAGCCCGAGACTTTCTTTACACAGAAGTTCCTCAAAACTATACATGGCATTCACCAACAAGAAGTTGGCGTCCACGACAACGAGGTGGTGGTAGAGTCATTACAAGGTTATACATGGTGAGCCCAAGGAACATTGAATTGTTTCATTTGCGCATACTTTTGTTGAATATTAAAGGAGCAACGAGCTATGAGTTTTTGAAAACAGTGAACGGTGTTGTGCATCAAACATTTTTAGAAGCGGCACTTGCACATGGATTCGTGAGATGTGAAGAAGAATATAGAAACGCCATCTCTGAAGCATGCGGTGTTCAGAGGCCTGCTCAAGTTAGAAATCTTTTTGGAGTGATCTTAGCTCTCAATAATCCTTCGAATGCTTTAGATCTCTGGACAGAATTCAAAGCTCAGATGATTGAAGACCATTTACATAACGGAATAGAAATTACAGTAGCTGAAAACATGGCATTGTTAGAAATCAATGAAATTCTTATCACGCATAACACATCTTGCGCTGCACTTAGCCTACCCACGCCAACTGCTGCGGAACAACAAGCTGTGTCTACAGACCAAGATTTCCACCTTAATATATTCAACACATTATATGCAACATGCAATTCAGAACAGAAAGAAGTGATTGATACTATTATTTCTGCATTAGAAAATCATGCAACAGAAGCAAAAATATTCTACCTAGACGCGCCTGCAGGCTGTGGAAAAACCTACATCCAACGTGTCTTGATGTCATATGTCAAGTCTAAAAATCAAGTAGTTTTACCTGTCGCGTTCACTGGCATCGCTGCAAGTTTAGTTGAAGGAGGTAGGACGTTGCACAATCAGTTTAAACTTCCTATTCCTATTTTTGACACTTCTGTGTCATCAGTAACACCAAACTCACCACATGGACAGAAACTGTTGTCAGCGAAAATGATTATAATCGACGAAGCAAGTATGATGCCATCTGCTGCATTTACAGTCATCAACCGTCTGTTTCAAGATTTGGCAAATAGTGGAACGAACACGTCTTCACTACCATTTGGAGGAAAATTGGTGTTGCTTTGTGGAGACTTCCGTCAAACACTTCCTGTGGTGCCACATGGAAGCCGATCTACAACGGTTGAGAACTGTTTAAAATTGAATCCTCTGTGGCGTTTTGTTCGTAAGTTACACTTAACTCAAAATATGCGTGTAAATGAGGGGCAAGATGAGTTTGCAAGATACTTACTTACAGTTGGAAATGGTACGCTGCCGAAACATCAGTCGATAGAAGGAAACTATATTTTTCCAAAAAAATTGCTTGGTATAGGGTCAGCGGTTGATTTTGTTTACGGGGACTTAGAATCAATTTTAACATCAAGTGACATAGCTGACTATGCAGTTCTTGCTCCTCGGAACGAAGACTGTAACATAATCAATAACATCGTGTTATCCCGAATGAATAGTGATTTTTTTCAAGAGAAAAGCTATATCAGCATGGATGAAATAATATCTGATAATGAACATGATGCTCTGCAATTTCCAACAGAATATTTAAACAGTATAGAATTGAGTGGACTTCCACGACACAATCTGAAATTAAAGGTTGGTGCTGTAGTACTATTAATGAGGAATTTAAATACTTCAAAAGGTTTGATCAATGGAACAAGATTAAGAGTGATAGCTATGCACAACAACTCTATAGACTGCGAAGTTTTAACAGGTTCAAGCCGTGGAAATCGAGTACTGGTTCCACGAATCAAGCTAACTTCCTCAGACAGCGTGTTGCCATTCAAAATTCAGCGTTTCCAGTTCCCATTATGCTTGGCGTTTGCAATGACCATTAACAAGAGCCAAGGACAGTCTCTGAAGAAAGTAGCTCTACATTTACCGAAGCCAGTTTTCACCCATGGTCAACTATATGTAGCACTAAGCCGTTGTACGTCTGAGACTGGTGTCAAAATATTCATCGATAGCTCCAACGATCAATTTGTTCTAGATGATGGAGACTTCACAACAAAAAATCCAGTTTTTTACGAAATACTTTGAATTGAATATTTTTCACTTTATATTTGTACATTTTAAATAAAATCTATCATATTTATATCGTTCAAACGCCTTTGTTTTATAATTTAGACATAAAGAAATGATACCCACCCGATTCGTCAGTATATTCACTAGAAAACTGGAAACAATTCCACTGCCATTTTTCAAGTTGTTGGATTTGCAAAAAACCGGATTTTTCTCATATTTATTCTCGATACTCCATGCAATGTAACTTTTTTTCGCCTGAACGGATTATTATGTTTTTATGAGTCAGAAAGTACCTTATATTCAGATGTATATCCATGAGAAAACTAGAAACCATTCGACTGTCAGTTTTCAAGTTGTTGGATTTGCAAAAAACCGGTTTTTTTTTCATATTTATTCTCGATATTCCATGCAATGTAACTTTTTTTCGCCTGAACGGATTATTATGTTTTTATTAGTCAGAAAGTACCTTATATTCAGATGTATATCCATGAGAAAACTAGAAACCATTCGACTGTCAGTTTTCAAGTTGTTGGATTTGCAAAAAACCGTTTTTCTTCATACTTATTCTCGATATTCCATGTAGTGTAACTTTTTTCCGCCTGAACCGATTATTATGTTTTTATGAGTCAGAAAGTACCTTATATTCAGATGTATATCCATGAGAAAACTAGAAACCATTCGACTGTCAGTTTTCAAGTTGTTAGATTTGCAAAAAACAGGATTTTTCTCATAGAGATTCGAAAATACCGCCAATCGTGTTAATTTAAAAATGCCGCCAATTAGCAGAAGACAATTGTCATTGTTATTGTTTCAAAAAATTCTGTTTTTTTATTGTTCAATTCATAATGGATCGAAAAGATTTCAATTTTGCCAAATTGTAAATTTATTCTGCGCATTTTGCGCTGACAGGTTGCTAGTTTATTATATAAAACCGTAATTATCAAACCAATTTTAAAATCGGGTTCATTTGAGGGGATTTAATTATTTTTTTATTATTTTAATTATTTTACTGTGTGTGTCGTGAAATCAACGAAATAGGCAGTATAAACTTATAAAAACGGAATCAATAGCTGCATTTCTTGGCGCATGGTGCTCAGGATCAGATCAAAGTTTACATTGAAAGCATTCACAAAATTTGAGAAAATTTTTGTTTTTGGGTCAAAATTTTGATTCGAGTAGCTCTTTGCAATGCTTTGTCCTTTCATGAAACATGATTTGATCCGGATCAGATCAAACGTCAAGAAATACAGCTAATGGTGTAGTATAATATTATTTTGTAAAATAAATGTGTGGTGAAAATACGTCAACACAAATTTTTGGAAGTCACGTTTTAATTTTATGATTTTTATGTTTTTAATGTGTAGTATAAACTTATAAAAACGGAATCAATAGTTGCATTTCTTGGCGCATGGTACTCAGGATCAGATCAAAGTTTACATTCAAAGCAACCACAAAATTTGAACAAATTTTTGTTTTTGGGTCAAAATTTTGATTCGAGCAGCTGTTTGCAATGAATGCTTTGTCGTTTTATGAAACATGATTTGATCCGGATCATATCAAACGTCAAGAAATACAGCTAATGTGGTAGTACGATATTCTTTTCTAAAATAAATGTGTGGTGAAAATACGTCAATCACGATACGTCATGAATGTGTAGTATCACATTAAAAAAAATGTATGAAATATGATTTTGTTATTGTTGTTTTTTAAGATACAGGATGGTGTGTTTTTTAAAGATACAGGATATTCAAAAATTGCATCCATGTGGTTTTGTATTTATTGCTGGTTTACAATATATGGTGACTAGACATGGTGACTACACATGGTCACTACACATGGTGACTTCACATGGTGACTACACATCCTAACTACACAAGGTGACTACACATGGTGACTACACATGGTAACTACACATGATGACTGCACATGGTGTCTACACATGGTGATTAAATATGGTGATTATTGCGAAGCAGACATGCGCCAAGAGATGCCGAGATTATTTTTCGTTGTAAACGAAATAAAAAAGGTATATGTTTCACGTTTATATACTTTATTCTTTATTGTTACAAGAATTAAATGAATTTAATTTAACAAAAAACGAACACTAAATATCTACTTTACCGGAGTAAATGGTTTACCCGAGAATTCGACCGCAGCATTAGAAGAAAATTCACTAAACTCGTTTAAAATCAATGCTTTCGACTTGAAATGATAACGATTTTAGTGTTTACTGGATTGATTTATTTGTAATACATTCTGTCAAAAAAGTACCGGGAATTGTTTAATAAAATACAAAATTTTAAGTTCAATCATAAAAATTTATTTTGTCGGCCTCAAAGTATTCCTCATTCGAAGATGTACACATATGCAAAATAATTTTTTTAGGCACTTTCCTGGTGGGCCTTCAGTTCGCGCGCCAAATTTTGTTTTATGGCTTCAATGGAGTCAAAACGCGGTTTTGTTCGAGATCAATCGAGATTCGTATAATACAGAGATTCTTTCGAATCTTTCTGGGGTAGTTGAGATTATCCCGCGGTTCATTCTAGATTTTTTCGACAGACTAGAAGTTTTCCAACAATTTTAGGATTATTCGAGATTTTGAAATTTATTCTAATTTTGTATGGTAATGTTTTGAGCTTCATACATATAAATCGTCATATTTAGTATAGATTTCTCGAGACTACGCCAAAATTTCGATATTTGTTCGATTTAACATTTCACATGGCAGTGATTATCCCCCATAGGATTTCCTTCGGTTTTACGTAATTACGAATAATTCAACGTTTGAAAACTTTCTATAATATTCAGGATACTTTGAAAATTCGACATTTTTCAGATTATTTCGAAATTATTGATATTACTTATTTCGTTTCAGGTTTGAGTATCACATTTCTTTCATATAAAATACTATTTGGTGAGCGATATAAAATTTGTATTCCTCTATTCAATAACGAATTTAAGCAACTGGTAAAAACTTCAGGTAAATCGAAAATCGCAAAGTTTACCGATAAATGGTAAAGGGTTTTACCGGTAAAGAACTATCTTCCACTGCATGAATAAAAAAACTATATTCCTCCACTGCATTGAGATTTTTTTCGGTCTGCAGGGTCTAAATATCAACTTCCAAACATTAAAATTTGCGTAATTTCTTAAATCCTCCTCTCGAAATCAGATAATTTTAAACAATGCGGGGCTGTGGAGGCTAGACAATAGGAAGAAATAATTATTTTAATTAAAAAAAGAACATTTTCAGGGGCCCAAGACCAATTTTGCGGGGAGGTCCGAAATTTGTAGTTACGCCACTGCAAAGTAGTAAAGCGTCTAAAATCAACCTATCTTCCACATTTTCTTTATATTATTAGTGTTTTTCATGAATAATAATGGTTAATACACTTTACAGTAAAGATCTTGCCAAGATTATCAAAATTAAACTAATTAAAAGCAACGACAAGAACGTCGAGAAGGAATTACGTAAAGAATTAAATCATTTTTTAAAAAACAAGCAATTTCTCTGGAAATTGGTAATAGTTATTCCTCAAAGCATGGGTTTTGGTTGCAAAATGAGCATGTGCAAATAAGACAAGCAATAGAACATTTTATTAAAATAAAACCAAACAATTATAAAAATTGCTGCTGTACATCTATACCAGTGACGGCGTGTCTTAATAAGCAATGGAAGCAGTGCTTCCGTAAAGATTTCTGGTTTACTTTGTAAATAGAAATCATTACAATTTATAACGTTAGCTTAATAAACCATCATAATACTTTTATTAAAACTTAACTTTTATTAACTTTTAGTAAAACTAAATTAACTTCTAGTTGTGTATTTGTGTAATCGGTTTATTTGCTAATTTCTCTATAGAAAAACGAGACGAAGATCAGATAAACTTTTTAGAAGAATTCCTAAAGGAATATCCCGTTAGTTTTTCTGTTGAAAAATTACCAAACATTTTATTGTCAACAGGTTTTATGTAAAAAGCACCTTCAAAGAGGCAACTTAATTTTAAAGGATAACTGTTTTATAGTAAAAAGCAAGGTGAATGAATTACGTTCAAAACTTTAAAAAATGCCACACCAAATTGTGAAAATTATATTTTCAGTTGATCTAGCTTAGGCAACCGCACGATATAAATAAAAACACTACGACAAAAATGGCGCGCGACCCGTTCACTAAATCACAACCACCATATTCCCATTTAAAATCGTGCTTTAAATGAATTCTGCGGTAATTGTTAATTATTATATTGAGTCCGTATTTTATTATTTGCTCCCAGTATTTTATCTTTGCATCGCCTAAACTGCTTGTGATCAATTTCGTATCTCGCGCTTTGATGTTCCTCTCATTCTTCAATAAATCAATGGAGCGACACGGTCGGTTCCACACCATCGCTAACTTTTGTTTTTTTCGTATTTTATACCAACACACTCAAAAACATACACACAAAATATTTTTCCCAAGATAAAAGTTGGGGTAAACTTTTGACAGAAATTTTACTTGAATATTTACAAGTTATCATTTTCAAATTTTTGAGAATCGGAAATAGTGTGATAATGTGTAAACGGTCGCTTTACCCAATAATTACACGTTATCTTATTTTTTAGAGAATCAGGCTGCAGAAGGAAAAAGAAAAACAACAGTGTCGAATTTCATAGTAAGACCCAAGATTTTTCTTTCATAAAATAATATTCAATGGTTCAGCTTTACGTATATTACTCTAAGATTAAAATAAATGTTGTTGTTGTACAGTATTTTTACTGTGGAGATTAATCTACTAAAAGAAACTTTGTTTTGTTATTTCGGGTTTTTCAATATTTTTAGCCGTGTTTTCCATGAGAACTGCACTAGAACTCGATAAACTTTAAATTCCTTTTATTCTATGTAAACCGAAAAAATATAAATTCATAAAGCGGGAATATGGAGAGTATTTGACATAAATACATATTTTAAGTTTAAGAATTTTCCATTTCAGTTATTTCATCAATATTTTCTTATTTCTTGCCGACGTCATTACACGCAACTACACTCGATAAATTCAAGGGTTTATCAAGTGTAACTAAAAAATAAGCTATAATTGTAATTATTTATTGATGTAACAACTTATAATGTGTATTTATGTTAAATGTACTACACACTAGCACTTTACGATTTTTTTTTTGCTGTTTACTTAGAATAAAAGGGATTTAAAATTTATCGAGTTCTAGTGTAGTTCTCATGGAAAACACGACTTTTATAAGTTGTTGTTTTTACAATTGTTATAATGAGTGAAATTGTGAAAAGTAGAGGAGACTACCCCCACATAATATGTAAACCAAATCGAAACTCTCAAGTCTAATTAATTTTCTACATAAAAAGAAAATTCCTTTCTGTGAAAATACAAAATGCTTAAATAAACCAATAAAAACATTTTAATTATATAAAATTGTGACTCAATAATTATTTAAATCTCAAATCTCATTTCACAACCAAATTCGTGCTCTGCTGTAGAAATTTTAGCAGATTCTGTGTTAAAACCTATCTCTATAGTTAGATCTGATACAAGAACTTGGGCGAAATAATTTGTAATTTGGACTGTCCAAATAAAGGAATAGAGAGGCTGTGTATGTGTAAAGCTGTTTAACTGCTTTGTTTTACACATATGTTCTACTTCTGTCTGGTATGGCGTTGTTGATCGTTGCAAAATGTATAGTGTTGAGTAAGGTTTAATTCTCAGAGACTTCTTATTAAAATATTGCGCCGAAATACTGACGAGCTCCTGGATATAATGGGGAAAGAATCAGAAGATTTGCACCATTTTTTTATGAGGCATGCTACAAGTATTGGTAGCTTCTTGCAAAAAAGTAGCTTATAACTTACAGAAATTCAAACTTAACATCAAAAATAAAATTGAGACCCCTTTCTTATTACTTTACTTTAGTTTCCATTGATAATGCCGTGCCGCGTGCATGATAAATTAATAAGCGGAGTCTGTCAAATACAAAAATAATAACTCTGGTTTAATTTCTTCTCTTCACAGCTATATTTTAAGTTTGATTGGTATACTAAGGCGACGTTCTGTAATGTCTTAATCAACTCTTAAGGGCTAGTTATATAGACGAAAACGAAACGAAAACGAAACGGGCTGAAACGAAGAACGAAAGAGTCACAGTTATATAGACGAATTGAAGCATTCGTTTTTTGACGTTTTGCAATTTGGTTATATTTTATTTCAAGAATTTACTTCCGTTTAATTATAATATTCCAATAAAATAAGTTTTGAAAAAAAAAAAATGGACACCGACTTTTATTTATTAGTATTCACATCGATTATAGAAACCGCGAGAGCGAATCAATTGCTGATTGAAACTACATATAAAAAAAATGGGAAACAAAAATTTTATCGTTAAAATTTTAAATCGTTAAAAAGAAATTGTTTAAGAAACACTACAAAACTTTTGCGTTTGTACGGTGAATCAAAAAATCCAAATTGCATGTAAATCAATTGCTGGAAGTTTTCCAGGATACTTTGATTTGCAGCAACTGTTTCCTATTTTTTTTCATTTGCAGTTTTCGATCCGCGATTGATTCGCTCCTGCGGATTCTATAATCGACATGAATAGTACTAATCAAAAAATAACAAAAAGCAAATATCGACGTGTACGGTTGGGACGTTCGGCCAATAAATTTTCATTTTTTATTTACTTATTTCGTTTTGACATTCGAAATTTTAAGGGTCAGTAAAAAAACAGCACCGATATAGTGAATTACCAGAAGAACGAAACGAAAGCAAATTGAATTGACGATTGGACTGTCAAGATTTTGCATGCAGAGCGTAGGGTTCAATTTAATTCCGATAGTTTCACTCTCCATATGTTTTATATGGAGAGAAATGCCATTTCACGCAGAGCGTAGGGTTTACATTATTTCCGATAGGTATCGCATTTTGCAGTTTTCCAATCGCCAATTGAATTAATTTCTTCGTTTCGTTCCTCTATTATAATTGGTCTCATATGCTTTCATACATTCAATTCATTCATTCCGTTTCGTTTTCATTTCGTTTTCGTCTATATAACTAGCCATCAGTCCTGTCGAAGTGAGGACAATCGGAGCATTTCTACTACTTTCGCCTGGTGCTTACTCCTTTACTCCGCTAATTCATTTTGTACTCCCCTGCTCTAATAACTGCTATTCTAATAATATTTTTACACAATATTTTAACTTATCAACTTTTGCTTGCAATAATTATATTCTGGGAGATATCTGACTTTTTCATAAAGCATTTTTTCAAAGTAATTTATAATGGTTTCTGTCATTTTCTGGCCAAACCCCATAAAACAGTTCTCTTGCAGGAATAAATCAGTCATTTTAGCAAACAATTTCAATTCAAACATGTCAAATTTTTTCAACTAAATTACTTCAACTACACAAGGCTTTTTTTCAGAATCAATGTTTCCAGATAAAACTTATATGTAAAAAGATAATTCCGAGTTTTTTACAACTTACAACTTTACGACTTCAGATAAACTCAAACATGACAAAGATTAATTGATTTTCCCAAAATAATTTATCAGCTTTGACTAAATATTTAGATTCAGTAGCTCCTGAATACAAAAATTACGCTGCAAGACAAATTATGAGGTCAATAAGGCTTACCGCAGAAAAACAATGTATGTGTTGGTCTGGATTTGCAATACTCTCTGCCTAGATAGGACCTAGATGGGAATAGTGCGACTAGATGTCCTGGTTTCTCTGGAGATATCGTGGGTTTTCAAACTTCTGTAGGCATCCAGGAAAATATCTTACATTGTCCTGAGTTTTTATAAATAATAATTTCAACAAAATTTTATTCGAACTTCAGGACGTGATTTAATATGTTTAAGGTTTGGAACTATTTATATAGAATCGGCTTAAAATCTGCGAAATAAAATTTCACTAAAATACAACGACAAATGTGTGTGTTCCATTCGGTGCCGGAGGGGTTGGCTGTGTTTGGAAAACCAAAATTGGTAAATCTAGTTTTTGATTTATGATATCGATCATAATATCATTAGTACGAGTAGTGTTCCAAAAATATTTCTTGCCGTTGGGCCACGTTTTATTTTAAAAATTCTAATCACCTACCTTAAGGCTGAAAATTTTTTCAGGCCATAAAATAATAAGTTTTATAACAGGAATTTACAAAATATCGCAGATAATAAATTTCACTAAAATCCATCAACAAATCTGCTTGTTCCATCCATTTGATGCTGGAGACTAATCTGAATTAGCTAAGTTTTATACAAATAAATTTGGTGAATATCGTTTTTGATTTTAAAGTTTTAACTCAAAAAATATCCTGAATTTGAGCCATGGTTTAATTAAGAAGTCCGACTCCACATGATATGGTCAAAGGAATTTTCTAGAGCCGGAATTAATAAATTTTATATTAGGAACTACTTAACCCTATTACAACCATGCTATTTTAGTAACGTAAACTACGTAGCTGTGACTCTGAGACACAGTCAAATTGCTCATTTCATATGGCGAATTCATTTATTTTATTTTAATATTGTACATTTACAAATAATTCAAGAACAACATTTAGGATTATATATTTTTGATTATTTTTGTAAAATTAAATAGTGACTCAGAGACACAGCTCGGTAGGAATAGGATTAAAGAATCGATTTAACATCTCAAATCTCAGATATAAATTCTATTAAAATCCAGCCACAAACGTGCCACCTAGTTCCAATTGAAGCTGGAGACATAGTACACTACCTGGATTGGTTTTCTATGTAAAAAAAAAGAAAATTGGCATCAACCAAAATATCATTAGTGGTGTTCGGCAATATTTATTGAATTTGGTTCTTATTTTATTTAACAAATCCGACCCCAAATAAGGTGACCCAAGAAATTTTCAATAATTCGTTTTTATGTTTTATTAAAATTACACTAAAAACCATTGACAAAAGTGCTCCATTTGGTGCTGGAACCTGGGAATGTTGTAAGGGCCTGGAGTGGTTGTGAAAGTAAAAAACAAATTTTTCTTTGGCAAATCTAATTTCCCCAAATTTGTTTCTAAAAACCACAGGGTCATTATAGTATCTTGCAAAATTTGTTGAATTCTGGCCATTTTTCATTTAAGAAACTCCATCCCTGACCCAAATGGAAGTGCTGTGATTATGCACAAATTCCATTGAAATTTACTTTCTGACTTAACCAATATATATTTGATGATCCATAAATTAGTTGTAACACCTCGAAATTATTAATCAAGTTATCGGGTTTAAAACTTTTCTAGAAGAGATTTCACCACGTTTTGTGACCAGTCGTCGCCACCAACGAATTTTATAAAGCGAATTTTTTTTAAATCAAATTCAAACATATTTCGAGATTTAATGACTGTCCTGCTTTTTTTAAGGTGATTTTTTCAGACTTGGTCCAGGTTTAGTCATTTATGACCAGGTCACCCTAGGTACCTACTGTAGTATTGTCTGGCAATGACATTTCTTTAAATTGCACCGAAATATCTTCCAATTATGAAAAACATGTTCGCATATTTCACGTCTCTGAATTTGAAAGTGAAAAGGGTTCGAAGCTAAAATTGCTTTAAGATAAATTTTCCATCGGTACCCTTCTCTACGTGACCTCGTGAATAGTTGTGGACGCGTTAAAAACTATTTAGCTCGAGCAGTATACCGAGATTAAGCTTTAAAAGTAAAAAAGATAAAAAGCTCTAAACAAAGCTAAATATAGCAGTTTTCTTTCAATATTCAAATTTGAGTCAAAAACTAAAAACAATTTTAGTGTGAACACAAAACACCAACAACTATTTATGTCTAAGGTCTAACCATTATATCTCGTATGAACCCCCTTCTGCCTAGAAATACTCCCCTAAAAATTTGAAACGTACTCTGTTTTAATTTTTCAGAGCGACAACACTGTTAGGCATTTAGGTAAACTAAGTGTGAAGTCAACAGTTATAGTCCGATTGCATTATTAAAACGATTACATATACCAGATTTAAAAGTATCGCCAATGCTAAAAGAGTCCATTATAACCCTGAAACTATTCGAGAAAAATATTTTACGTTGATATTGGGTACCCTAATTCTTAATCATATTTCCAAATCAGAATCTGCCAGCCATATATGTATGTATGTAGATAGACACAGCATAGTATTATGTGCGTAATATGTAGCAAAAATGTTATCCTAAATCAAATGAAAAGCTGTACTATAGGAACATACCTATATCCCAATAAACAAAATTTAAAAAAAAAAACAGAAAATGTTTGGCAGAGCGCAGAGCACCAAAAAAATTGGTACATAAACAATATTCGATTTATGGATATTATATTTTCATAAATATGTATTATCAGTCAATAAATTTTCTATAAACAAATTGTATGTAATAAATTGACCTTTAATTTTAGATTATTTATGTAGCTAGTAACTACAAATATAGTCTAGTGTTCGTACTTCGTTTACACAGAGTTTTTACATAATATGATGATGGCGGAAAAGTGCTAAACATATCCCATATATCAATTTGTTTATTGTGTACCGGTTACTATACGAGTAGCATTGTGTACGTATATGGATATTATATTGATGAAGTATTATGACAAATTTTATGAACATTATTTATCTATATTTTATTCGATTATGTTATTTATGTATATATCTGACCAATATGCATGTTTATACATATAAGCCGGATAAGAATTTTTATCATCATGAAAATTTATTGATTTGATTAAATGGAGTATTTTCGAAGCTAATGATCGGTCATCACATTTAAAACGGCTTTTCGGAATAAATATAACGTATCAATATGTAAATAAATATGTAGATAGTGTTAACAATACATGTATATGGATGCAACTGTAAGTATAATTAATTATTTTATGAATATAATTTATAGTTTATTAACTGTATTTACTGTGAAAATCTTCCTCATTATGCGTTCGTAAAACATTGATCAATTTATCTATAAATTGTGATTACATAAGCGGTAAAAATTACTTTGTCCACGACTAACGTATAATATACTCATTATAAAACTTATTTTTCAAAATCATTAAATATTTACCAAAAGTGTTGTTGCAACAAACACAATAATTATATCAACAGATAGAAGGTTTAATTGCCATTCTTCAGAATCATCCGTACAAGGTTAATCTATGGAAGATTAATGTTTTGAGAAAAAAAATTTTGCTTGGTTTCATTAATTGAATTGACTAATTGTAACATATTTTCAGAATTGGTTATTAACAATTAGGAGCTGGGATCGGAGATCTCGTGATCTGTGGGAGGAATCCCACATACTACGAAAAGGAATTTTGTGGCATAAAGGTAAAAGTCACTGGTGAAATTTAAATGGAGATGGATTACAGAAACAGTTGTATTTCTTGATTTACCGATCAATGGATTATTCAATTAAACCTCCGGTTTTATTGCTAGGGTAATATCTTTTTTTTGGTAGTCTGGCGGATGTGGTGAGGGGACAATAAGTCGAAAGATTTTCATCGGCTCCGCAACCTATCATAGCACCCATTTTCTGTCCACTGTGCTGGTCATGTTTTAGGCAGAGGTAGGGGTGGGTGGTCACGAAAGGATGTATATCAGATATATCCAGGAGAGACTCGCAAGTGCATGTACGACCTCCACGTGGTGGCTACTGGTAACTAGGAATTTTTCCTGGGCTAATGTACAGCGCTGAAGAAGTAAACCTTACACAAATCGCCAAGTCACGGTGGAACAGCATATGCCAAGGAATGAATGGTTAGTGGGTAAACTAATCTCTAATATGCAGACTCTAGATACCAGGCGACCTCCAGTTTTAATCAGCCTTACCCTCGTATACGGATCTCTGCGAAGGTGGACCGTTTATTTTTCCGAAACTCGTGGGAACAAATGAACAAAAATTATATAAAATCAGAAGAGACAGGCACTCTCAAAAAGCCAACAGGTATAGCGGATGGTGGCTCAAACCTTAAAGGTGGAGTCACCACCGAAGAAACAATAAGGGTCTTGAAGGCTGCGGTGCCGGGTACCAGCGGAAGCCGAGGGCCTGCCGTAGAAAAAGGGAGCTTGGACCGTAAAGGGCAAGCTACCTCCACAGTAGGTTCGGTAAACTCGGCCTTGGCACCTAAGCCGGTGACTGGCGCGAAAGCTATCCCTGAGGCTAAGCGGCGGTACAGGAACCGACGCGAGTTATATGTCAAGAACATATACAATATGATAAGAAAAATGCACATGATACAATTTTATTCTAATTAAATATCATGTTCTAAAATGTTCACACAGAAAATGCAAAGTATTAAAGAAATATAAATGTAGAACGGAAAACGGTATAAAATTTCGATACATGTCATAAACATGATTTTTAAGTAAAAATATATATTTTAAATGCTGATTAATAAAAAATGAAATCATGAGAAATATAATTAATAAAAATTCAATTGTTGTGTTGACTCTAAAGAGATCACACCTAAGCGATTCTAAATTAATAAAACTGACTCTAAAGAGATCAGCATAGTTATTAAGTGAAAAATATATCTCTTAAGAGAATAGAAGTGTAATACATTTTATAATTAATTGTAATAAATAATAAAGTGTAAAAATAAAAGTTTTTTTTCTTTTTAAAAAGACTTAAGAACAAAAGTGGCGCAGTTGATAGGATATCCATCTAAAGATAGATATCTAAGTGAATCAAACTTACGTAAAGTATAAACATTTTTTTTAGTGCCGTGAAACAAACAAGTGAACATAGAAAAGCTTAACATTAGTTTTTTCGAAGAAACAAAAAGTTGTTTCACTATAAACAGAAAAAAAAAGTTGAAATTTTTTAATAAACTGAGCAAAAATCGAGAATTTTTTTTAACGTTAAACAGTGTTTAAAAGTAAAGTGGTTAAAAAGTTTTTAAAAGAAAACTAACAAATCTTTTGTTTTGAAAAAGAAAGTATCTAAGCTAAACAGTGAAAAAAGTGAAATAGTGTTGGTGCCAAGAAAAGAAAAAAATGGAAGAACATTTAAAAAATCAGTTGGCGGAACAACAACAACACCAGCAGCAATTAATAGAACAAGTTAACGTTCTACAGAAACAATTAGCTGAACAAACAACGATGATCCAAGGAATGAAAACAACGAGATTCGATCTGAGTCCAGATCAGATCATTCGAAATTTCAACGAAATACCACCATTCTCAGGGGATGACACATTCAAACTCAAGTCATTTTTAAAATGTATTTTGGACACGGAAAGTCTGTGTGGCCAAAATAATGAAGAATTGAAGCAATACTGCCTAAGGAAATTAATAAACAACAAGATAATTGGAATTGCAAGAAATACGATCATGGAGATTCCAGAGAATCAAAGAACATGGACCAGCGTAATCCAGCAACTACGACTAAGATATAGACCAAAAAATACAATACATCAATTGCTGTTCAACGCAAAGGAAATAAAGGTATTCAATTTAAAAGATTTATTTAACAAATTAAATAGAATTAAGAGTGAGTGTAGCGAAATCTGCGATTTCGATGATGAAGATAATTTTACGTATCAATCAATTGATAGAGAGCTAGTTCAGATTTTAAAATCAAAAATAATTCCCATAGTACAGATGCAGATTGACTGTAGGAAGTCTCTATTCGAATTAGATAATATTTTGTGTCAGTCTGAAATCTATTTAACAGAAGATATTATTAAAAACGAATATAAAATAAATAGAAATTTAAAATTCATTCATGAAAGAAAGAATAATAGTACCAATAATTCTAGCAATAATTACAATTTTAATAGTAGAAGTAATAGCAATAATTACGTTAATAATAATTTTGATAAAAATGGGAATAATTATAACAGTACAAATTATAATAAATCAAGACAAATAAGATTACCCGAGCTTAGAATTAACAATCAAAATAATTCAGGACAGTTTAGGTTACATGGGCTTAGAAATAACAATCAAAATAATCAAGGACAATTTAGATCACCTAACATTAGAACTAACTCAGAACAATACAGACGACAATTTGAGACTAACAGAAGTAATCAATACAGAAATAATCACATTCCTAACCAAGAATTAATGGAAGTATCCAATATCACTAGAAATTCTGAATTCAATCAGGAGGTAAATTTTATAGAGCAGCCTCATCAAACCAATTACCTGTAGTAAAACTAACCTTTGACAACCATACCATAAATTGCTTACTAGACACTGGATCGGATACCAGTTTAATAAAACCCAACATTTTAAAATATAAAATATATAAATTAGAAAAACCAATAATGTATAATTCTTTGGGTGGACCAAATTTTGTCACTGAAAAAATCGTGACCCCCATCCCGAAAGAACTAATGAAAAATGGTACGCTAGAATGGAAAATTTTCCCTCTAAAGAGTGTGAAATATGATGCCATAATGGGTATCAATTTTTTAAGGCCATTCGAAGCGATCATTGATACAAAAAACGAATACATGAAAATATTCAACGAATATATAATTCCCTTCATAAATATTGGATATCCCAGTGAGCTTACCCAAGTAAACCATCTGGAACCGATAGTTAACTCAAAAGAAGAAATATTTAGCAAAATAAATCAAAACCACTTAAATAACGAGGAAAAAGAATATTTGAAAGAGATTTTAACGAAAAACAAAGATTTATTTTTTTCTGAAGGCGATAATTTGACCTTCACCCATGAAATAAAACATAATATAAAGTTAAAACATAATAATCCCATTTATAGTAAAATTTATCGTTACCCACAAATACACGAAAAAGAAATTGAAAAACAAATGCAAGAAATGCTAAAACAAGGCATAATTAAAGAATCAGATTCGCCATACAATTCACCCCTGTGGATTGTTCCAAAAAAATTGGACAATTCTAATATAAAAAAATGGAGGATTGTTATTGATTATAGAAAAATAAACGAAATCACAATAGATGATAAATTCCCCATTCCAAATATTGAAAATATCTTAGACAAACTAGGAAGAGCCCAATATTTTTCAACAATAGATTTAGCAAAAGGCTTCCACCAAATATTAGTAGATAAAAACGATCAAAGTAAAACCGCATTTTCGACGCCATTTGGGCACTATGAGTATGTAAGGATGCCTTTTGGGTTGAAAAACGCCCCCGCAACTTTCCAAAGACTAATGAATTCTGTTCTTAGAGAGTTCATTAACAAAATCTGCGTAGTATATCTTGATGACATACTAATTTTTAGCACATCCATACAAGAACATATATTGAGCATAAATACAATTTTTAATAAATTAAGAGAAGCCAATCTAAAAATTCAGATTGACAAATGCAATTTTTTCTGCAAAGAAACCGAATATCTGGGACACACGTTGACACCAGAAGGAGTAAAGCCAAACTTGAAAAAGATAACAGATATATTAAATTTAAAATTACCTGAAACACAGAAACAGATAAAGTCATTTCTAGGAATAACAGGATATTACAGAAAGTTCATAAAAGATTATGCAAAAATAGCCCAGCCGATGACGAAATACTTAAAAAAAGATGTAAAAATCAATAAATTAGATCCCACATATATAAATGCATTTGAAGAATTAAAAATTTTGTTGACAACCCATCCTATTCTAAAATATCCAGATTTCAACAAGTCATTCGTGCTAAACACAGACGCTAGCCAATTCGCAATTGGAGCTGTGTTACTTCAAGATAACCACCCGATAGCTTTCGCGAGTAGAACGTTAAACAACCATGAAACCAGGTATAGCACTACGGAAAAAGAATTACTAGCAGTAGTATGGTCGATAAAATACTTTAGACCTTATATATACGGAAAACAATTCGAGTTAAAAACTGACCACCAAGCCTTAAAATGGTTACACACCAAATACTTAGGAAAAGATTTAAATCCCCGACTCCAAAGATGGATCTTATCACTTTGAGAATATAATATGAAAATTAGTTATCTACAAGGTAAGGAAAATAAGATTGCGGACTTTTTGAGTAGAATTAATACAGATAGCCATGAAATTAATGAAATTCAAACAATATTTCAATCTAACGAAGGGAGAAACCTCTCTTTACAAAATATTTTTACAGATTACGAAATCAATAATGAAGAAGTAATAGATGAAACCCCCGATAATAACTCAATACAACCGACAATACATTCTCAATTAGAACAACAGAATGATAATATAGTAATCCTAGAAACAATTGTAAATAGGTTCAAAACACAATTAATATTCACTGAAAATTTCACCAGTGAATTAGAAAATATATTAGGAAATCGTAGAATAAATATTAACCCAACCGTATCCAAAGAAGAATTAGTCAATAAATTGAAAACATACTTAACAGGGACAAGAGTAGCAATTCATACCCATATTTCAGATAGAGAGTTTTATGTTATCCAAAAAATATTAATAGAAGAATTCCCAACCACAAAATTTATGAAATGTACCCATTTTGCACAAGATGTAGAATCAGAGGATGAGTTAATTAAAATCGTTTCGATTCACCATAAGGAACAAAAACATCCAGGTATTATTTCATTATATGAAAATCTAAAATTTAAAGTTTATAACAAAAATATTAAGATAATTATTAACAAAGTTACTAATAATTGTGACATTTGCAACCGAGGAAAATATGATAGAAATCCAATTAAACCAAAATTCGAAAAAACCGAAATGCCTACGGACAAAAATCAAATAGTTCATATGGATACTTATGTAAATAAAAAACAATCTTTTATAATTTTCATAGATAAATTCACGAAATTTGCAACAGCCTACCCTTTAGAAAATAGAAATCATACCGAGTTAATAGAAAAACTTAGAATGTATTTTAATCACAAAAAACCTTTAAAATTAGTGGCAGACAATGAATTTAAACATATCAATGTTAAAGAATTTTTAAACTAACAACAAATAGAGTTACATTTAGCCAAACCAAATAGCCATACAGGAAACTCAGATGTAGAAAGATTAAACAATACCCTTACTGAAAAATTACGAATTCTAAACTTAGAGCAAAATAACCCAGTAAGAATCCAAATGTTAGAAGCCATTAAGAGCTATAATAATCAATAACATAGTACCATCAAATGTACCCCAATAAATGCTGAAGAAGGAACATTATCTAGAGAGGAAATACATAATAATTTAATAAACACACAAAACAAAAGATTAGAAAAATATAATAAAAATAGAGAAGATTACAAAGAAAATAGAGAACAAGGATATATAAAAAATTATAAAGCTGTGAGACATAAAGATCAGCCGAAATTTAGAAAACATAACCTAACCAATGTACATGTTACAAATATTAAAAGACCATTGAAATTTTCAGATCCTAATAACTACAGTAATACTGATAATAATGACAATAACACTAACGATACCGATACATGCTCAACTACTAGTAGAGAAAATAGAGACTAGTACAGGATATACCATTTTTAGACAAACAGAAACAATAATACCAAAGACGTACAACTATTCATTACATTTAGTAGACTTATCACCGATAGAGACTACAAGAAAGCCGTATCTCAAATATCAAATTTTACCGAAATTAAAGGAAGATCACTATTAAAAGAATTAGATATTTTACTGTACAAATTAATGACTTTAAAAAGTGGACATCATTCAATACATAAAAGAGGATTAGTAAATTTTTTAGGAACAATTAGTAAATTGATATCAGGGACAATGGACGACGAAGACCTATAGTTAACGTTTATTGACTCCAATAATATATTAATGTTCAATAAATAAAAAAACACTAACTATAATTGTTTATTAAATTTATTTAATTTAATTTTTATTTAATTTTAATTTCTTTTTAACTTAATATTATTTGGTTAAATTTTATTTTAGAACAACTGATGTTCACCCAAAATGACTTCTGTAATCGATATGAACATCTTTATTTTAGAATCCAAAAAATACAATTAAATTTTTTTACAATAGTTAAACCAATACCAAAAAATAATATTTACATAATAATTAAAAAACAAGATTTCATTGATAAATATTGATTACCTTATATACGTATCACAAGTACAATAATATTTTGATCATCATATTGCTTTATGTGTTTGTGGGTATTTATATATACTATATATAATTGCAAATTATCGAATATTTCGTATTTATGGTATGGAAAATAAATGTTAAAAATCAAGTGAAATTATAGGGTGCATGGAAAAGGTGTAAATAAAAATTGTACACATATTTTGTGCGAGCTATGAAAAAAATGAAATTTTATTTAGTTCGCTACATTCACTCACCCCGCAGTGAAAGCGTTGCGAAAAATTTAATGCAGTTTAGTTAACAAAAGTTACTTTTCTATTGTTGGTTGGTGGAAATGGTAACTCATCGCGCAAAGAGTCCGTCATGTAAGCTGGTTTAAGTCGGTCTATGGAGATAGATACGTTCTTAGCATTCATATCTATAATGAAATACTTTCGAAGTCTTTTCACTACTTTAAATGGCCCCTCGTATGGAGGAGTTAAGCCGGTCTTAACTCTGTCCACTCTGATGAATACATGGTCACAGTCCGTCAAGTCCTTGTGTATAAAAATATTCTTTTGAGGGGGACTTCGGGTGTTTTGTGGTACGACGTTACGCATCGACTGTCTTAAGCGATCAACCAGTGAAGTAGGATCTATCGATGACGCAGGGGTAGAATGCATTACTAGTTCTCCAGGGACCTTTAGTGATTGTCCGTAGACAAGATCAGCTGGAGTGCATCCGAGATCAGGTTTGACCGAAGTTCTAATACCAAGGAGAATAAATGGTAGCTCTGTGCTCCAGTTCAGGGTGTTTTCTCTAGCATACAGTGAGGCTTTTAAGGTACGATGGAATCGTTCCACCATACCATTTGCCTGTGGATGATAAGTCGTAGTCCGTAACCTGTGTGAACCTAACAGCTTGTTAAACTCCTGAAAAAGATTACTTTCAAACTGACTGCCTTGGTCAGTCGTTATCTCGAGCGGTACACCGAATCTCGAGATGTACTGGTCTACGAATGCGCGCACTACTGTGGCTGTTCGCATATCCACCATCGGAATAGCTTCTGGCCATCGAGTGAATCGGTCTATTATGGTTAGTATATATGAATAACCGTTTGACGGTGGTAGTGGTCCAACCAAATCCACGTGAATTTGCTCAAATCTACCAGAAGGAATGTTAAAGCGTCCGTGTTCAGAACGTGTATGGCGATTCACCTTAGACTTCTGGCAAGCGAGGCATGTTTTGGACCAATATCCCGTATCAATATTCATATTGGGCCAGAAGTATTTTGATGCGACCAACTTACGCGATGACCGTATTCCGGGGTGTGATAAACCGTGAAGTTTTTGGAATACTTGCGAACGTAATTCGAGTGGAACATATGGACGATTTGTTCCCGTTGATGTTTCACACCATACTTTTAGATCGGAGGCAGGATCACAAATAAGTTCAAATTTGAACTTAGAACCAGACTGTGTGTAGGTTTGTAAACTTTTCAGCTCGAGATCGGTTTCTTGAAGAGAAACGAGCTTTTCTATGTCTAGGCCTGTGTGACATATCGGCGAAACTTCGTATTCATTTCTTCGGGACAAAGTGTCTGCTACTACATTACTAACACCTTTTATATATTGTATGTCCGAAGTAAATTGCGAAATGTAGTCTAATTGACGCGACTGGCGCGGACTCCGCTCCGCTTTTGACGCCATGGCAGTAGTCAGGGGTTTATGATCGGTTAGGATGGTAAATATCCTACCTTCAACGAAGTACCTGAAATGTTTGATGGCACTGTAAATTGCAAGCAATTCACGGTCGAAGGCAGAATATTTACGTTCGGGTGGGGAAAGCTTTTTGGAGAAAAATCCCAATGGTTCCCAACATCCTCTGTTGTACTGCTCCAACACAGCTCCTATCGCGGTGTTCGAAGCATCAGTGGTTATCCTGAACTCTCCACGCTCTAGGGGGTGTGCTAATAGAGTAACCTCAGCCAAGGCAGCTTTGCTTTTGGTCATAGCTGCTTCGCATTCAGGTGGCCAAATAAATATTTTCTTTTTGTCTTTCTGAATTTTTGAGAGTTGGGTATGTATTGGAGCAAGTAGTTCGGCCAAGTGAGGAATGAATCGGTGATAGTAGTTAACCATTCCGATAAAGCGCTGCACTTGCCTTATAGACGTTGGTTGGGGGAAATCGTTTATAGCCACGATTCTCTCTGGAGAAGGGCGGATTCCAGATACAGAGATCTCGTGACTAAGAAAGTTTAGCGAGGTTGCACCGAACACACACTTCGAGGGTTTTAAGATGATGCCGAAATCTGTGAGGCGTTGGAATAAGATGCGAAGGTGTTCTAAATGTTCGGACTCTGACCGACTTGCCACCAAAATGTCATCGATGTAAGCGTAGACGAAATTTAACCCTTTCGTCACTTCGCCCATAAAACGTTGAAAGGTCTGTGCCGCGTTTCTCAGACCATATGGCATCCTCATAAACTCAAAGAGTCCAAAAGGAGTCGTGATAGCGGTTTTAAAAATATCCTCGGCGGCCACTGGTATTTGGTGGTAAGCACGAACCAGGTCTATCTTTGAAAAGATAGTACAACCCTGCAAGTTTAGGGAAAAGTTATGTATATGGGGTAGAGGATATCTGTCTGGGACTGTCACTTTATTCAATCTACGGTAATCCCCGCAAGGTCGCCAATCATTACTGTCGCGTTTGGGAACTAAATGTAAAGGTGAAGATACGGATGATGACGATTGTCTACATAGTCCCAATGAATTCATATAATCAAACTCGTCCTTTGCAATTCTATGTTTTTCTGGATCTAAACGCCGTGAACGTGAGAATGGCAGTTGTCCTTCGGTTACAATCCTATGCACAATGCTGTGTTTTATAGGCAATTCATAATTTTATTCTTGCGTAAGATTTGAGAAACTGCGTAGAAGTTCTCCGTATGGACCGTTGACCATGAACGATCGTACTGTCGGCAATGGATCCTCTATATCCATAGTATTGACGGTTAAAGACGTATTTGAGTCCAGAAGCTTTCTATTTTTCAAGTCGACCACGATTCCGAATTTGGTCAAAAAATCAGCGCCTATGATAGGCCTAGTAACTGACGCAAGTACAAACGGATGTCTAAAATCGCGGCGAAAACCTAAGTCAACGTTAAGTAATCTTACGCCATAAGTAATTATGGGAGAACCATTAGCAGCGAAAATTGTACTGCCTGAAGAATCACGAGAAGTATTTTTAAAGAATGTCGAAGGGATAACTGAAATGTCCGCTCCCGTATCGATAAGGAAACTGAACTTTGTTTTGTGACATTTTATAAATAGGCGACGTGTTTGGTGCGTCCCATCATTTGTCGCAAGAATTTTGGGACGAATTAGTTTTCCGATTTTTGATTTTTGTTTGTATGAGATGGACCAACGAATTCACAAGAACCACCCGCACATTTCCTGGCCGCTGTGCCAAACCGATAGTGGTAATAACAGAATTTTCTTTTTCCGGACGACGAACGGTTGTTTGATTTTGAACGCGACCGATTACGTGACTGATTATAAGAAAAGTTGCGCGATCTGTCCTGTTTTGATATATGTTGACGCAGTTCTTGAATTGCTATTGCAAGACTCTCCAATGATACAATTCCAGTCGTGGAATTTTCGGTAGATTTTGAAGCACTACAAATTGCGGCTGACGAAGTTGATGGGGCTTGAAACTCCCAAATTTTATCTGCTAACTGCGTCAACTTGTCCATTGGTTCTGATTCTTGGACTAATATAATGGAACGTAGTTGTTCTGGTAATCGTTTTAGCCACAATGTTTTAATAAGTGGTTCTGTGATTGCATTTGAAGAACCTGCTAATTGTTGCAATCGGCGATGGAAGGCAGAAGGTGTCAAATCACCCATTGTAGTGGTACCTATTAATTTTTCGAGACGTTGGGTTTCCGACAAACTTAGTCTTTTTATCACTTCTGATTTAAGAAATGTAAATTTACCGATTTCTGGTGGATTCGATATTACGTCCGACACGGTTGCAATTATATCGACAGGTAGCGCCGCAATCGTTAGTAAATACTGCTTATTGTCCATTGTGATTCGTTTTACGCTAAATATGGCTTCCACTTGCGCAAACCAAAGACCCGGCATTTCGTGCCAAAATGGTGGAAATGGAAGAGAAACCGCGGAATCTACCTTAAGCGGTTTATTTTCATCGTCTGAGCCCATTTTATATTTTCACAACACTTTACTTTTTAAATGAAAGATTTTTCAAATTTATTTGATATACGACCGACTAGAAATATGTGTAAAGCACTTTATTTAAATAAGTAATTTTGGAAAGGAATAGAAATATGTGGAACGAATAAATACGAATATATGTATAGCAATATCAAAACCAGAAATATATATGTACTGTAATCAGGTATATAAAGCAATTCTCACCATATGTATGTATATCCGCGTGTTCGATGCCACGATTTTGTATAATCCTATGCAATGTTGGTTAATATAAACCGCGCCCCGTGTTGTTGAAATTTTTCTCCAAAATTGCAGGTAATGTTGACCAATATAACTGTTGAAAATGTTGTATATTACAGCCAATGATGATTAGAAGTAAATTATTAATTCCCGTTATTGCTGCTGTTGATAATCTGGAGCATGTGGGTGTGATGTTTGTATTGTGCGTGTTTGTGCCCTTTGTGAAGTTGAAAACTTACGCAAAACCAATTTTAATTTTAAAATTTATTGTTTTGTATTTTATCATTTAGGTTTGCGGAAATCACAAAAATTAATACTATTTCAGCAAAAGCAAAACGTAGCACTGTTTCAGCGTACTGTAATTATGTCCTCGTTAGGGTCACCAATATAGTTAACGTTTATTGACTCCAATAATATATTAATGTTCAATAAATAAAAAAACACTAACTATAATTGTTTATTAAATTTATTTAATTTAATTTTTATTTAATTTTAATTTCTTTTTAACTTAATATTATTTGGTTAAATTTTATTTTAGAACAACTGATGTTCACCCAAAATGACTTCTGTAATCGATATGAACATCTTTATTTTAGAATCCAAAAAATACAATTAAATTTTTTTACAATAGTTAAACCAATACCAAAAAATAATATTTACATAATAATTAAAAAACAAGATTTCATTGATAAATATTGATTACCTTATATACGTATCACAAGTACAATAATATTTTGATCATCATATTGCTTTATGTGTTTGTGGGTATTTATATATACTATATATAATTGCAAATTATCGAATATTTCGTATTTATGGTATGGAAAATAAATGTTAAAAATCAAGTGAAATTATAGGGTGCATGGAAAAGGTGTAAATAAAAATTGTACACATATTTTGTGCGAGCTATGAAAAAAATGAAATTTTATTTAGTTCGCTACAGACCGACAAATAATTAACAGACATTTAAATTTAATTGACCAAAATAATGAAAATATAGCATCAAATGTAAATAAACAAATTAAAATTAATAATAATCTTAATGAAACCATACACAAATTATATAATACAATTTTAGATGATAGACAAATTATAAAAAATTTTATAACAAGTAGGGAAAATGAAACTTTAATAAAAATAATTATATTAGATATTAAACAAAAAATCCAAGAAATTGACAGAATAATAAACGATTTACAAGATAATATAATATTTAGTAATTTAAACATTATCCATCCTTCATTATTAAGCTATAAAGAAATTATTGATTATGAAATTGATGTTAATAAATTGAAAAGTTTGAGAGTAGGATTTTCGAAAACGAATACTGATAAATTAATATTTTTAATCAAAATACCATATAGAATGAAAACGATAAATGAAAAATTAATCATTCCTTTATCTAATGAAAATGATTGTAAGTCAATAAACTATCAAATAACCAGAACATTTGAAATAAATAATAAATATTATGAATATGATAATAATAAAGCCTTTCATCAATTAAATGAATTAAAACACTGTATTTTAAGGAAAAATTGTGAAAACATAAAGAATTGTAATACCGAAATTTATAATATTAATGACAATAGCATATTAATTCAACTAGCTAATAATTTAATTTTAACATCAAATTATGATGAAAGAAAATTTATATTAAAAGGAAACTATTTAATAAGATTTTATAATTGTAGCATCAACTTAGACAATAAGACATTCTCAAATAATATTAAGGAAATAAAGAATAATTATATTGTACCTAATTTAGATTATAAGTCGAAAAATAATACACTAACATTTAAGGAAATAATACTAGAAACAAATAAGAACATAGATGAAATAAAACTTTTAAAATATCATAAAATATTTGAATATTCAGGACTTTGCATAATTGTAACAATAATAATAATAGCAATTTTAGTAATTTATAACTTCTATATAAAGAAAAAGGAACTTAAAGTAAAAATTATTAACAGAATTCAGGAGAATTCTAACGCCAACGAAGGGAGAGTTATATGTCAAGAACTTATACAATATGATAAGAAAAATGCACATGATACAATTCTATTCTAATTAAATATCATGTTCTAAAATGTTCACACAGAAAATGCAAAGTATTAAAGAAATATAAATGTAGAACGGAAAACGGTATAAAATTTCGATACATGTCATAAACATGATTTTTAAGTAAAAATATATATTTTAAATGCTGATTAATAAAAAATGAAATCATGAGAAATATAATTAATAAAAATTCAATTGTTGTGTTGACTCTAAAGAGATCACACCTAAGCGATTCTAAATTAATAAAACTGACTCTAAAGAGATCAGCATAGTTATTAAGTGAAAAATATATCTCTTAAGAGAATAGAAGTGTAATACATTTTATAATTAATTGTAATAAATAATAAAGTGTAAAAATAAAAGTTTTTTTTCTTTTTAAAAAGACTTAAGAACAAAAGTCGCGCGGCACAGAGGATATTAGATAGGCTGGCTGCCACCCCTGAGGGGCTGCTAACGAAGGAACAGAAGGAATCTCTGGCATGGGCAAAGGTTACCTTCTTAGGCGACAATTCGGGAAGGATACCAGCAGAGTCGAAAAGACAGCGGTCCCAAGACGAAGTGGAAGCTGGGGATAGTAAGCGACCCAGAATGCAGGGAGCCCAAGGAGATACTAGGACGCACGGGGCAAGACTGTTCAGTGACGCCCTTAAAGAGCATCCAGGGATACTAGCCGTCATTGACAGGAGTCAAGAAGATGGGAGTATCACTCTCGATAAATGGAGGCTAGTATATAACGCACTAAACTCCGTTTTCCTAACGGTCCTCGGAGAAAATCCGGGGCCACCTCCATCTTGAAGGGATGCAGGATGGCACCGAGGGCGCGTTAAGCTAACGGCGTGCGCAGATCAAAGATCGGCAGAAATTTATCGTCTGGCCGTAGCTAAGGTAGGAGAAGTGTGGCGGGGCTCGAAGCTGGCATTGGTTGACAAGGACGAAATCCCTAGCAGACAAAGGGCACGCATCTGGCTGAGAATCGAGTCATCCTGTCTGGATGAAACAATGCGCATAATTCGGGCAAGCAAAGTTGATCTTCCGACGAACAATTGGAAGATCATAAAACAAGAGAAGGCGAAGGGAGGATCTAGGTTGTCCATTTTAGTGGTGAACAAAGAGTCCCTAGCCCCTCTAGCTAAAAAGAAGGCGGTAATAGGCTTCGGTTTCGGGTCAATTACCCTAAAGGTATTTAAAAAGGATGAGGTCGAAGCGATTGTGGAAGACCTACCAGGGAAAGAGCAGAGAGAAGGTGCTAACACGCGGGACGTTGGGAGCTCAGAGATAGAGCGATTGACGGCTATGGGTAGTCGTTTATCCCTGGACTCGAACGAGGAAGATCGGGTCGAGTCGATGGGGGAGGAGGGTGGCATAAATAGCCAACACGGAGCACCGGAAGGGAGCGTCAGGATTGATGAATCCCCCTAGGGCCTAGAGATTAAACCCTACCGCGACAGCGGAGGGTATATAAAGGAAGGTAAGTTGATCTGTTTATGCTGAGCACAGTTCAGATTAATCTTCACCATTCTAAGGCTGCTTCGGCAGCCTTGATCCTCAGACTGACCAAATCGGATGAGGACATAATCCTAGTTCAAGAACCCTGGATTAGTAAAAACAAGATCTGTGGCCTCGGTTTAAAAGGGTATACAATTTTATACCCTTCTGGGTCCGATAAGATCAGATCTTGCATTCTCACTAAAAATAACTCGAGTATTTTTCTTCTTCCACAATATAGTAGTGGAGACGTAACGGCAGTCGGCCTGGAGACGGGAGGCTGCTTACTATGGCTGGTTTCAGCCTATATGGAGCGAGAGAAGGAGGTTCCGCCGGATAACCTTGGGGAACTGATACTCGAAGCGGAACGGGAAAAGATCGGAGTAATACTGGGTTGTGATGCAAATGCGCATCATACAATCTGGGGTAGCACCGACATCAATGATAGGGGTGAGTACTTATTTGATTACTTATTGGGTACTAACCTTGCAGTGTGTAATCTGGGGTAAGAGCCCACTTTTATTATTAGTAACAGGCAGAAGGTACTGGATGTTACCTTACATCAGACTCCATTACACATATGGTCAAAGAATGGAGGGTGGCGAAGGAACACTCCTTCTCGGACCATCGGTACGTGACGTTTAATATTGACATTCACCCTGTTATCCAGAAAGCCTTCAGGAATCCTAGAAGGACTAACTGGAACAAATACGGGGAAGTGTTAGTAGGACTCTTACCGACCGATGCTCCGAAGCCCCCAGCCACCGAGAAGGAGCTGGATTTCCTGGTGGGGGGAAATCACAAGCGCCTGCAACTTGTCCTTGGACACTGCTTGCCCCAAGGGAATACCTAAAGGGAAGTAGAAACTGGTATTGTGGTCCAGGGAGTTGGGAATCCTTCATTCAGGATGTAGGAAAGCATTCAATAGAGCAAAGGGCTCTAGGGAAGCTCAGGACTGGAACTCCTATAAGGAGCACCTTAAAAAGTATAAAAAGGAATTAAGGAAGGCGCGGAGGTGGTCTTGGAGACTATTCTGTGATAAAATGGAAGGTGTTTCGGAGACTTCGCGCCTCAGGAAAATCTTATCTAAGAGTCCAACGAGCCCTAGTTACTTAATTAAACCAGAAGGGCTGTGGACAACGTCTAGTGGGGAATCATTTGCGCTTCTGTTGGATACCCGTTTCCCGGGTAGTGTGGGTGTGTCGACGGAGCTTGGTAGGAATGGGGAAAAATTATCGTCGGGGTGCCCGGAGGAAATCGTGTGCAAAAACCGGATCCAATGGGCACTAAACGGCTTTAAACCCTATAAATCGGCAGGCCCGGACGGTATCATCCCAGCGGAATTACAAAAACACTCGTCGATCATTCTCCTATGGCTGGAGGTGATCTTCGGGGGGGGGGAGGGGGGGGGAGGTGGGTCTACAACTGAATTATATTTCTAGGAAATGGACGGAGGTTAGGGTGTTTTTCATCCCGAAAACGGGGAAGAATTCACAGGCCTACCCAAAGGACCTAAGACCTATAACTCTATCATCCTTTCTGTTGAAAACATTGGAAAGACTGATCGACGTGTACATACGTGCAAAAATAAAACCCAGTAATTGGGCGACTTCTCAGCATGCGTACTGGAAAGGGAGATCAGTGGACACGGCTCTGCCTTTCCTGGTGCGAACAATTGAGAAATCAATCCACTCGAAAGAGTACTTTATGGTAGCCATCCTCGATATAGAGGGTGCCTTTAACAATGTCAGAACGGAGGTAGTTCGGGAAGGACTGTCTTTCTTAGATGTGGACTACCCCTTAGGAAGGTTGATAAATCAGATGCTAGAATGCAGGATTATTAATGCGGATATGTGGTGAAGAGACTATGAGCCACTTCCTCTGCTCATGCCCGGCGCTAGCTTACTTGAGGCATAAGCAGCTAGGTAAGTTAAGTTTGGACGGCCTTATAGATCTCGAGAACTGTAATGTGCGAGATATCGTACGCTACATAAGTAGCTCAAAATGGTTCCAATGAAGGTATAAGGGGAGTAGGATTCCTTGGTATCACAACGGAGCGTCATCGGTCTATGTGTGCGTTTTGGCAGCCACTCTAACCTAACCTAACCTAACCTAATATCTTTATTTATCTATTTGTATTTTTTCCTACCCGTGAGACCGTCGTCTACTGTTTTTCTCTATGTCTTTTTCGTATTCACCACTTATCAATGTTGTCACTTTACAACCCTACAAATCAATGCTGCCATATTACAACTCTCCTCCTCCATTAAAAACAAAGTCCAAACTTGGAAAATAACAAACAAAACCACAACAAAATCTTAGAGCTATACAACTTATCGCGACGATCGTAGAACCAGTATGGTCATATCGTAATCGTCATAGCGTTGTGGGACTCTTCCGACATTAGATCGAGTCATGCTTGTGGTGTCTCTTCTTTGGAATCTTCTCTGGCCTCTTCAAAAGGCTCGTTCTCGGATTTTGTTTCAAGCTCTGGCAAGACATTTCGCTCTATTAGTCGTTGTGTTGCCGCTGGTAAATCAAAATCATCCAGCAAAATGTTATCGCCGCCATCGAGGAAAGTGAATCGCCTTTTCATTTTTCGTTTGCGTTCGATCGGATGTTTGGCTCTTGGTTTACACAAAGGAAAAAGGTGATTTCATGACAAGAGCAAATGAAGAAATGTAACGGTAGCACATTAGAAATTTGCGTAAAATTTGATCGGCGTTTCCTTCTCCTTCTAGCTTCTTGAGTCCAGTCTTTAGAGGGTCGACGAATTTTTCAGCTTGACCATTCGACTGGTGGTGAAATGGTACCGTTCTGATGTGTTCGATGCTTTTTTCACTGCAGAACGACTGCAGAACCCTTCTGGCACATTGGTGACCATTGTCAGAAACGATAATGTCGCAGAAACCCTGCCGCGACAAAAAACGTCTTAAAAACCTCCGGCCATTTGCTATACGCATCAATGACCACCAGATACCAAAAACCATATTTACAGGTACTGCAAAATCGATGTGCACTCTTGACCACGGACTTCTTGGCATTGGCCGCAAACGCAACGTGCACTTAACTGATGTTTTCGTATTAGGCGTGCAATTTCCACAGAGCTCTACCAGTTTTTCGACGTCTTCAGTGATCGATGGCCACTCCACACATTGCTTCGTGCTAACAGCTTCATGCGGGCGATTCCTGGTTGGCCTTGGTGCAGGTCAGAAAGGAAATGGTTACGGTATCGACTCGGAATAACAATGCGATGACTATAAGATGTGATTAGTTCTCCTCGTCGATCGAAGAATTTTGCAACCTCTGGCTCCCTTTCGCACATGTTGATTTCGCACTGCATGGCCTCAAATGTTACTGGTAGCTCTTTTGCTGTATCGATGGTGAAACACACGGCGGTGCACTCTCCCATTTTTGCGATTTTTACATCTTCTATCTTTCCAATGACGACTCTCGCTGGTCCTACGGGTAATTTTTTTCTTCCGTAGAGTAGTTCGTACATCACCATTGCGCCCTACCATACCTCGATGCGTCCGCCGCCACAATGATTTTTTTTTCGGATCGTAGTGGGTTGACGCCAAGTTCGATGCAAGCACTTTCTTAAGCTTCTCAAAAGCTTCTTGGTGGGCCGGCTGCCACTCAAAATCCCTCCAATGAACACGCAGGTCTTTCAGTTGTTTTACGAATTTGCCGCACTATGTAACAGCTCTTAGTAATGCTTGCAATTATTGGACGTCAATTAGATTTTCTGAGGATTTGGTCATAAGCCATTTGCGTCGACGATGTAACCCAGAAACTCCAACTTTTCCTAGCCAAACGAATACTAGCTTCAGCCGAAAACCGTACTCTTGTATGCACTTCAATGCCTCGAAAAGGTTCTTCATTGTGTTGACTAATTGTTGGAAAAAGCCAGGGGTTGCCTTCACGCCCGGTTGCAGGCGGTTAAGCCGGAATAGGCCACAGTGGATGTTGTTGATTGTCAGAGTTTTTTTGATATGTTCATCTCAGCTTCGAAAAGATTTCTTCCGGCGTTAGCAGTGGGTACTTATTTGGGTTCAGTGCCTCATTCAACCATGTTAAATAATCGGCGCAAATACGTATTCTTCGGTTCTTTTGAAGGCTCACCAGTGGTGCGCCGAAATCCGAGTAATCGATCGAACTGATTACTCCCAATAACAGCAATCTCTTGAGCTCATTTTTGATCGGTTCAGCTGCTGCGAAAGGCACCGGGGTTTATTGCAAAAAATTGATTTCATCCCCGCCTTCAATGTTAAAGAAGCCTTCATTTTGTTGTACAAACTCAGTGAATCACTGAAAAGGGACGGAAAGTTTTGTTTCCTTTTCTCGTCCATTTTTGTGATTATCGTTTGCTCAATGTTATTGCCGACGCTCGGAATTAGCACGCTCCGTAGATCCAGAGCTTCCATCTAATCACTTGCGATCACGTTTAAACTTGATTTGTTACGTAGCTGAATCCACAGAAGCGCTCACTGCTAGCTGTTGCCAGTTGCTTTCGGAAATAATCGTCCAGTCGATTCGGAATCGAGTTGCAATTTAAATTTTGTGTTATCGATTGTTGGTTCAACAAACTTTCGGGTTGAGACGGTTAAAGTGGCTACAGCAAGGCTTTTATGTGGATTGAGGTTTTGTATTCCACGGAAGCGTCGTATCGCTAAAGCTGGCACAGCGTAACCTGCCATTCGGTGCCTCTACTTTTGGCGTGTTAGCGTTCTGTTACGCCTTTTGTCTGTTGCTGTTCCACTGTGGTTTTCGATGCATTGTTAATACTTCTGTATTCGAGGCGCCTGGGCACAAAACCATGAACTTCTCGACTTTTCTGCTGCTTAATCGTATTGCACTATTGACGTCTCGCAAACTCAGTTTGAGGCCGCTCCGGCATCCGCCCCCGAGCTGCTCCATGATACATTTCTTGGCTGTCCAACTAGTTAAGGTGTTTCTCGAACTTTTCACATTTCAGATTAAGCCCGTGCTGTATACTCAGAAAAATCTTCAACAGTTTCTTTTTACATCTTCAGGTACTTGTAGCGGATCGAAAACTGTTATTTTTCCGCCCGAAAAAGCGCTTGAGTTCTTTCACAGCGTCAACGAGGGGAATAGTGTCTTTCCTGAATGGCAAAATCGAATTGGTAAACTTTTGATAGTCGGCTGTAGAAAATTTCCACTTGCAAATCCTTTTTCTTTGGTACAGTTATCGTAGTGGCATCTGTCCGTTGTTAAATATAGGTTCATATCGCTGGTACCGCAATTCGAACGTAAAGTTGTCTTCAGCGCAAAATACAAACTTCTCCATGCTGTCTGACAAGTTTTTATGCAGCGATGTTACCTGCACCTTTGCCAGATTTGCTAGTTGTTGCTGCCTTTCTGATTGTAGCACTAACCGCGCCATCAATTTTGCAATCGCCTCGTCGAATTTTTACTGTTGTTCGACCATACTTTTAATTAGTTCTTTCATGCCGGTATCCATTGTCGTTTTTTATTCGCGTGAAATCGACTAATCCTCGTCGCCACTGTTGTGTTCCTTGATTTACTGATAAATGAAAATTTACGTCAACGACTGCCACTGGTTTTAAGTTGTAACTGTAACTGTACTAATATAATTGTTTTTTTTTTACCAAATTTTTGATAGTTAAGTTCAATTTTGTTTTTAAAAACCCAGGATATTGATAATCACAGGGCAGATGGACAGGTTTGAAAGACCATCGTAGAGAAAATTGAGCAACAAAGAGAAGGCAATACAACCCAAATTGCTCTATTCAACATATAAAGTACCTGCGCACGGGAAAAACTACCATATATTGGCTACTGGGGAAATTACTTTAGAAAGGCGGCCAATGACTCAACGGTGATGTGGATCTCCTGACACAGGATTGAGGGGTAAAATATTGGCTTTAAAATCTAGAAACTGTATGTCCAAATCAGTCTTTACCAAAAACTGTAAGTTATACTTTATGGTAAGAAGGCATGAAATCCTAGGGCTGCCACAATAATTAATAAAATAAAATCTCTAAACAATTTTAGAAACTTAGGCTGTTTTCGAATTCCGATACTACTATTTCATACTTATTGACTTATTCGACGCCATCTTAAATAACTAAGCAAAATCATTCAAAATGATTTCACTTACTTATTTTGACAGCAACAACAAAAATTCATTTGTTGTCCAATTTTTTGAATAAAGGACACTGCTATTCGCATCATAATACCCTTATAATACTAATGCTACTAATGACCTCTAAATAATCAATTATCTGAAAGAATTCATTTTTTACTTCAGTGTTCGTCAAAAGCAAATTTTAAATTTTTCGGTATCACGCTACCTCAGAAAAATGTTCATAGGCAAACTGACAAGCAATTAGGGCATACAAAGTTACCGAAAATTTCATTTACCGGTAAACGGTAATAATTTTAAAAAAAAACGGTTAATCGGTAAAAACCGGCAAACAATTTTATTTTTTTGTATTTTTTATTAAAGAATTACAGAATTTCGATTGAAAAAAAAAAATATGTTGTTGTATAAAAAATAATTTAATCCATTATATTATTGTATTCACTTGTACAGTATTGCATAATCCATAATAAAATTAAAAGTAAAAATGTAATTTTAGTGAAGCTGTTCCCTTTCAATCTTTCGTCTTAAATTGCTTATTAAAATAGCCCCGTAAAAAGCAGATGGTATTTATTGCTGTGTCGTTGAGACTTGATCGAATTTTTGTGACGATTTGGCCGGCAGCTGAAAAAGCACTTTCAGATTCGATACTTGTTGGTTTAATGGCTAGTAAATATTTGAACGATAGTTCCAAATATTTGCCTCTTACTTTGTCCATCTCAAATAAAGTTATTTCTCGTTTTACGATTTTTGCTAAAGTTGTAACATTAGTGATAACAGGTGTTTCAAATATTTGTTTTGTTTGATTGTCAGGTGTAGTCGTTCTTCCATTGAAGAAGGCTTTTGTTCTTGTACAGCGAATTCATCATCTGACAGATCATTTTGATCCAAATCCGCTGGCCACGGTTCATCTGAGTTTTTTATAGTCTTACGCCCAATAAGTGCAACGATAAGTTTTATTATCTTAACTTTACTTAATTTATTAAAAATTCCACTAAGATCTTTCATTCAATTTTTTGTACTCTGTAGGATGGTGTAAATATTGAAAAACATCAGAATATTCTGTTCGCCGCTGTTAGGTTGCAAAGCCTTTATTATTTCATTAATTGTGCTCAGTTCCGTTTCTGAAAAATTCCAATCATATTTTGTATCTATTAGTCTTTTTCTAATGCAAGATCTGAGTTGATAAAAACTTTCCAACATGTGTAATAAACTGTTCCACCTAGTTTGGGTGTCTAATATTAGTTATAATTTACTGTTTCTTCCAAATTCTTGTACAACATTTCTTTGTAAAATTTCATTTTTTGTAAAAGATAGTCGAAATATTTTGACAACTCTCCTTTTTGCAATAACAACATTTATATCTTTGTACGAGATATCAGTCCCATGCAAATCTGCATCAGCATCAGCATTGTCAAAATTTTCATTATTTGATTGACCGTCAGACGAAGTGGATTGCTCTAAGTCAGGATATTTTACATTCTGTTTATATAAAATTTGAATTACTGCCAGCTGGATTCCATGTGCGAAACACAATTGATGGGTGGTATTTAGGTCAGATTCCACTTTTTCATAATAGCTGCTCTATTCGTTGTAATTCCGATTTTAATTTACTTAAATAACTCAATACATTTATTTGCAGGCATTGAGCCATGAATTCTAGAAAGTGCTAAATTCCCGTAAGTTTTTTCAACATGAATATTAATGTTCATGTATCTTCGATTTTTAATAGAAGTCCATTCGTCGAATGTGAGACTAAATTTTTCACCATTGTTCAACAATTTCTTTAATTGAGTTTGGTGATTTCGGTACTCTAAATCCTTTGTCCACTAATAGTTTTCTTATGTCATAAGAATTGCAAAACTTGCTGAATGGTACTATGTCCCTTGCAACCATTCTAGAAATTATATCCCATTCCAGGCGATATATCCAATTAATAGAATATTTTAAATAATCAAATTTTTTTCAATGGATGAAAACAAAATATTTCTATTTCACCGATGACAGAAAATCCAAGGGGCTACCTTGTATACTCTGCTTAATCTTGAATATTCTACTAATATTCTCAACAATAGGTGGCATGACCAAATTTAGTTAAATAATTAAATTAAATAATTATTTAATCAATTGAATTTAGCGTGAAAAATGATTACCGATAAATTATTTGTAATATTTACCGGTGTTTCGGTAGGAAATTTTGGTCAGTAAACCCGGTTAACCGATTAATCGCTTACCGTTTTTGTATACCCTACAAGCAATTTAAATTTTTTTGTAAGAAAGGGATAGAAAATAAGTCAACTCGATAGAATACTTATTTGAATAAGTTAGGTTCCTCAAATAAGTGTTCGTTTCGAAAACAGCCTTACAACTCTTCTACTTATCTATAGAATTAAAAGTAAAACCACCATAGTACCGGTTTTGTTAAATAAAAGGACATGGTGAAAGGGGTTCATTTGTGAAGAGCTTATAATGAAGATGCCTTATGTCAGGTTGAAGGTTGAAATCATAATGCCGGCGCTTAAATAATTAAATTTATTTATTTTGTTTCATTTGTCGAAATTAATAAATTTTGGGAGGTTGGCGAGAGTTCGTCGAAGAGGATAGACGTGTTTTTTCTATCCTCTTCAAACATTTAATTTAATTGAATTTTCTATTCCTTTTATTTTTGTTTCTTATGTACTGATATGTATATACTTTATATACATACATATGTATATATATATTTTAATTTTAAATTTAATTCTAATTAAATTCAAGTTTAGTGTAATAATAATCAAAGTGTAGTGAAAATAATTAAAGTGTAATTTTGGAAAATGCAATCCACCGGGATGCATTTGTCAGGCAATGTTTTTATTTTTGTAGATAGAAAAATGAAAAGTGCATGATTTGGTATTTTGTGGGATTGTATTGTACATAAAATCAAATTTCAATTTTTAATTACTGAAGTCTAATAATTCGATAGTATTGAAATAGATTTTAACTTAAATAGAAATATGGCGTAGTAAATTTTATATTAGATTTTATTTTTACGCACACTTATTTGTATTCTTATGTTTGATTTTGGGTACAATCAAATCGACACTAATACATACTTAAAATATGGTATATAACAGGGCCAACAATATGTTTGTGTACCTGTCTCGTTCGCTTATCGCACGGATTCTGTGAAGGAAATGTAATATGTTTTGTTGGTTTTTGTATTATAATATACAAACAACAACAAAAAGGAGAATCTTTTTCATTGGTTTTGATATAGTCGTCACAAATAGTTTACTGTAACTTGATACATAAATCAGGTATGTTTGTATGCGCCATAAGATCTCCTGCAACTGCAACGCACATGAAATATGGTAGAAAATATTTACCGTCAATTATTGTTGTTTTTGTATATAAGATTTTGTTACTTGTATGCGAGGGTTGTTTATCTCATTATGTTTCTCTGTATTCATGAAACAACTATGGTATTCTTCAAATCATGTATTATATGAGCACAATGAGATTTTGTATAATCGAATGGGTTTGAGTCAAATTGGAATTGGGAGCCGTCTTATACATTTCATTTAGAATGGTTTAGTTAGGTAAGATTAATAATTTTTTACAGGTATTACAAACTGCATCAAATTGATTTTAAATTGATTTTAATTTAATTAATATTATAAATTATAAGTTGACTAAATATATAAATAAAATGCGTATTTGGAAATGTTGGTTTAAGTTGAGTTAAGATTTGATTTTTGACACAAAATGATGTGTTCATTTATGTGGTGGATTAGTAGATAAGAGAATGTTATTTGTATGTTGGTGTTGTTGTTCGCTCTGTGAGTTTTTAAAGGAATAAATATGGTGGGCTAGATTCGACTCAAATAGGATTGGAAATTGAATTGGAATCCGTCTTGTACAATACATTGAAAATTGTTTATTTAGTTATGATTAATAATTTTTTACAGGGTATTACAAAGTAGAAACTACATTAAATTGATTTTTAAATTATTTTAATTAATACTATAAAATTATAAATTAACTAAATATATAAATAAAATGCTAATTTGGAAATGATGATTGGAGTTGAGTTAAGATTTGGTTTGCAATTTATAATGACGTAATCATTTATGGGTGCAAAATTTAGATTAAACGAAGGTGAACAAAGTAGAATTATGTAAAAACTTTTCGGAAGGCTAAATGTCAATTTTACTGATATGATACACAGATAAAATTTGTAAGAAAATAATGTTTAAGGTTCCTTTCACGGTTTTATGATTTTGTTTACTTTGCATGCTTGACTTTACAGGTAATATGAATATAAACAGAGTTGAAGTTTTGTGTAGTAGATAAGTAATAAATTTCGTAGATATTGATTTCTGTTTAGCTTAATTAGGTCAACAAGAATATAAGGGATTTATTGAAATTTAGATGGCGGGTTTTCTCACACAATCGACAGAATTACGTATGTATATGGCACATCGACAAATTTTTAAGAAAGCAATGTTTAAGTTTCATAACATGGATTTATTATTTTTATTACTTTGCATGCTTGATTTGGCAGGGTTTTATCTAGGATAAGGGCAAGTGCCTTCTTATATGATATTGTAAACTTCATTGCATTGCAAAAGTTTTGAGGTATTGATGAAAATGTCTCAGCATTTTTTGGATCTGTTTAATTTAATTATATCAAAGTGGCATAGTTTGTTCAAGTATTTTAGTCTGATGGAGTAGTTGATATAAATTACACTTAATTATATATAGGTAAGTGTTGACCGTCTTCAAGATGCAAAAATAATGGGGAATTCTCGCGCAACATCCAGAGGCTTCAAGCATCCAGCAGTTATGTAGCGTAGAAATTATATTGTCTTGTGATATCTATTTTATTTAACATTATCTAATTTATATAAGTGAATTTCTATTAATTAAGTAGTAAAGAAAGTTAGTTTTAAGAAATACCCGGGAAACCCTATTTGAGTTTTATTAGTAAATATCATATGTGGGTACATGAAGTACTTAACTAAATTATTGATATTCTAGACTGTTTTGCGTAGTATCATGATTAATGTTTGAATTATATATACTTTTATAAATAAATAATTAATCTCAAAATTATTAATTTCCTTTTTAAGATCTGTAGCAAACTGCAGAGTAGTTTAAACTTAATAGTATGGTTAAATATATATTTTCAACTTTTATTTTAAATCTAGTTGGTAGTTGGTGTCTAGTAAAGGTAACTAATGAAACATGTGTTGTGAATTTAAATTATAACTTAGCAATTTAAAAAATTTTAATCAATCTTTTAGAATTTTTAGCTCAGAAGTAGAAAAGTCTACATATGCAATTTCATAAAATATTAATTTTTGTAATACTCGTATGTAATATATTGTGTTTTGCTCATTAAGATATATAATTTAATTTAGCTTAAAGAATATTTAATGGTTCCTCTTCCTTTAGTTGCTAATAAATAAATAATTCAATTTTCAGAATATAACGGGTTCTGGAATTAATCATTGTTGTGGGGATTAAATTAATCATTGATATTCTAGATTTTTTGCGTCGTAACATGATCAATGTTTAAATTATATTATATACTTATATTAATAATTATCTTCAACATTATTAATTTTCTTTTCTAGATCTGTAGGAAATTGCCGATTGGTTTAAATTTAATTTTATAATTAAGTATATTTTTTCATCTTGTTATTTTTAAATTTAGCTGTTGTAGGTAAAAATTAATTAACGATCTACAGGTTAAAGGTAACTAATGAAACAAGCGCTGTGAACTTAAATCGTAACTTAGCAATTTAAATTTTTAACATTCTTTTGAATTTTTAGCTTAGAGATAAAAGCCTACACATGCAATTTCATAAAACGTTAATGTTGTAATACTTGTATGTAATTTATTGTGTTTTGCTCTTAAATAATTTAAAGGTTGCTCTTGCTAATAAATAATTAGATTTTTCAGGAGATAACATAGTTTCAGAATCAATCATTAATATGGGTATTAATTAATCCTGAATTTCAGAATTAAATTTTAGTTTGGTGATTTATTTATTAATTTGGATTGGTTTTCAGAGTTGCCTGGGAAGTTGTATATTAATTTTATTTGTTGATTCTTGATTTACTTATTGTACCGCTCTGAATTATTAATGATGCGAGGTTGTTGTGTTACTGTAACATTATCATTTTAAAGTATTTTATAAATTTTCTAAAATTATTGAATTTTAAGTATTTATTTTATTTTCCTGATGGGTAGAAATTTATGATCAGTTTTAAGTAAAATTTTATGTTTAAATGGTTTTTAACATTTATTTTAATGCAGTACGTAATAATTAATTAATTAGATATTGAAAGACCATGAAAAGGAAATAAGTGCTGTCATTGTAATCATAGCTTAATAATTTTAATTTTTCTTAAATATTTTGTTAGGTAAATTAATGTAAGGCGGAAAGGAGGAAAATTACAACACTAATGATTTAATAATTTTTTAAGTCCTGATTTAGATTAAGGGAGTCCTGAGTATCTGGCCCTGGATCCCAGAGAAATGATCATCTAATAATGTAGTTAGATTGTGCTGTCTTGTGCTAACCTATTTACTCTATATTGTACTAATAATTTACTAACAATCGATCGCATTGGTGTCGGTAACTGGGTCGAGTCTGTCCCAACTAATTAATCCTATCCTATCCTTCGGTTTTTGTTATAGGTGTTGTGGCGGTTCACGCATGTATACATGCGTTCACCGCCACACGCGTCAAAACAACGCGCCCATTCCACTTGTTTTCCAGGTGTACCAACCGCGCGACACATTACAAAACAGATAAACAATACATTACACTTACACAACAAATCAGTCTCGTCTCGGATTTGGCAACAAGCGCACACGCGCTCTGCGCGGTGGTAAACAAATGGTATTACACAATACATAAGATGGTGGTGATTAATAATAATACATGTATCATAAATTAAATTAAATATTATATAACAAAATTAATTTTAATCAATAAATAATAATTAATAAATAAAATACAAAATTAAGCAAATTAAAAATATAGACTAAAAGAAATGAATGTGCGGTGAATTAAATTTTATAGTGTACGGGTGTACGGCATGAGCCCGGAAGTACGAGAGATCCTGCTATAATGCTTGGTCGTACACTCACAATCAATCAATTCTTTTAGAATTTTTTAGCTTAGAATTGGGAAAGTCTTCATATGCAATTTCAAAAAATGTTAATTTTTGTAATACTCATATGTAATATATTGTGTTTTGTTCATTAATTTATATTAATTAATTTAGTTTAAAGAATATTTAAAGGTTTCTCCTCCTTAATTTGCTAATAAATGATTCAATTTTCAGAATATAACATAGTTCCAGAATTAATCATTATTATGGGATTAAAATTAATCCTTACTTATATTGGTTAACTTAATTTGATATATGCCAAAGTTAATTTCATATCAGCATTCTCGCTCAGCATCCAGAAACTACAAGCATCCAGCAGTTATGTAGCGCAGAAATTGTATTGTCTCGTGATAACTGTTTTATTTTATTTATCACTAATTAATTTATATAAGTTAATTTCTATTAATTAAGTAGTAAAGCAATTTAGTTTTCAGAGATATCTGGGAAATTCTATTTGAGTTTTATTAGTAAATATCATTTATAGGTACATGTAACTACTTAACTATATTATTGATATTCTAGACTTTTTTAAGTCGTAACATGATCAATGTTTAAATTATATTATATATATATTATATACTTTTATAAATAATTAACTTTAACATTATTAATTTCCTTTTTCACTAGATCTGCAGGAAATTAGTTTAAATTTAATTTTATGATTTAACACATTTTTTCAACTTTTTATTTTTAAATCTAGTTGCAGTAGATAAACAATTAATTAACTATCTACAGGATAACGGTAACTAATGAAACAAGCGCTGTGAATTTAAATCGTAACTCAGCAATTTAAAAATTTGTAAACATTCTTTTAGAATTTTTTAGCTTAGAATTGGGAAAGTCATAAAATTAATTTCATAAAATTTTAATTATGTTTTGCTCATGTATATTAATTAATTTAGTTTAAAGAATATTTATTATTTCTCTTCCTTAATTTGCTAATAAATTATTCAATTTTCAGAATATAACATAGTTCCAGAATTAATCATTATTATGGGATTAAAATTAATCCTGAATTTCAGAATTCAATTTTAGTTTGGTAAATTATTGATGATTTTAGGCTGTTGTGGTGCTGTAACATTATCATTTTTAAATTATTTATTATAAATTTTATAAAATAATTGAATTTTTAATTATTTATTCTCTTTTTCTTGATCGGTAGGAATTTTATGATTAGTTTTAAGCAAAATTTTATGTTTAAAATCGTGTTTAACGTTTATTTTAATTCTTGTTGCAGTATGTAATAATTAATTAATTAGATATAGAAGGACCGTGAAAAATAAAATAAACGCTGTTTTTGTAATCTTAGCTTAGTAATTTTAAATTTTTGTTAAATATTTTATCAGGTAAACTAATGAAAGGCGGACAGGGGGAATTTACAACATTAATAATTTGTTAAGTCCTGATTTAGATTTAGGGAGTCCTGAGTATCGGGCCCTGGATTCCAGCGAAATGATCATCTATTAATGTAGTTAGATTGTGCTGTCTTGTGCTAACTTATTTACTATATACATATTATACTAATAATTTACTAACTATCGATCGCATTGGTGTCTGTAACCGGGTCGAGTCTGTCCCTGCTAATAATCCTATCATATCCTTCGGTTTTGTTATGTGTGTATGGGTGTACGGCATGTGCCCGGGAGTCCGGGAGTCTTGCTATAATGCTTGGCCGTACACTCTCAATCAATCAATCAATCAATTTGTCGAAATTAATAAATTTTGAGAAAAATTCTTGAAAGATAAACTAATTGATTTGAAACGAGGTAATTTGGATATAATATTTCCAATTTCATCATTCAATTTAAAATTGAGAACTAGCATATCTGGAACTAATACTTTATATAGAATTAAAATAACTAAGGTAGTTTACGATGTCTTTGCACATTAGAAGCCCAAGTTAAATCATCTTTAATTATCAAAAACTTAATGTCTTCCTTTGCAACTTTCAAGTACCTAAATGTGATACAAATCGACTAAAAGTTCATAGAACAAATTTCTTTTATTGATTTTTCAATTTCTTTTTTATCTCATCATGTAGTATACATAAAAGAACATAAACATACAAAAATATGTATAATTGTGTTATCTTGGTTCTATATGTAATCGTAATTTTCTACATAAACAAATATCTTAAAAAGCAATGTTTTAATATCGGTACATAAAGTTAGATATTTTGTGCGTTCGAGAAATACACAAAATTACTGCTCTGTAAATGTAAATTTTCAATATAATGTCTTTTTTATTACATATTATTATTATTGGTACTTCTTTGGCAAACGATCATCATCATCATCGTCATCTAATAATCGTCATCAGTATAATGTCTTATTTGAGAAAGATTCAAGAATTTAGATAAATTCCACTTCTTTCAGTATATACATAAGTGTTCTTAACAACAGCTACAACAACAAATAAAATAATTTAAAGGTAACAAAAAAAAATTGTTCAAATAGGAAAACAAAAAGAAAAATTTCTTCCGACAAAATAGAATATAAATACGTACAGGTGAATACAAGGCAGAGAATGGAAAACGAAAAATTTCGAACCAAACCAAAAAAACGAAAATGTTATGTACTATTTATCTTCTCAAGCTATTCGCCTCTTCTTTATAACATGTAAGTATTAAATACAGAAAGTTTTTCATTCGAAATGTTTTTCACATTTTCTTTCATCCATTTTGATTTTTTTTTTGTTTTATTGTTTCAAATGCTTAAATAGATTTGATCAAAATATATTGGAAAATAACAAATCAATATAGAACATCATCTAAATACGTAGGACATTATAATGAGAATGTTTGAACCAACAGTATTTACGTGCTTGCAAATTTAAAGGGAATTTTTATTGTTTAAATTTATAAAGAAAAATATTTAGAGGATCGGAATAAATTTATTGACGGCAAAACCAATGTTAAACTTCCGTAAATCCTTTTTCAGAATAAAGTTACTGATAGCCGCCATGCCTTGGAAGAGCTTAATAATCAAATATATTTAAAGTTTAAAGAAACATTGGCGGATTTAGGAAAATCTGGGCCCTAGGCGTGATTTCATTTCCATACCCCTCAAAATAATTGGGAAATTTTGGTGCTAAGCAAGATTTCGTTTCCCGAAGCAAAATTTTCTTTTGCCTACAAAATGCGTCCAAAGGAGACTTTATCTCTGTTTCCCACGCCCAACACATCTGTTTTCTTCCATTTCCCTTAAAATTACCCTTTATGATAAGTTTATTAAAGAGCGCTACATACGATCCAATTTGTTGGACCGACAGTCGGCCCGACCAAATTTGATGTTGTCATTCTATTCTATCGTCTGTGTTCTCATTCATAAATATATCATACGGAATTCGATGTCATTTAGTTGTTTACCATATAAAATTCATAACCCAAATAATAAAATATCGCCCGACAACAATACACACCATCCAACTTGGTTGGTTGGTCGGTCGATTGGATGTAATTTCCAACCGACACATCAAACTTAATTTTATCGAACCAACATGCACACATACACGATCCAATTTTAGATCCAATCCAACCAAATCAACCCAACCAACTAACCAAATTGGATCGTGTGAACCGCTCTTAAGTAATTTGGAAAAGTAAACTGTGTAACATGTGTAAAGTACTTTGGGCACAGCGCTCCTGCTGCACATATAATTATTTGTTTACACACAAAAACAAAATTTTAACAAAAATATCATTAAACATTATACATTTATGATTTTCTTGTACGTTATAGAAACAATGGGCGCATCCAACAAAGGGAGACCTTACAAAAAAAAAAAGGAAGTAGGAACAGAGGCGTTTAGTTTTTTCAATAAAAAATAAAAGCGCAAAAATTGATTTGATTAATACCAATTTATGTTATTCTTCCATACCCAATAATTCATTATTCTCTTCTCTTTCTTTTCGTGTCATATTCTATAATAATCATTAATTACCAAAATTTTGGGCCACGAAGTTTTTTCGTTTTAATTTCAAATATCAGACTATCCAATGTAAAAACTTAAATTCGTAGTTTAAATAGAGAATAAAACAATTTCAATTGGGCATGCAATTGAGCATATAGGATATGAGAAAATGACGTAGCTTGTGTCTCTTCGATCAATAATCTTGTTGTAGCATTATTTGCGCAAGCTCTCTTTTGTCTGAGTAAGAGTTGAAAAACAATTTTTTTTTTTTTTAATTTTTTTACAATACAACTTGATACCCGATGAGCACACTTTCAAAACTCGCACAGTATTTAAAAGAAGCTAAATAAATTCGAAATTAGTAAGATTCATCATCAATTGAATTATACAATATTAGCCCGGGGAAATAATGCGGGACAGAGCGGGACATCTATGCCTGTGTACATCAAGTAACTTTGGCCAATTTTCAATATTATTGAATCATTTTGATTCATTTTGAATAATCTGTAACATCAAGCGAGTAACATCAACGAATCATCTTGAAAGTATCGAATAATCTCGAAACGAAACAGATAAATGTCATATGTACGAGTACATACATGTAAGTTAACACAACCAGAATTGCAACTCAACATAAATTGCAAACACGCGCATCACCTAAAGACGCTAAATCAGCTTAAAAGGAAAACACATGTAAGAACACGCGCAAACATGTTCTAGTTATTTAAGAATATTGTAATTTACTTATTAAGCTATTTTTTATGTATAAAAATGTAACATATTTAGAGGTTAGTTTTAGATTGAAATGTAAAAGATACACATAAAATAAATTCATTTTTTTAATAGAACTTTGAATAAAACTCTTAACTGGCGCCGAAACAGGGACCGGCGTAAAAAATAATAAAAGTGGAAGTAACAAACAAGTGAAAAAATTAGTGAAGACCATTAGATCAACAAACTGCCGTTGAAAAAATATCTAATACTAAAGAACGGCAAAATTTGGCAAACAAAAAAAGTTATACCCACGACCACGAGAACATAACCGCCTTTTTAACCAAAAGATTTAAAACGCTATACACATAAGAACATAGCCAACGCTGTTCCACTGAAGTAGTGAAACTGAATAAACAAATCGTGATAAAGTTGTACCATTAGTAAGCGGGTTACAACTATCAACGCAACCTCGCCAAATGGGAGGAATACGGCATATCCAGCAGTTATTCAGAAGACACACGAACGGTTTCCGAATGTACGAAAGCCTTTGTGGCAAAACTAATCCACAAATAGGCCATGAAAAGCCTCTTAATCTTAATGTAAGTTAAAAATTAATAACCAAAAATTAAAAATTATTAAAATTATTTAAAAAGCAAATTTTAAATTAATAATAAAAAGTGACTATAATAATAAACAACAAAAAAAAATTTGTTTAACAAGTGCTAATCAGTAATATACTAAGGTTATCATAATAATCAGAAATAATAATAAGTGAAACATCATAATGGCGACACCAGTAGAACAAAAATTAGATCAAATCCAAGCTGCATTAACCAAAATAGAGGAGGCCTAAATACTCAAATTGAGTTCACAAAACAAATCGAGTGGAGACTCGAAGTACTGGAGAAACCTATAGTTTCAGCTGCAACAACAATATTCGCAACCCCACAAAACGAGCAGGACTTTAAAGATATAAGTAAGTTACCTGACTGCGTGAAAGAACAACAACAATTTGAATAAAACCCAACTCAATATGTCTCTTGGGTGTACAATTTCGAAAATATTCTACGAGACTATAATATTGTACGCACCAAACCAATTTATAGAGCAATATTGCAACACATACATCAAAAGATTAGAGGAAACGCCGTTGCGACATTAATATCATATAACATCTTCGATGACGAGTGGACATCTATAGAAAATGCCTATCGCTCCATTACGCAGATAAGAGAGATCTTCGAACATTAGAACAACAATTAAATAACCTTGCACAAAGGAATATGATGATCGATGAATTCTACGCAAATGTGAATCATCAGTTCTCATTGATAGTAAATAAAATCAAAACAGAGGACTATTCGACAGAAACCATCAACGTTCTAGTCGAAAACTACAGCAATCGAGCTTTGGACATTTTTGTCAGAGAGTTAAATAGAACTGTCAAGAATGCTAATCATCCAAAAACCGACCACACTTCCGGAAGCATATGGATCCTGCCTTGAGTTTCAAAATGTGAATTTTAAAAATTTGACAAAATTAACGTGTATAACTCGGTAACAGCTCCAATCAACCAATTTTCGTATATCAACCCACAAAATCCACGAATTAATAACTCGGTCAACCAATACCACCACCAATGGAAATCGACCAGTCAATTCAAACCAAACCGGTAAATTACATGAATAGACCAGCATATCAAAATAACCAGCCACCAAAAGTAGAACATCCCAGCTATGTCGAATCCCAAAGGCAGCAAAGAATTTATCATTTAGAGACACAGGAGGAGGAGGAGGAATATAATCAATTAATCAACGATAATACGGATATCGAGACATTCGAAGACGAGGGAATAAACTCCGAGGTAAATTTTATGGAGAAAGCCTTTCTAGCATACCATACCTAGAGTACAAAACAGTAAAGAACAACATCCTCAATTTTTAATCGACACGGAAGCCAACAAGAACTTCATCAAACCTGAACTAGCTGCTGGAGCAATTCCCACTAACGTCCCGTTTAACATAAAATCAGCGGGAGGTGACATCAAGATCAGTAAAATATATCCGGAAATTTTTTTTAATGCATAGGAATCAACACATTAATAGAGTTCTCTGTACTACCTGGTTTAAAAACATTTGACGGAATAATCGGGGACGACACTCTAAAAAAACTTGGAGCAATTATCGACCGAAAAAATAATATTTTGACCATAATCCCAAATGTCAAAATTCCATTAAAGGAAAAACACTCAGTTCAAGTAAACAATATTGAAGTTCGGGATAGTCATCTATCTTCAGAAGCCAGACAAAACCTTCAAGAAATTGTTACAAAATTCAAAACACTATTTAAACCAGTCCACAACATTGAAGCAATTGATAATAATGTAAAAGCAGAAATAAAAACAAAAACAGATGGGCCAATCTACACGAAGTCCTATCCCTATCCAGTCAGCATGGGACAAGAAGTGGAGAAGCAAATAGATCAATTTATAAGGGATGGAATCATAAAGCCGTCTAAAAGCCCCTATAACTCACCAATTGGGGCCACAGCATAAGACACATATATAATACCGGATATATCAAACACGTTGGGAAATGTTTATATTGATGATAACATCATATTCGGAGAAGAGAACGAGAAAGGCCATCTGGAAATTGTTTACAAAATATTTGACCGAGGTAAACGAGGAGAACTCAGTAGCTTAAACCTGGAGAAAAAATATACAACACTATAATCAAATACAAGGAAAAGAGAAACCAAGATTTAAAAAAGAAACTGTGGCCAAAGATAATCGAGTCACAATTACAACCACCTCCGGGAAACGAGTACACAAAATTCAAATAAAAAAAATTTAACGAAATAATTTCTTCTTTCCAGTTTCTGGATATTGAGCTTGACAAGCTCACTTACCATCTACAAATATACTACACCAATAGTAAGTCTCAAACAAGGCAATGGACGAATCATCAATGGAAATTTCAATTAATCGATGTCATCAACTTGACCGACTATGAGGAAATAATCAACAGAATTAGAACTTCACTTGACAACATTGACCGAGAAATCAGTCTTCGACATCAACTGATTCACCAAATGAACCAAACCAACCAGCTAATATCAGAACTCAAAGAAAAAATAATCAATACAAATGTATTAGATAAAGAGGAAATCAGTCGCCTGGTTGCAGAAATCGAAACCCTTCCATATTCTAACGATATACAAGCAATAGAATACGCACAACCTATGATGTTGGCTAAAGAATCAAAAATAATATATGTTATATTAATTTCAACCAATTAGCCTGAAGTTCTGACCCACGGGACGCGGATCTTGTAAGGCGGAAGAGTTAACACAACTAGAATTTCAACTCAACATAAATTGCAAACAAGCGCGTAACCTAAAGACGCTAAATCAGCTTAAAAGGAAACACATGTAAGAACACGCGCAAACATGTTTACTTATTAAGCTATTTTTTATGTATAAAAAGATAATGTAACGTTTTTGCCTTGTCAATTAAGGTTCATATCACTGGATTGTGAATAATACAAAATCAATTTAATTTATCACCAACACAGTTTATTAATAAAAATTCGCAAAATCACTTTATATAAATTATTCTCTAATTTTACTGTACACTTATAATTTTTATTTCCACTAAAACACTTTTTAAATCACTTTTTAATTCCTTTTTAATCTTCACACTATCGCTTACCAAATACTACTCAATAATCTTACAAATTTATACTATCGCGTTCCAAATTCTAATAATCCAATTCGATCTCGTTCGTCTTTTTATATACACAAACCAAACTTCTAGAAAGCTGACTTTTCTAGTTAGAATAGTGTAGAAACATTTAGAACAATTTTATCATGGAAAATTCCATTTTAGTACAGTAAAACATTGAGCTATTAATTTATCTTATTCTATCACATCTTAGGTGTCACCGTCACAATAACATATTGTGACGGTGACACCTAGTGTGTAATAGAATAAGTTAAAATTAATAGCTCAATGTTAAACTGTTCTAAATGGAATTTTCCCTGATAAAATTGTTCTACACTATTCTAACTAGAAAAGTCATGAGCTTTCTAGAAGTTTGGTTTGCGTATATAAAAAGGCGAACGAAGTCGAATTGGATTTAGTAATATTTGGTAAGCGATAGTATAAAGATTAAAAGGAATTAAAAAGTGATTTAAAAAATGTTGTAGTGCGATAAATAAAGTAAAAGTGATCAGTAAAATTTAAGAATAATTTATATAAAGTGATTTTGTGAATTTTTATTGATAAACTGTGTTGTAATAAATTTTGTGAAATAAATAAATTCGTTGGAGATAAATTAAATTGATTTTGTATTATTCACAATCCAGTGATACGAACCTTATTTGACAAGGCAAAAACGTAACATTGGTGACAGCGGTGGGATTGTGAATAAAAAGAAATAGAAAATGATTCTCAACGAATTAAAAGTTCCAGAATTAACAAGAGAACTTGAGAAACGGGGTTTGGCTACTGATGGTAGTAAAGCAGCTTTACAAGCGCGACTACGTGATGCCATGGAGAAAGAAGGGTTAGACGCAGATCAACATGATTTTGGAGAGAAAGTAACGGATGCGGCAACGATAGAGAAGACAGGAGATAAACAGCCGTCAGTCGAAACAACACAACTACCATCTGGAAGTTTCGATTTGTCGCAGTTAATAACAGCTATGAACCAGATGACGGGACAGATGAGTCTAATGAAACAACAAAACGAACGACAGCTAGGAGAAATTAAAAATCAAATGGCGCAACAAGCAGTGCAGTCAAACCAAGAAATTAAAAATGAAATGGAACAACAAAATGTGCGGCAGTTGGAGACAATAAACCAGTCTAACCAAGAAATTAAATACGAAATGAAAGAACAGATGGGCGAAATTAGACAGTCAAACCAAATTATAGAGCGTCAGATGGGGGAAATCGCCGAAGGTCAAAAGAATATGGACGAGAAAATTAAAGAATTGTCTACAAATGTGCAAGGCGAAATAGAGAAACTGCAAAAGGAAGTTCATCTTGTCAAAACGGAGGTTAAACAGATTGAAGAGAAATTTCAGACAGATATTCAACGGGTGCAACATAAATTACAAGCAGAGGTTCAACGTCTCGAGAAAGAGTTAACAGATGTCAAAGCAAGTGAAACAACGACGCAAGTGGTTCAGACCGTTCAATCGATTAAGTTAAAGCCACCAACATTCGACGGTACAACATCTTTCGGCATTTTCAAATTTCAATTTGACACGGCAGCCAATCAAAACCGTTGGAATGATGAGCATCTTGTCACAGCGTTAATAGTGGCCCCTAAAGTTGAAGCTGCGGAGGCCTTACAAAGAATTCCGGAAAATGATCGCAACAGTTATCTCGAAATTATGAAGGCGCTGGATAGGAAGTACGGCAGTGATCACAAGCGAGAAATCTATCGAATGGAATTGAAAAGCCGCTACCAAAAGGGAGGAGAATCACTTCAGGAATTTTCATCGGCAATCGAGCGAATAGTACATCTAACACATACCAGTACATCGACCGATTATAAGGAAAGGCTAAAAATTGACGCATTCATTGACGACATTCGAGATCCAGAAACACGCAGGGCGGTGATGTTGTCACCTAAAGCAACCTTCGCGGAAACCATCGCTTGTGCATTAATAAATGAAACTGCACAAGCCATCACCAAACCGTCAATGAAAATACGCTGAGTGGAAATCGACACCAGCATAAACACAGAACGCTCAACACCAAGATACCGAGACGGAAGCGGCAAAATCAAATGTTGGGCATGTGATAAAATCGGTCACATCTCACGGGACTGCTGGGAATTAAGAAGAAAAAGGGAAAGATCACCATCTCCTATGCAGCGACGACCAAGCGGGGAGCAGGCAGTGGCCAGGCAAGAAGGCCAAATGACGACAGAGTCGTTAAACTTGAAAGAGTCAGCTTAAAGGGGCAGAAGCTGACCCCCACAACCGATTGCCCCATAACCTCCATCCGCGTTTCAAAAGTAGCAAGAGGCGGTGACAGCTTAACAATCAAAGGCGACATTGATGGTACGGACTGCATCATCACCCTGGATACGGGAGCAAATTGCACGATTGTCCGTAAAGATCTGATCGATGGAGGTGTACAACCAGCTAATGGATTGAAATTACAAACAGCAACTGGAGATAGTTCAATAATAAAAGGCAAAAAGATCGTGAAAATAAAAATTGGGAGAACTCTTTTCCAACACGAAGTGCTGATTGCAGATATTGTGGATGAAGTCATAATGGGGATGGACTTCATGAGGGCAAATGGCTTCGTGGTGGATGTTGGACGAGGAGTTTTAAGTTACGATAACATCGAGTTGCCACTTCAATCTAGCAGTGCCGGAGCAACTATCAGGCGAATTTTTATTGATCATCGGGAGAAGCTGCCACCGAACTCGGAGACGATCGTGTGGGGAAAATTGGAGGGAGGTTCTGGGTCACCCAGGTTGTGGGTTGTGGAAGCTAACGAAGAGGAGAACGGAGCCAAGGAAATTATAATCGGAAAAGCCATAGTTAAACCGGACAACGACTATAGAGTACCAATTAGGACTCTAAATCTCTCGGATAAGACGAAAACCATCAAGAAAGGGACCGTCATCGGCAAATGTAACGAGGTTTCAACTATAGTAAAGTGTGAACAGAAAAGTCCGATTGAAAAAGCCGACATGTAAGGGCAGAAAGAAATGGTAGAACAACTCATGCAGAAATGGACCGAAGATCTTACTGAGGCACAGAAAGATTCTGCACATCAATTACTCAAACAGTACACGTCCATATTCTGCAGTACATTGAATAATAACGGAAGGACTTCAATGATAAAACACCGAATTGATGCGGGAGCAGAGATGCCAATTCGTCAACCACCCAGGAGATTACCATTGGCAAAACAACAAGAAGTCAACCGAATGGTAACAGAAATGCAGACGGCAGGAGTAATCGAACCATCTAACAGCCCATGGAGCTCACCGGTAGTATTGGTCGAGAAGAAGGATGGTAGCATGAGATTCTGCGTTGATTACCGAAAACTCAATGCTGTGACGAAAAAGGATAGCTACCCACTGCCAAGAATCGATGACACGTTAGACACGTTATCGGGTGCTCGAATATTTTCGACATTAGATCTACAAAGCGGCTATTGGCAGGTGGAAGTCCATGAGGAAGATCGCGACAAAACAGCGTTCAGTGTGGGTAACGGGCTTTGGCAATTTAATGTTATGCCGCTCGGATTATGTAATGCCCCTGCGACTTTTGAACGATTAATAGAGCGCGTGTTAAGGGGATTACATTGGAAGACGTGCCTAATATATCTGGATGACATCATCGTCATGGGTAAGGATTTCGACGAGCATCTAAGGAACTTGGCGGAAGTTTTGGATCGGCTACAGGCCGCCGGATTAAAGTTAAACCCAAAGAAGTGTAAACTATTCAGAACTGAAGTCAAATATTTGGGTCATCTTGTTACAATTAATGGAATTCACACCGATGAAGAAAAGATCGAAGCGGTAAAGAACTGGCCAAGTCCTAAAAACTTACACGAATTACGAAGTTTTCTGGGATTGTGCACCTACTATAGACGCTTCGTGCCAGGATTCGCCAACATCGCCAAGAGTTTATACGAGTTGACCAGGAAGAACAAGGCATTCGAATGGAAGAATGACCAGGAGGAAGCATTCGTGGAACTAAGGAGACGGTTATGTGTCGCGCCAATCCTCGCGTTCCCTATACCCAACGTAAAATTTATTTTGGACACCGATGCAAGTAATGACGGTATAGGAGGTGTGTTATCACAGGAAACCAATGGCCAAGAACGAGTTATTGCGTACTTCTCCAAAACATTATCAAAACCGGAGCGTAATTACTGCGTGACACGGAAAGAATTGTTGGATATAGTGGAATGTGTCAAGCATTTTCATAAGTATCTTTAAGGCCGAAAATTCCATTTACGGACAGACCACGACGCTTTATGGTGGCTGTTACAATTCAAGAATCCAGAGGGACAAGTAGCACGCTGGATCGAACGTCTTCAAAGCTACGATTTCCAAATTGAACATCGGAAGGTAAATGTACACGGAAATGCCAACGCATTATCAAGACGGCCGTATCCAGTAGAATGTAAACATTGTGGCCATGTTGAAGCAAAGGAAGGCATCATGGACGTTAGGCTTACGCAAGTGCTGCCTGATGAGGAGTGGACCGATGAAATGATCAGGAAAGAGCATTTGGATGATACGGATTTATCAGTTATAATGGAATGGAAGGAAAAGGAACACCGGCCAACTTGGAGCGAGATCGCGGACAAAACTCCCATTGCCAAGGCTTATTGGGCTCAATGGGATAGCCTCCGTCTTGAGAATGGCTGTTTAAAACGATTGTGGGAAAGCACGGATGGCAAAGTGAAGCAATTGTTGCCGGTGATACCAACGTGCCGGATTGCGAAAATCCTGAATGAGTATCATGGAGGAGCAAGTGGGGCCACCTAGGGATTAATAAAACACTTGCGAAGATACGTCAACGATTCTACTGGGCAGGATGTAGGCAGTCTGTAATAGAATGGTGCCAAAAATGTGACCAATGTGCGGCGGAGAAGGGCACGCAAAATTCGTGAAATCATGAAACAATATAACGTCGGAGCACCATTCGAAAGAATTGCAATGGATGTAGCGGGGCCATTTCCCACCACCAAGAGCGGCCACAAATATGTGCTAGTAATAACGGATTATTTCAGCAAATGGCCGGAGGTGTACCCCATTCCCAATCAGGAGACGACCACAGTAGCTGATGCCGTGGTCAACAATTGGATTAGCAGATTTGGAGTGCCGATGGAGATTCATACCGATCAAGGAAGGAATTTTGAATCGGTGGTATTTCAAGAAATATGCCAGATGCTCGGTATAAATAAAACGAGAACAACGCCTTTGCATCCACAGTCTGATGGTATGGTGGAAAGATTCAATGGTACATTGGAGGAATATCTAGCAAAGGTCGTTGAGAAAAACCAACGCAACTGGGATCGGAAATACCGATGTTTCTGATGGCCTATCGATCAGCAATACATGACACAACCGGAATGACACCAGCTAAAACGTTATTTGGGGATAACCTACGATTACCTGGAGATCTAAAGTTTGGTGCTATACCATCAGCGGCTTTATGTGGACAGGATTATGTAGACAGGCTGAAAGAGGAACTTAATGAGATTCATCAATTTGTACGGGGAAAAATACAGATGTCAAGTAACCGGATGTAGGTTCGATATGACATACGAGCAAATAACCAGGGCTTCCAGGAAGGGCAATTAGTATGGCTTCACAACCCGGAAGGGAAAAAGGGATTATCACTGTTGAATGACGTTGTTTATCGGATACGGAAGGGGCATCGAGGTAAACCAAAGGTGGTGCATTTGGAGAGGCTGGTCCTATACGGAGGAGGTGATTTGGGTCCTGTTCGGGACGAACGGGCTTAGGTGGGGGGTAGTGTGACGGTGACACCTAGTGTGTAATAGAAGAAGTTAAATGAAGAGCTCAATGTTTAACTGTACTAAAATGGAATTTTCCATGATAAAAATTGTTACGTAATGTTTCTACGCTATTCTAACTGGAAAAGTCATGAGCTTTCTAGAAATTTGGTTTGTGTATATAAAAAGGCGAACGAAGTCGAATTGGATTAGTAGTATTTGGAAAGCGACAGTGTGAAGATTAAAAAGTAATTAAAAAGTGATTTAAAAAGTGTTTTAGTGGAAATAAAAATTATAAGTGTACAGTAAAATTTGAGAATAATTTATATAAAGTGATTTTGTGAATTTTTATTAATAAACTGTGTTGTAATAATTTTTGTGTGACATAAATAAATTCTTTGGTGATAAATTAAATTGATTTTGTATTATTCACAATCCAGTGATACGAACCTTAATTGACAAGGCAAAAACGTAACAATATCAATGCGGAGTCTCAAAAATGTTGACTAATGTTGATAATTTCGAATATGTTAGATACCAAACAAATCAACCCTATTCAAACGCAGGTATCTAGATGGGATCGTCTTGAAATCTCGCCAATCAAAATATCGAATTAGACAAAATATGGATTAAAAAACTTGTCTTGAATTTAAAATATCGAATTTTGAAATACATATTGTCTTAATTTTAAGTTCGTATATTTTCTAAATTTTAATTTTATAATCCTATAATTTAAAATATTTAAGCAATTTGATCTTAAATAAATCTTCATTCACTGATTTATGTATAATTCGATTTATCAGCAACATTTTCAATTGCTAAAACGCGAATTTCGGAGCTAGGTAGACGAAATCCGTAAACTTAAAATTAAAACCCGATAATATTTTTTTTTTCTTAGGATAAACCATAACGTATTGCATAATAATTTAATTTTTTGGGTTTTAATAACGAAAATTGTTGATTTCGAATCCCGATTGGCACGCGCAGCAAATAATATTATTTACAAAATAATATTAATTATCCGGGATTTGAGGTCACATTTTTGAGAATTTGAATTCGAGATTCGAGAATTTTTTTTTTTTTTTTTTTTTTTGAAATTGCGACAAATCGTGATTACATCTATAATAAATTTTGATTTCTTGTATCGCTTACAAAATCGCGTTTCCTCGCAATTCCAACACTTAAACTTGGAATATCAAAGACACCTAATCGACAAGAAGAGATAACATGCAGGTGAAATTGAAATTTGAATGGATTATAATTAAATATAATTGCAGTGTAACTCAAGGGTAGTAGGCTCACTTTTTTGCTTGTGGATCCTGTAATATTTTTGCAAAATTTAATAAATATGTACATAGTTCAACAATTGTGTTAATACTGGGCTAATTAACCAAAAAAATTAAATTTTCCGGTTAAACCTTAATCTGCTTTGATACGTTACAGGTAGAGAACTACCAGTAACATCTCTAAGAGCTGTACGATGCAGTCTAATTTGTTTGTATTCGATTTTGTGTCAGAGCTTCCTAAATAAGCGTTGTCAATTTGTTAAAATAAATTTGTTTAAAAAATATCGATTTTTTTGGTTTTGAAAAAACTTCCCTGGAATGACGAATTAAAATATAATTTGCTTGGGAGGCGGAAATGTAATGGATTGTTGATTTAATTTTTATCTTCTATGTTGGTATACTTATCCTATTTTTCTGTCAAATATTTATGTATTTTATTTGTTGGAGCTTGAATTAAATACGTAATTAACAAAATTATTAAATAATTGTTACGTTTTCCCTTTTGTCACGAGGCGGTAACAGCGTAACAATCAAGGGTGATGTTGATGGAAGAAAGTTTGTCTCTTAACTTACACTACTATATTAACAAACACTAACTATGAATGGGAAATGGAGGAAGTGCAATTGTAACGGGTAAAAAGATCGTAAGGATAAGGATTGGAAATACTGTTTTTCAACACGAGGATGAATGGCTTCGTGTTGAATTTTGGACCATGAGTATTGAATAGCGCTAACACGGATGCTACAGTAAGACGAGTAACAGTCACCCGTAACAAATTTACAGACGTCGATCCGATGGTCAAAATTATTGATGACATTTTACAATAGGGACGTTTCTATGGCATTTATCTCGACAATGATGTTGATTTTTAGGTCTTGGATGGTGGCTGGACGATTGATGATCGAAAGTTCTGCACTTTATAAGATATGTGATGTATATAGGCAAGTTCTTATTCTACAATGAACATAAACAGGAATTTCAAATCGCAAACCTTGAAGTAGCAACATTTTTAAATCAGAGGTCGATATCCGAAGTAAATTGTCGGCAATTTAGGAGGTAAATTTAAAGGAGAAACTATTGGAACTTAGATCTATGAAAATTTTGGTAATTGATATTGAAAATGTACGTATTTAGTACGTAATTTTAAAAAGTTACTCGTACTTTAATTTAATTTGAAATTTCAAAAATTGTATGGTTAAATTGTATATCACTCCAAATTTTAAATTCCAGGGTTCTAATGATGAGTTTTTTGTAGGGAATAATATTGGTAAACTTTTCGAATCCTTACCGAACATTTCTGTAACTATCGTCAGACAATATGCCCATAAAACACAAATTATTAATAAGTTTTATAAATATGTCGAAACCTTTACCTTGGTTTTACACATAAAAATGTCATATTAGGCATTGGAAGTTGGCAATTAAGGTTAAAGTATAGGCACCAGGTTTTTTTTAAACCCAACGCAACACACTTGACCAGAATTATAAAACAAGTAGCAGTTTCGTTTAAAGCAAACAATTACGAGGAATTTGTTTTAGTTAGCCTGTCAACACTTTTTAACTAAAGAACTAACTTCCGTGGAATTGAAAGTGCCTTTTCGACCGTAGGACAGTTTGCACAAAATATAAATTTCGCCATAATGGCATATGTAATCATAACTATTGTTAAGCTTTGTATCGACCATATTTATAAAATTTAAATGAAATGCTTATTTTTATTTCTGGCGTATGGAGGCCTCAATAAAATAATCATAGCAACCTAATTAGGTGATACCCCTACACCCCTTTGGGACCAAAAAAAAACAAAAGATCTAATTAAAAATAACTGAACTACTATCATCTACTGGTATACCATTTTCTCTGCTATAGCCAGTTCCTTTTTTTTTTTTTTTTTGTGGAAGAACTTGTCATAAATAAAATTTCAAATTGGATATAAAATTCCACTTGGAATGGAAATTGGTAATTGAAAAAACTTAAAAAAACTTTCTAGATATCTCTGAATTTTGTAGCCTTATAATTGCCGTCGCCCGGAGGCGACGCTCATTGAGCGGGTGTTAATAAGTGACCTAGGTATAAGGCGGGTCACGCTAAATGATGGCAAATGGGCCGGATTAAGGTGTAAAGCGACCCGTGCTGACGATCTGCCAAGCTGGGGCCCATTTAACAAAGCCCAGTCGTGAACGGAGCCCTCTGGATACCTGGCGACCTCCAGTTGTAATTAGCCTTACCTGTGTATACGGATCTCTGCGCAGGCGGACCTTTATTTCTCCGATACCCGTGGGAATCATAATGGAAAGATCAAACAATAACAAAACCAAGGGCACCGGCTCTCCTCAAAAGCCGGTATCAGCGAAGGGAAGTACCTCGAACCAGACAGGTGGGGCCTCTAAGGTTGCAAAGGTGGTTGACTCTAGGGCACCAGTCTCGGGAGTTAGCGGTACCAACGCAGCACAGGGGAGTGGGACGAGAGACATTCCTCCGGCGAAAAGGCGGTACAGAAATCGCCGCACAGCATTTCGAATTCTCGAGAAGTGGGCTGCGACCCCCGAGGGGCAGCTCACGGAAGAACAGAGAACATCAGTAGCTTGGGCAAGGAGCACTGGGAGCTGCGGAAGCTCGGAAAGGGACCATGTGTCGAAAAGACAGCGGTCCCAGGACGAGGTGGAAGTAGTCGACAGCAAGCGGGCCAAGTTGCTGAATGACACGAAGCCGAGCTCTAACTTAGGGACAAAGCTGTTCAGCGATGTCGTGAGGGAGCATGTTTGATGCTAGCCGTAATTGACGCAAATCAAGAAGGTGGGAGCATCACGGCGGAAAAATGGAGGTTGGTGAATAATGCACTCAACCTCGTCTTTTTAAAGGTCCTGGGAGAAAATCCAGGACCACCCCCATCCTGCAGAGATGCGGGATGGTATCAAGGGCATGTGAAGATGACTGCATGCTCGGACTCTAGATCTGTATAAAAAGGCTATAGCCAAAGTAGGGGAGGTGTGGCCGGCCGCAAAGCTTGCGGCAGTTAGCCGGGAGGAAATTCCCAGCAGGCCGAGGGCACGTGTCTGGCTGCCATCCGAACCGGCTAGCCCTGACGAGGCTTTGAAAATCATTCAGGCCAGTAACCCGAATCTTCCGACCAGAAATAGGAAGAGCGTCAAGCAGGAGAAGGCGAAGGAGGCTCGAAAGTCCCTTGCCCTCCTGCACAAAACGAAGGGAGTAATTAACTTCGGATTCGGGTCAATTACTCTCAACGTTTATAAAAAGGATGGGGTGGAAGCGCGTACGGGAGGCCAATCGGAGGATGATGGCAACCCGCCCAGGCCTGAAGAGGGTACCAGCAGCATGGGGGGAGAAGCTAAGGGTAGGGTGAGAGTGAATCCGGCGACCTCGGTCTGGCAAGGATTCACTTGGAAGATGAGGAGAGCACATAAGCGAAGAAGCTGGTGTACCGATGGAAGAGGATGTCGGCAGCCCGGCCAGACAGGGGGGGGGGGGCACTGACAAGTCCTCTACAGAGGGTATGACGGTTAGCGAGACGGACGAATCTAGAGCATCCCAAAATACCGAAAACTAATATTCCTGCGGTAGCAGGACTACTACTCCTCAGGCTGACTATTTCGGGTGAGGATGTGATACTACAAGAACCTTGGATTAATAACAACAGAATCTGTGGCCTCAGAACCAAGAGGTACAAAATTATATCCTCTAGTAAGACTGGGAAGATCAGATCTTGTATTCTTGGGAAAAATAATATTAATCTTTTCCTTCTCTCTCAATACAGCAATGGTGACAATACTGCAGTTAGCCTGGAAGTAGGCACTTGTAGATGCTGGCTAGTTTCAGCCTACATGGACCGGGAGAAGGAGGTTCCTCCGGATAACCTGGAGGAGCTGATCCGTAAAGCGGAACAATCAAAGGTAGGTGTGGTACTGGGAGTGGATGCTAATGCGCATCACACTATCTGGGGAAGCACGGACATTAATGAAAGAGGTGAGTCACTTTTTGATTATTTGATGAGTACTAACCTTTCAGTGTGTAATATTGGGCGGGAACCCACATTTATTACTAGTAACAGGCAGGAGCTTCTAGATGTGACTCTTGCCTCAAATAATATTCTTCATATGGTTAAAAATTGGAGGGTGGATAAGGAACACTCCTTTTCTGATCATCGATATTTAACCTATAGCCTCAACATTCACCCTGCTACCCGGGAAGCCTTCAGGTAGGGTTCCTGAAGGACCAACTGGAGCAAATATGGGGAATTATTAGAGGATTTGTTGCCGTCGAGGGCTCTGGAGCCCCCGACGACCGTTGGAGAGCTGGAGGACATGATGGCTAGCGTTACTAGCGCATGCAATCGATCCTTTCGTGCTGCCTGCCCACTGGCTAAGCCTAGGGGTAGGCAAAAACTAGTAAGGTGGTCCAGGGAACTGGGAACGTATCGTAAGGCTTGTAGGACAGCCTTTAATAGAGCCAAAAATACAAGGGAGATTCAGGATTGGGTCTCCTATAAGGAGAAACTCGGGATTTATAAGAAAGAAATAAGAAAGGCACAAAGGAGGCCTTGGAGAATCTTCTGTGATAAAATGGAACAGGTATCCGAAACCTCCGCCCTAGGAAGATTCTTTCCAAAAGTACAGCTAGTCCCAGTTTTTTGATAAAACCGGACGGATCTTGGACAGCTTCTAGTGGAGAATCTCTGGAGCTTCTCTTCGAGACACACTTCCCAGGGAGCTTTGAAGACCTGTTGGTGCGTAGCAATCATCAGGAATCACTGTCAGTGTTCTCAGAGGATATCGTAACCAGGAAACGGATCCTATGGGCACTGAGGGGTTTTAAAAAATCGGCTGGTCCGGATCAAATTATACCAGCGGAACTTCAAAATAACTCAGTAATTATTCTTCCCTACTTGGAAGCTATATTCAAAGGGTGTTTGAAGCTGGGCTATATTCCTAGGTACTGGACGGAGGTCAATGTGGTGTTTATACCGAAAGCGGGTAAAGCTCACATGTCTATCCTAAGGACCTAAGACCAATAACTCTATCATCCTGTGGCAAGTGCCAGCTATGGTTCTAAATTTCTCCTTACTCAAACTTGGTTGTGTTTTTTTTTGTTAATGGATTTTGTTTGTAATTGTACGAAAATAATTCCAAATATAAAACGATCAGTAAAAATGTATTTTAATCAGCTAAGCTATGTATGTATATAGGAAATTAAGTAGTAGAATATTTACTTGAATATTGATTGTATATTATCAGAATCTATGTATAATAAAAATAAATAAATAAATAACAATAAGTATGTAAATGTATGTAAAGGTAATGCAAATGTAACTTATATAGAATGATGAAGGGGAGAAATTAGCAAAAACACAAAAAAGAACGATTGGCATTTTTTTGAGATGAAAGGGGTCAGTTGGTTTTTGGCGATTGAAATAAAAACATGATTAATTAAAATAAATTTGAATAAGTTTAATGATAAAACATAAATATAATAATATTTGATTCAAAATAAAAATATAATAAAAATTAAAATTATAATTCGATAAAAAAAAACATATCAGAATACAGTATAAGTCGCTGTTTAATCATAATATTCCCGTACATACGTATATTAATAATAAGAATTACATCTAATAATTGGAAAAAAAAAATATATGTATGAACAACAATAACGATACCATAATGAATTCGAGAAGGACAATGCGTCGTAAGATGGCCGTATGCAGCTTTGTTAAATAAAAACTAAAATTCCCATGCAGTGCGGATTATCAAACTTGGATTTTGGAATCATCGCTTCGTAAATCGGATCCGCAACGTTAATTAAGGTTCTTTCTTTTATTTATTTAATAATTTAAGTTTAGTTAAAAACGTTATTGGTAAATGGGTTTTAGAATTAGTAAAATTTAGTGTAAGTTATGTATAATTATTGTACTTCTTTTATGACCAAGATTTTTGTTTGAATTTTTATTGTTAATAAACTTGGTTCATAAATTTAACAAATTAAATTGATAGTGTTCCGTTATTTTTGGATTTATTTTCTTGTGAGGAATTTTTCTTCTATGGATAATATTTTAGTGCAAAATATGAGTGAATAATTTTTATTAATATTTCATTGGTGATGATGTGCGGTGTATGAGCGAGCAGTGAATCAAATATGTTTTCTTTTTTTTTTTTTTTTTTTTTTTTTTTTGTTAAAGTTTTAATCGAACAGCAATATCTAGCTCTTTCGTAGTCCCAGAGAAGAACCCCCCCCCAACACGACTGTAAATTAGCCGGCTGAAAAATGCTGTCTGGGGTAACTACGAGGGAGTCTGCAGCAGGCTTCTGGTTCATTATTGTAATGTGGTTAGAAGTCTGTTACAGTGGCGCCCAAACGTATCGGCTTTATGGGGGTACATTTAATTTATGATGGTAATTATGGTGTGATATTTTTATTTTTTTTTTTTTTTTTTTTTTGTGTGTGATTGAAATAGTGGTAAAGACCGTTACAGCGCATTTATTCTGTCTTTGGACATTTGGATTTAAATGTTGGTACTGTACTTGTCAAAGCCATCTGTTTCAATTTCGGCCATTTAGTATTTTTTTTTTCTTTTTCAATTTTTTTTCTGTGATTAGTGATTTTGATGTGTGAATTCATATTGCTTCCATTGAATCCATTGTGATCGATGTTGTTTTTCTAGACTTCAATATGGAATATTCAAACATCAAAATTATAAAACAATAGTTTCAATTTTGATCAAGTGCGCATATTTATTTTCCACTAAGACGTGTTTTCAAAATTATTTTGATCTAGAATGTTAATGTAAGGTGCTTGATTAAAGTTGATGACGTAAATAGTTTATTGTTCTAATATACAAACATGAATTCCAGTTATTTTACTGTTGTTGCTATGAATCATGAATGTTAAGAAGAATAATAAACATGCTTTAAATTTCAGTTAATTTTATTAGTACTATCATATGCCATCAATCATAAATATTTGAATAGCTGTAGGTTCATGTCATTTGTAATCATCACCAATGGAATTATCTTTATTATTCGATTAATTAAAATATTACAACACATTTAATTTATTATTTAAATATTGATAAAATCAAGGATAATTTTCATTTATTAGAATTATATTTGGTTTTTCATAATTTTTATTGTTGTTTCGTAACATTTTTCAATACAAATAACATTAATACTATTAAGTATTAATAATCAACAATACTTTCTTTCCACCTATTAATTTGAAAAAAAGTGCATCAAAATGGATCCAAATTTTTTGAGTATCGACGAGCTTGAAATTGAATGCGTCGTTCGGAAAATAACGGGATCCCTAGGCGAACAATTAAAACTTTTAGATGAAGCGCTAACAAATGAATTTAAAGAAACGGTTAACTCACCTCACAAAGCGCATTTATCGGCACGAAAATCACCGCAACGAGAACTTGAACTGTGTTCTAATAAACTACGAGAACTGAAACCCCAGGTTCAAAAAATTGCCCTATTACATCCAGACCAACGTAAAGATAAATTATTTTTTTTACATTCACGGATTTTGCATGTTAGGGGACGATTTAAACGGTTATTTAATACGTCTCCCACATATCAACCACAATCGTTTGAAATGCTTACGGCGTGCGACAAATTATTAGAAGCCATAAAATCTTTACTGGATGACAAATTGTCGGTTGATGACTTCGAAAAATCGATTTGTGAAGCAATACCAGTAACTTCGGCCAATGATGAAAAGCTTGATGAATCAGGAGAGTCGGATTCGGAAGGGTTATCGAAAACAAGGTCGCCAGCACTCGTCACATCACAAAACGCACCGGTATGCGAGGGAAATGGTCAAGCACCGATGGTTCCCTCGTCTCAAATTATTTCGTCTCCTTCACGATCTCGCCCAGAACTAATTACAAGAGATAAAAAGGATAATATTCAAATAGATCCATCGGGTTCCTCTAGTCAGAATATTATTCATTCTGATTCTAAACGTGTGTCGGATGGTGACTTGGCAACCGTTACTGAGGCAGCGCGGAAAATTTCTGTGGGTGAAAATATACATTTCCCAGTTTCACCAAATATACTGAACCCGAATATGAGTACTCCGAGAATGGCAACAAAAACGAAAAATCCAGTATCCTCTGATATAAATTTACCAGAAAAGTTTAGTCACACTATTGGAATCCATAAGTGGAATATCAGTTTCGATGGTTCTCCTACCAGTCAACCAATCGAACGGTTCTTGTACCGCGTTGAAAGGTTATCTGGATCCAACAATGTAGCCTTTGACCGATTAGTAAATGACTTGCACATACTATTGCGGAAAAATGCGCTTGAATGGTATTGGTCATATTTAGAGCGTAAAGGTGACGTCGAATGGTCCGAATTAAAAAAGGAAATGAGAACCAGATTTCAGGATCGAAGGACGGATTTCGAGATACGTCAGTCTATCGCTGCTCGAAAGCAAAAATCGAAAGAAAGTTTTCTCGATTTTTATTCAGATTTGCTGGATTCGACACTCGCACTTAGTCAACCCATTTCTGATTATGATTTGTATTTTATGTTGAGACAGAATATGAGTACAGATTTGCAATATAAACTTGCAGGAAAGAATATTACATCAGTAAGCGATCTAGTAACTCAATGTGATACGACTCTGCTTAATCCGCTTGCTTTTCCACAAACCCGCGTGATTCCTTAATAGAAATTTCCCAAATTCCTTTAGTCCGAAACTATAACCCCTTTTTCCAATACAAAAACCAAAATTCCCTTTTTTCACGATTAATTAATTTATTTTACTTTACTCTTTCGATCTCTACACCACTATGATCTTTTTTATATTAATTCCACATTTTTTATATTCCTTCTTTTTTCTATTACCACGACATACATATTCCTTATATACTTTTCATATTATATACATTTCTTTTGCATACATATTTTCTATGTACACAAATACTATTACAATTTTAAACGTAACATTTATCTCTACAGGATCGCATAGAAGATGCTGCTTTTTTATACAATGCAAATTATATTATTTTCTACTACTCTATGGTTTTCCTTTTACGGCCGTAACAACCTGGCCACCTTGAGGGACGGAGTTCCTCAAAATCCTGTACTGATGTTCTTCTGTCATACTATAGTTTCTTCTCCTTACGGCCGTAACAACCTGGCCACCTTGAGGGACGACGTTCCTCCAACCTCTTTATTGGTGTTCTCTACAACTTTGCTTTTCTTGTTTCCGCTTGGTTCGTTCTTAACATTCAGCATTCGCTCGAGGACACTGGGAAAACCCCCAAAAAAAACCTTTCCGCAAAAAATGAGGAAAACCAGTGTCGAATGTTACGAACCCCTTAATCGACGGGCAGCAGACATAGTTGGGTGATGGGTCGCACTAATTCACCCTTTTCCGTCTTCACCTTACACGTTCGTATCTTCCCATCCCGTCCCGGATAAACTTCAATTATCCTGGCCATCATCCATCTGCTTGGGGGTGTTATCTCGTTCTTTATGAATACTAGGTCTCCGATTTTCAACTCTCGCTCAACCTCCGCCCACTTGTTACGACGTTGCTGTTCCGATATATATTCTTGGGTCCAACGGTTCCAGAATTGCTGCTGTAGTTGCTGTATTTTTTGCCATGCCGACAACCTGTTCATGGGTACTTCCACCAACAACGTTTCGTACGGTGATATGATGGGCTGACCCGTCAGGAAATGCCCTGGTGATAGCACTGACAAATCAGTAGGGTCATCGCTTATTGGTGTCAATGGTCTGGAATTCAGGCAAGCTGCTATTTTCGCCAGTAGCGTGGCTAGCTCCTCATATGTGTACAACTGCGCTCCTCCAACTCGCTTGAGATGATGCTTCATTGATTTGACGGCGGCTTCCCATAACCCGCCATGATGAGGGGCGTTGGGTGGGTTATAATGCCACTGAATGGAGTGGGATTGCAGGTGTTCTGCTACTGCTGAATTTTGCCATAATTCGAATGCCTCTCGCAATATTCTGTTCGCCCCCACGAAATTGGTACCGTTGTCGCTATACATATGGTGGACTGCACCAGCCCGTAGGTTTATAAACCTGGTCAGGGAGGCGACGAATGAATGGGCATCCATTTTACTTACTAGCTCGAGGTGTACCGCTTTGTACACCATACATACGAATACTGCGATATAACCTTTGACTGTTACATTCCGACTTTGCTTTAATTGAACTGGTCCCGCATAATCGACGCCACAATGGTAGAACGCTGGCGTTGGTGATAACCTATATCCTGGTAGGTCGGCCATTAGCTGTTGAGCTGCCTGTTGCCGGTGTCGACAGCATGTCACACATTTATGTATCATTCCTCGTATCAATACACGACTTCGTAATATCCAATATTTCTTCCTTAAATATTGTGTACAAAGTTGCGCGCCCCCGTGGCATAGTTCCTTATGAGCCCTTTCGGCTATTCTCCTGCTTATTAAGGCCCCTGGATCCAATACTATTGGTCTGCGCTGCTCTACTGACAACTGTGCATTCCCCAATCTTCCCGTTATTCTTACCAAACCTTTCTCGTCCATCCATGGCGTCAGCATCCATAGTCGGCTGGATCTCGATATAGCCTTCCCATTTTGTATTGCCTTGTATTCTTCCGGGAAAGATTGCTTCTGAGAGGCAATCAACCAGTAGTTCAAGCCATTGTCGATTTCTTCAATGGTTAGCTTCTTCACTGGTATCTCCACTTCCTTTATTTTTATAATTATTTCGTTCCCGTTGCCTGGTAATTGCAACACCTCGGGCGTATTTAATAGTCCCCCTCTTGTATCTTTATCATTACCTCTCCGCTTATATATAGGTGCGAAACATTGCCTACAAAATCGAATCACATATGCGGTAATTCTGCAGACAGATTCTATAGATGACACCTTTTCCAACAGACTCTTCGTTTCATCCTCCTCTAATCGGACGGTCATGAAAACGTTACTAACTTCTGTCGATCGTTCTCTGCATTCCGTTCGGACTTGGCTGTGGGTTTCCAAATCAATCCTTCTGGGGGTCCAGTCTGGCCATTCCTCTCTAGTACCTTCCAACATTGCTGGTCCTTGCCACCACAACTTGTTGTTTATCAAATTCTCCGCTTTTATTCCACGGGAGATTAAATCTGCTGGGTTATTTTCCGATTTAATATGCCGGAATTGCTCTACTATCGTTCCCCTCAGGATTCGGCTCACCCGATTAGCCACGAATGTCCTTAGCTCGTTGACCGGTTTCCTCAACCAATATAGTACAATTTCCGAGTCCGTCCATATATATATATTGGCTTCCTTGAACATGGGTGTTTCCATTAGCCTGGGAATTAGTTTAGTCCCCAGTTCAACTGCGCATAGCTCCAATCTCGGAATTGTGACCAATTTGATAGGGGCTACTCTACTCCGGGAACATAACAACTTAGCTGACCATTGATCTCCGACACATACTCTGGCGTAGACCACCGCTCCATATGCCTTGGTCGAGGCGTCTGAAAATATGTGAATCTGCATCCTGCGGCTAGCAGATGTCTCCAGCCATCTGGGTATCCTTAATTCGTTGATAAACTTAAGTTCGTCATAGAATATCTTCCACTCTTGCCTCAAGGATGTCGGCAAGGATTCGTCCCAACTGCTGCCCATACGCCACAGCTCTTGAATGAACAACTTGGCTTTCATTGTAACTGGCGTCACCCATCCCTGTGGATCAAACACCCTCGCTGCTTCGCTTGTTATGTAACGCTTTGTCATGAGATTCGGTTGATCCCGCTCTTGCACCTTAAATCGGAATTCATCTTCCACGAAATCCCAAATGACCCCTAGTACACTCGTGTTGTTTTGTAGTTCGACAACCTTTGCTTCCATCTCCTCCTCCATTACCTTCAAGCAATTGGAACGCCATTTTGTTAATTCGAATCCACCTCCTCGAAGTATTTTTGTTACATCCTTCTTTAACTCCATCGCCTCACCTTCCGATTCCACTGATGCTAACATGTCATCCATGTAGAAATCCTCGTTCACCACCTGAGCTGCCTTCGGCTTCTTCTTAACTGCTTCAACGGCACATTGATTTAAGGCCTTGACTGCCAAATATGGTGATGAGGCTAGCCCATATGTCACTACTGTTAGCCAATAATCTCGGAGTGGCTCGTTAGGGTCCGCTCGCCACACAATTCGCTGTAGATTCCAATGAATAGGTTGAATTCGTACTTGTCGGAACATTTTACAAATATCGGCCGATATTGCTATTCTCCCAGTGCGGAATTTGATTATTATGTCGAGCAGGTCCTTTTGAAGTCGTGGTCCTATGTATTGAATGTCGTTCAATGAATTCCCGTTGCTGGTCTTGGCTGATCCGTCGAACACTACCCTAAACTTGCGGTCCACCGCAACCGCGTGATGTGGGATGTAATTATGCAGTTCTCCCTGTACTACTGGTGTAGCCTGCATCATATGCCCCATCTTCTCATATTCTTCCATGAACTCGACGTATTTTTGTCTATATTCTGGGTCTCGTTTAAACTTACTCTCCTGACTGAAAAACCGCCTTACCGCCATAGCCTTTGACTCACCCAATTCTGCCTCTGGGCGTAATGGAATACTAACGCTGTATCTGTTGTTTTCTTTTATAACTGTCTCCCTAAAATTGTCCTCACAGTATTGATCTTCCATAGATATTGGCCTCTCCTCCATTTCCTCGACTTCCCATAATCTTTGGATCAAACTCCTTATCTCTTCCTTGACTACCACTCCTATAGTCCTTGGTTCTTCTTCTGGACTCGCGAACCCTCCTTCACCTGAAATGATCCATCCCAATGAAGTGCTCTGTGCAAGCAATCCTGTTGAACTTCGTTCCATGCCTGGCTTAATGTGTGCTGCGGCTATCTCTGTTCCAATTACCCCCTCTATACTACCTTGCTCGAAATACCGCGGATCGGCTAAATCCTGTTTCACCGTATCGCTAAATTCCCCCGGTTGGAATGATCTCTGCGGGTGATCTGGTATCAAATTCATTATGATCACAAACCTTTTTGTAGTAATTGTCTGCCCCAACTGGCCATGCCACAACTCCAACTGCACTTCTCCTTTCGTCCTAGCAGCTTTGCCATCGATACCCTTTATTCCTACCTTTGCCGCTGATCGAACTAGTTTTAGTTCTTTTACTACGCTATTCGTTATTATATTAACCTGGGCTCCTGTGTCCCAGATCATCCTGATTGGCCGGGAGAAGGTTTGTCCAAATCTTAATCTTACCCACACCGTGGCTAACACAACCTGCGGTACTTTACTCACCACCTGGCATACCGACTGAATCTTGTGTTCCGAGGCCTTCAGTGGGTTTAATTGCTATTGATTGTTTCCTCTGCCTGAATTGTAGGCGTTAGATTGTGGCTGTTGATTGTGCCTCGCTTTATTGCACAACATGAAATGATGGGTTGCTCTTCCCTTTGGACAACCAGTGCAGCCTTCCTGGCTGCATTCTGCGGCTCTATGGCCTGGATTTAGACAACAGCGGCATACCCTGCTCCTGTGGACTGCGGTCCATCGCTCTGGTAAGCTTATTCTCTTAAACATGAGACATTCCTCTAGTTTGTGATTGTTCATACAACCTTGCATAACACAGCTTCGCTGTCGAAATTCGGGCCTTGCGATCCCGAGTGGGAAGCTTTCATTGGGTCTATTCGGTGTTGCCTGGTTATATCGCGGGATCTGCTGATCTTTACTCGTTGTACTATATGGCTGGAATCGCCGACTCTGGAATCGTTCGGTACGTCTTCCATGTTGTTCCTTCATACGTGATGATTCCTGGTCGCCTTGGGTACTTCCCCCTACTACTTCGCTCTCTACTTCCCTTCGACCCTTTGCTCTGGTTTCCAGGAAATTCTTAAAGGTGTCAAGTGTTGGTAGTAGGGTTGCACTTAGATTATTCCGGTGTTGTTCCCATGCATCCAAGGTATCTCTAGGGAGACGCTGTTTGGCGTGATGGATCCAGAATTGATCCCATATATGAGACTGAGGAGCGATTGTTTCCAATTGGCGCGTGCCGCTGGTTACCGAGTCTAATACGAGTCGTAGGGAATCGTATGTCTCTCTTTCTTGTTTCTTCACGGCCTGCATCCTTCCCAATATACTGTGAATGACATGGTAATCATCGTTGTATGTTTTCATTAATGTTTCCCATGCCGCCGTATAGTTATCGCTCGTCAGTTGCCACGGACCCAATGTTACCGCCGCCTTGCCTATGCAAGCTTGTTGCAAGTACAGTAGCTTATTGATCGGGTCGTAGCCTTTGTGGTGGACTTCCGCTAAGAATAAATCGCGAAAGGCCGGCCAGTCAGCCGGGTTACCGTTGAACTTATCCAATCGTGGCGGCTGGACCGATTCCACCTTTATTATCGTCGAAGGCTGGCTAAATGGTTCAATTATGCTCTGATCTTCACTAATTTGCCGAGTACTTCCTTCTTTATCCAGTCTATCCTGGACTCGCACCATTGCCTTGATGAATAGATCCTCGATCTCATGGTACAGTTCCCCTGTGACTAAGAGATTCCCCTCTGTATACAACCGGTCAGTCTCCTCGAACGACGTGAAATGCTGCCGCAATCTTTCCTGGCGCATTCTCAATTCTGAGGTGGACATCGCTCCACTCTCCTCTTCATCCATTATCTGGCTCGATAATCGTTTCAACGATTCGATGTCTTGTTCCCTTCGGGCGTATAACCTGTCTTGTTTCTCCGCCCTTCCCTCTTTTGCATCTCTCAACTGGGGTGGTCTCCCGACCTTCCTTTCCATGATTCCCTGTAACTATAATCTTAAATATTCCATTACGATGCTCCCTTTCCGTATCACCATTCTCCTGGTGAGTTGGTTCCCCTATTTTTTTCTTTTCTCAACCTTTCCTTTTCTCAATTTTACAGCTTCCTCGCATTGAGGACGTGATTACCCTACCTTCCTTATTTTTACCCTTCCTGACCAAACCTTTACTAATTGCTCTTTTCTTTTTAACAAAATTACTCTATTAAACAATATAATCCATTTCTTTTTATTTATAAAACATCAAAATACAACTATTCTTAGTGGATATCACCAATTCTTCTCCTAACTTCGCCTCCCCCGATACAACCCTGCTTCTTGCGGTACAACTTAGCTTCTTCTGATACAACCTTGCTTCTTCTGGTACCACTTTGCTTACCTTCGCGCACTAACCCCGATTCCCCGGGTTCTTTGGGCACAGCACACTGTTGTGCCGAGTACCGCATCTTTTACATGCGCCTGGCTCACTACATGTAAACGAGGAGTGCCTTGGATACAAGCAATGTAAGCAAACTCCTTTACTCAATGCCAGCCTCCATCTTTCACCCAACCCAGGCTCCATCATCCTCTGACACCGATACATTTTATGGGACCCTTCGCATAATACGCATCGGCCGTGATCTCCTTTCGTGCTCGTGAATATCTCGGAATATCCTATCACTCTGCTGTTGTCACGTGGCAGTGGGTAAGGTAGCGCATAAGCCATTGGCGGATAGGCTACTCCTTTCTGTGGGCCCGTTGCTCTTGTTTGGGGTGCCGATAAATATTGTGCGGGCACAGCTCCTTTGTTTCTACCTGGGCTTCTCCGATCGGACTTTCTTCCCATCGGTACAAAATTGTTGCTCCGGATCACCGCAGAGGGTAATCGCCCCATCGCTACCGGTGTCCTAGTCGCCACTTGGATCTCCTTGACGGAAGTTGTCGACCCGCCCAATGCCGATGCCTCTTCTGGTTTTCCCTTTTCCTTTGGAAAGGTGTCCCAATCTACCGCTGACCATCGTTTTGGTGAGATGGATCTCAGTACTACCGCCAGCCTTTCGTTCCTCTCTTTGTCCTTATACCGCGCTTTGCTGATCTCTATCGAGAGTTTCCTGTATTCCACTAACAACCGGTCTATATTGGAGGTCCTTGTCATTTCCACTTGTCTGGCAACACTTCGTCGGATGCCATTCACTTCCTCGCCTATTTCCCCCAGCTCCCTCTGGTTATACAGCCTGCCCACTACCTTGCTCCGTATTTCTTCCAGTTGATCCATCTTGGCCCTGATGTACCCTTCCACAAACTGCTCTGAGTTTCCGCTGGCCATTTTTCTAAAAAACTCCTTGCTTTACAACATTGCTTATACTGAGTTTCACCATTCTTCCTGATCACACATTAATATCATTCAACCTTCGACCCTCTCTTTCCTCATTAAATTCATGACCTTGCTTCCTCCGTTCTATCTATTTAGTTCCTTGTTACAACTATTCTCCCTTTCTTTCACTAGCATTATTACCCTATTATGAACCTATATCCACTTTTATCACATGAGTCGGAGCCAATCCGGAAGAGCGGTAACACGTATGGCCATACTATCATAATTAATTTTACTCGACAACAAAAAAAATGCAATATAAAATAAACACGCTCAACCTTCATAACTTCCTTCTCAGCAATGATACCCTAAACTAAATAGTTCTTTCACTGAATCTACTATGCTATTCTTAATATCTTATTATCTTCCATGGTGCCTATGTTTACTTATCAACTCCCTTACTACCTCTCTTCAATTTATCGTATCCTTTACCACTTACGATCCTGGTATTCGCCTGTATATCCCTTCACATTCCTTCTGCATTCCTAATCCAATGGTCTGCATTTCCTCATGTTTCTTCTAAACTCCTCACTACTTCGCACACTCTCTCTTACGACCTTTCTTTTCTTCCTTTACTTTCAGCTCAACCTTTCCTCCAATATTTCCCACTTTCATACTACTTTTCCCTGATTCGATTCCTTCTAACTATTATGCTCTTGAGTTTAACCATCGCAACCAACATGCGGACTCAACTCTTTCTACCTCTGGTACGGTTGAGTTTACTCATCGCATCTAATATGCGGCCTCAGCCCCATTCTCCCTATCGTTTGCATTAGCCCTCATTAATGAGCATGTTTTCCTGGATACCGGTACTTTCGGCTATAACTATTATTTGCCTTGACCTATCCATCGAGCCCATTTTCCAACATAACCACCTCGCTTCATAACCGTCATTCGAGCACATTTCCAAAATAATGACTTTCCTAAATTAACGGTACTCTCGATTTACCATTCGAGCATATTTCAAAACTTAACAATACTCTCGCTTTATTAGCCGAGCACATTTTATAACATAACAATACATACTCTCGCTTTATCAGTCGAGCACATTTTTTAGCATAACGCTACTCTCGCTTTATTAGTCGAGCCTATTTTCCAAAATAACCATACTCTCGCTTTATCAGTCGAGCACATTTTTTAGCATAACGCTACTCTCGCTTTATTAGTCGAGCCTATTTTTTAAATAACGACCTTTCTAAATCAACGGTACTCTCGATTTACTATTCGAGCACATTCTCTATAATATCGGTACCTACTCTCGATTTCCCAATCGAGCACATTTTCAAAATAACGACCTTTCTAAATCAACGGTACTCTCGATTTACTATTCGAGCACATTTTCTATAATATCGGTACCTACTCTCGATTTCCCAATCGAGCACATTTTCAAAATAACGACCTTTCTAAATCAACGGTACTCTCGATTTACTATTCGAGCACATTTTCTATAATATCGGTACCTACTCTCGATTTCCCAATCGAGCACATTTTCAAAATAACGACCTTTCTAAATCAACGGTACTCTCGATTTACTATTCGAGCACATTTTCTATAATATCGGTACCTACTCTCGATTTCCCAATCGAGCACATTTTCAAAATAACGACCTTTCTAAATCAACGGTACTCTCGATTTACTATTCGAGCACATTTTCTATAATATCGGTACCTACTCTCGATTTCCCAATCGAGCACATTTTCAAAATAACGACCTTTCTAAATCAACGGTACTCTCGATTTACTATTCGAGCACATTTTCTATAATATCGGTACCTACTCTCGATTTCCCAATCGAGCACATTTTCAAAATAACGACCTTTCTAAATCAACGGTACTCTCGATTTACTATTCGAGCACATTTTCTATAATATCGGTACCTACTCTCGATTTCCCAATCGAGCACATTTTCAAAATAACGACCTTTCTAAATCAACGGTACTCTCGATTTACTATTCGAGCACATTTTCTATAATATCGGTACCTACTCTCGATTTCCCAATCGAGCACATTTTCAAAATAACGACCTTTCTAAATCAACGGTACTCTCGATTTACTATTCGAGCACATTTTCTATAATATCGGTACCTACTCTCGATTTCCCAATCGAGCACATTTTCAAAATAACGACCTTTCTAAATCAACGGTACTCTCGATTTACTATTCGAGCACATTTTCTATAATATCGGTACCTACTCTCGATTTCCCAATCGAGCACATTTTCAAAAAAACGACCTTTCTAAATCAACGGTACTCTCGATTTACTATTCGAGCACATTTTCTATAATATCGGTACCTACTCTCGATTTCCCAATCGAGCACATTTTCAAAATAACGACCTTTCTAAATCAACGGTACTCTCGATTTACTATTCGAGCACATTTTCTATAATATCGGTACCTACTCTCGATTTCCCAATCGAGCACATTTTCAAAATAACGACCTTTCTAAATCAACGGTACTCTCGATTTACTATTCGAGCACATTTTCTATAATATCGGTACCTACTCTCGATTTCCCAATCGAGCACATTTTCAAAATAACGACCTTTCTAAATCAACGGTACTCTCGATTTACTATTCGAGCACATTTTCTATAATATCGGTACCTACTCTCGATTTCCCAATCGAGCACATTTTCAAAATAACGACCTTTCTTCATAACCGTCTAACGGTATTTTATTGCTAACCGTCTAACGGTATTTCATTCCTAACCGTCTAACGGTATTTCCTTCCTAACCACTCTTCACTATCATTCACGTTTTCCCACTGTACTTATTTTCCACGTGGATATCATTTTCCGCATCTAAGATGCGTACTCCTGATCTCCACGGTACCGATTTTCCGCGCGGTTTCACGTTTGCCTATCTCTCTCTCACCCTTTTAACTATACTTTTCCTATCCAACACGCTTATATTAACCAATTTGCACATCACTTTTACTTATTTCACTATTAATTACTATTACTTTCCGCTTACCACTTTCCTTCCTCGCGACGACACACAACTTTGCACTTGCTTACTGTTATTTGATTATTAGACTGAATTTCTGGTCCCGGCTCGTCCCGGTTTCTGGCACCTTGATACGACTCTGCTTAATCCGCTTGCTTTTCCACAAACCCGCGTGATTCCTTAATAGAAATTTCCCAAATTCCTTTAGTCCGAAACTATAACCCCTTTTTCCAATACAAAAACCAAAATTCCCTTTTTTCACGATTAATTAATTTATTTTACTTTACTCTTTCGATCTCTACACCACTATGATCTTTTTTATATTAATTCCACATTTTTTATATTCCTTCTTTTTTCTATTACCACGACATACATATTCCTTATATACTTTTCATATTATATACATTTCTTTTGCATACATATTTTCTATGTACACAAATACTATTACAATTTTAAACGTAACATTTATCTCTACAGGATCGCATAGAAGATGCTGCTTTTTTATACAATGCAAATTATATTATTTTCTATGTACACAAATACTATTACAATTTTAAACGTAACATTTATCTCTACAGGATCGCATAGAAGATGCTGCTTTTTTATACAATGCAAATTATATTATTTTCTACTACTCTATGGTTTTCCTTTTACGGCCGTAACACAATGTATTGACATTGAGGATACATGGAAACGGTTAAATACTCACCATGATAGTGCTCGAAGAGTTGTTCATGAATTAGCTACTGGAAATCCAATCCCATTTCCTTTTGAAAATATGGTCCCTATTCAAGGCGTGTCTGCTCCGTCAATGTGCAATCCGACAGGAAATGGTTTTTATGACAGTAACGGATATTACTGGCCTCAAGAAGTGTGTGCAGTTTCCGTAGAACCAAAGCCTGATAATTCAGCCACAAGGTATAGACCAACAATGCAAAATGTTTCTTTTAGGCAATCTAATTCACAAAACCCAACTAATTATCGTTTAGCTAAGCATTGCTTCGGTTGTGGGGCTCCAAATGTCACCAGGTTTACTTGTTTTACTTGCAATCGAAGTGTCGCGGAAAACCCCAAAAGGGAAGTGAGTCAACCTGGTACTCCTTCTTCCCCACAAACAGGAGTTACCAGGAGAATATTCGAGGAAGTAGCCACAAATACATGTCCGGAATTGCACCTCACGAAATCCTAGTCTCTGAATTAGATCCAAATTCGTCAAATTGTATCAATAATAATTCAAATAGTCACAATACTAATCACAACCCTCAGTCTACTCCATTCCGAATATCACAACAAATTAGTACACGTCTTTTGCATAATAGTCATAGTAATTCAGCCCAATTTCAACCAGATAAAATCCATAATTTCAAAACTACCCAATCTACTCAGACATCTGACATATTTCATCCCAAATCTAAAATTCGTTGCCGCACAAAAAAGTATTGGAAACTTCGCAAGACACTTAAGACAATGGTTGCGGAATCGGTCTTCAGCCTAAAAGAGGACAAGCGGCCTTATGCCAAAGTAATGTTAGCAGGGATACCCTATACGGGACTACTAGATAGTGGCGCGAATGTCAGCGTTCTGGGTTCCGGATCCGAAAGCTTCTTAGAACAGAACAACTTCCATATATATTATCTTCCATCATTTTTGCATACTGCGAGCGGAGAAAAACAGAGGATTATCGGTCACGTCATGCTGCCAGTTTCCTATAATGGAAGAGAGAAGCGTTTGCGTTTCCATATTGCGCCAGGACTCGTTCAACCGCTTTACCTGGGTATGGATTTCTGGCATATGTTCGGACTGGCTCCGACAGTAGTCGAAACAATTAATATGGAAGGACCTAGCATACCAACTAATCAACATAACCTTAACATTGACCAAAAACATCTGTTAGATCAGATAGTTGAGAAGTTTCCCAGTTCCACAAGAGATGGTTTAGGTCGAACCAATTTGGTTACACATTCAATAGAAGTGAATGGTGCTAAACCGATAAAACAGCGGTATTATCCGGTTTCACCAGCTGTGCAGGCGGAGATTTGTGGGGAGCTGGATAGGATGCTTGGATTAGGAGTGATAGAGGAAAGTCAAAGTTCATGGTCCTCACCTATCGCTGTTGTCCGAAAAGGCAATGGTAAGGTGAGGCTATGTCTTGACGCCCGGAAAGTGAATGAGGTCACGGTAAAAGATGCTTATCCACTGCCGTTGATCGAGGGATTGCTAAGTCGATTGGACCAAACCAAGTATATTTCCTCCATCGACTTAAAGGATGCCTTTTGGCAAATCCCTCTCAACGAGCAGTCCAGGGATAAAACCGCATTCACTGTTCCGGGCCGACCCCTCTATCACTTCACGGTGATGCCCTTCGGCCTGTGCAACGCTCCGCAAACGTTGTGTAGGTTGATGCACAAAGTGATCCCGTTCCATTTGCATGACCGAGTGTTTGTCTATCTAGACGACTTGCTCATTGTTTCGTCAGACTTTAACGAACATTTATCTTTGTTAGCAGAAGTAGCCAGACTGCTTAAATCTGCAAATCTAACAATAAATTTGGATAAGAGCAAGTTCGTTCTGAAAGAGACTAAATATCTCGGTCATGTGATTGGTAACGGGATCATCCGCATGGACCCAGATAAGGTAAATTCCATTGCAGATTATCCAACTCCTAAAACTACAAGACAGCTGCGTCGATTTCTCGGATTGGCAGGATGGTACCACCGCTTCATTTCTGGGTTTGCCACAATATGTTCTCCGCTTACCGATCTCTTGAAGAGAAACCAACAGTTATCTTGGAATGAGGAGGCAGACTGTGCATTTCGTAAATTAAAAACCGCTTTAACAACAGCGCCCGTGCTCCGTAACGCCAATTATTCTAAACATTTTTTTATTCAATGTGACGCCAGTGCGTTCGGAATAGGAAGTGTTCTTTTTCAGAAAACGGATGAAGGCGAGGAATACCCCATTGCGTATTATTCTCATAAACTTAATTCTGCTCAGCGAAAATACAGTGTCACTGAACTTGAATGTTTGTCGGTCGTTATGAGCGTTAAGAAGTTTAGGCCATATGTGGAGGGGTATGAGTTTACCATCATTACGGACCATTCGAGTTTAAAATGGCTTATGGATCAGCGGGACTTGTCAGGACGCCTAGCAAGGTGGAGCCTGAAATTGCAGGGCTATAACTTTAATATAGAATACCGTAAAGGTTCTCAGAACATAGTTCCAGATACGCTCTCCCGTATTCATCTCGAAGTGTTGACGGAAATGGATTCTTCTGATGCTGGTGCACGCATGCCTCCCCTACATGTTGACCTGGATGACAAAGCGTTTAGTGATACTGTTTACGTTGGCAGAATTAATGCTTTAAAGAAGAATACCGGCATAACAACTAATTTTAAAGAAGTAAATGGCAAATTATACATCCAACCCAGTGCGAATCAGAACAGTTTAACTGATATATCTGAGTGGAAATTAGTGGTGCCAGATCCACTTACACAATCACTTTTACAAAAAGCACATAATTCACCTTCAAGTGCACATCTGGGTTTTTCCAAAACATTAGAAGTGTTACAACGACAATTTCATTGGACTAATATGGCAAAAGATGTTCGAAAATATGTTCAAAATTGTGAAATTTGTAAAGCGATTAAACCAACTAATTACATCACTCAGCCACAAATGGGTAAATATTTCGAAATTCAACGTCCTTTTCAAAAGATTTTTATAGATTTTATAGGTCCGTATCCCAGAAGTAAACAGGGGAATACATATATATTTATAGTGCTTGACAAAATATACTAAATTTGTCCTACTGGAACCTTTAAGAAACGCTACTTCGAACCACGTTATTTCCTTTTTAAAGAAACGCGTTTTCAATATTTTCGGAGTCCCGGAATATATTGTTTCAGACAATGGCAAACAGTTCCAGGCCCACATAGTTTCCGATTTTCTGAAAAAGTATGGCGTTACTCATATTTTTACACCCAAGTACTCACCTCAATCAAATGCGTCGGAGAGGGTGAATCGAACGATCATTTCAGCCATTCGGGCCTATTTACAAGATAACCATACAAATTGGGATGCCCACTTGGATGAAATCGGTTCAGCATTAAGAAATGCCATTCACAATTCAACAGGCTTCTCTCCACATTTTCTCACATTCGGACAGCATATGGTGGGACATGGGTCAGCTTACAAAGTAATGCGTGAAACTAACATTTTGGATGATAGACAAGCTTCAGTAAACGATATTTGCACACGACTATCTATAGCTCAGGAATTAGTCCTATCTCACCTAAAATCAGCGTATCAACGTAATGTTACAAGATACAATTTGCGGAGTAAATCTCGTGTGTTTGAACCTGGTGAGAAAGTGTTCGCCAAGAACTTTGTACAGAGTAATGCGGGTAATAACTTTTCTGCAAAATTAGCACCAAAATTTGTAAAAGCGACCGTAACCAGAAAGATCGGAAATGTTTCTTATGAGCTTTGTGGATCAGATGGAAAAAGTTTGGGGATATACCACGCGAAGGACATTCGATGACAAAGCCTTTAGATACTCATTCAAATTTTGTTTATGTAACAATATAATTGTTGTTAGCTGAAGAAAAGAAAGTATTGTTTGTTTGTATGCTTAGATTCCCGGCTTTGAGACTCACTCAGGGTGTTGGGTCTGCCCCACGATTTGTGGCAAGTGCCAGCTATGGTTCTAAATTTCTCCTTACTCAAACTTGGTTGTGTTTTTTTTTGTTAATGGATTTTGTTTGTAATTGTACGAAAATAATTCCAAATATAAAACGATCAGTAAAAATGTATTTTAATCAGCTAAGCTATGTATGTATATAGGAAATTAAGTAGTAGAATATTTACTTGAATATTGATTGTATATTATCAGAATCTATGTATAATAAAAATAAATAAATAAATAACAATAAGTATGTAAATGTATGTAAAGGTAATGCAAATGTAACTTATATAGAATGATGAAGGGGAGAAATTAGCAAAAACACAAAAAAGAACGATTGGCATTTTTTTGAGATGAAAGGGGTCAGTTGGTTTTTGGCGATTGAAATAAAAACATGATTAATTAAAATAAATTTGAATAAGTTTAATGATAAAACATAAATATAATAATATTTGATTCAAAATAAAAATATAATAAAAATTAAAATTATAATTCGATAAAAAAAAACATATCGGAATACAGTATAAGTCGCTGTTTAATCATAATATTCCCGTACATACGTATATTAATAATAAGAATTACATCTAATAATTGGAAAAAAAAAAATATATGTATGAACAACAATAACGATACCATAATGAATTCGAGAAGGACAATGCGTCGTAAGATGGCCGTATGCAGCTTTGTTAAATAAAAACTAAAATTCCCATGCAGTGCGGATTATCAAACTTGGATTTTGGAATCATCGCTTCGTAAATCGGATCCGCAACGTTAATTAAGGTTCTTTCTTTTATTTATTTAATAATTTAAGTTTAGTTAAAAACGTTATTGGTAAATGGGTTTTAGAATTAGTAAAATTTAGTGTAAGTTATGTATAATTATTGTACTTCTTTTATGACCAAGATTTTTGTTTGAATTTTTATTGTTAATAAACTTGGTTCATAAATTTAACAAATTAAATTGATAGTGTTCCGTTATTTTTGGATTTATTTTCTTGTGAGGAATTTTTCTTCTATGGATAATATTTTAGTGCAAAATATGAGTGAATAATTTTTATTAATATTTCATTGGTGATGATGTGCGGTGTATGAGCGAGCAGTGAATCAAATATGTTTTCTTTTTTTTTTTTTTTTTTTTTTTTTTTTTTTTGTTAAAGTTTTAATCGAACAGCAATATCTAGCTCTTTCGTAGTCCCAGAGAAGAACCCCCCCCCAACACGACTGTAAATTAGCCGGCTGAAAAATGCTGTCTGGGGTAACTACGAGGGAGTCTGCAGCAGGCTTCTGGTTCATTATTGTAATGTGGTTAGAAGTCTGTTACAATCCTTTCTTTTGAAAACCTTGGAAAGGCTGCTGGATGTATACATTAGAGATAAAATAGGTACCAGGAAGTGGACACCGTCTCAGCATGCGTACATAAAGAGTAGATCAGTGGACACTGCTCTGCACGCCTTGGTGTGTACGATTGAGAAATCGATTAATTCGAAGGAATCCTGTTTGGTGGCCTTCCTGGATATAGAGGGCGCCTTGTGAAAGCGGAGGCAATTAAGGAGGGATTGTCATTTTTGGAGGTGGACGTTCCTCTGAGAAGGTTAATCAATTATATGCTAGGAAGCAGGATTGTTAGCTCGAAGTTGGGGGACTTCATCATCAAGAGGCGAGTAACTAAGCGAACCCCGCAGGAGGGGGGGGGGGGGGGTTCTGCCCCCTCTTCTCTGAAACATAGTGGTAAACGGGCTACTACTAGAATTGGAGAGAGGGTATTGAAGTTATCGCTTACGCAGATGGCGTAGCTTTAGCCGTTACCGGGAAATTCCTGGGCACGATTGTAGACGTAACGCAGAATACGCTTACCATCGTTGCAAAATGGGCTGACAAATGTGGACTTGGTATTAACCCGTCCAAGACAGAGCTGGTACTCTTCACTAAGAAATACAAAATCCCGGTAGTATTACTTTCTACTTTACATGGCACGAGACTTGCTTTTACTGATAGGCTAGATATCTGGGCATTATCTTAGACAGTAAGCTTAGTTGGAGGCCCAACATGTTGGAGAGAATAAACAAAGCTACTATAGCTGTATACTCCTGAAGGAACGCCATTGGTCATAGATGGGGTCTGAAGCCGGAGCTGGTACACTCTGGCTTTACACCGCTGTAGTGAGACCTGTACTCATGTACGGGGTGGGTGTTTGGTGGCCAGCTCTGGACAAGATAACTTATAAAAGTAAGATTGAGAGGGTGCAAAGAATGGATTTTATGCTTGTTAGCGGGGCATTGAGGTCGACACCGACAAGTGCCTTAGAGGTTATGTTGCACCTTCTTCCGGTCGACATTTTTGGCAAACAGATGGCGGCAAATACGGCTGTACGACTTGCAGCCATCTCTCAGTGGAGGTGTCTTAGTACAGGACACTCTACTATCGTTAGATCGTTGAAGGATGGGCTGGCGAATCTTGACTACATTAATCCTACTCTACGCTTCGAGAAGCGATTTCAGACCTCCTTCCCTTCAAGGGAATCCTGGAGGGATAGACCGTTATCGGAAACCGAAGCGTTGCAATTCTTCACAGATGGCTCCAAGCTAGACGGCAAAGTGGGAGCTGGAGTATTCTGTGACAGATTAAATGTAAACATTTCTATTCGTCTCCCTGATACTGCAGCGTGTACCAAGCTGAAGTCGTAGCGATTGAGGAGGTCATGACGTGGTTGAAGCATAATGTGGTATCCTCAGATGATATCGCAATTTATGTGGAGAGTCAAGCGGCGATCCGGTCGTTAGAATCGGTGTCTTTGGCGTCACGGGTGGCGTTGAGTTGTCATTCATCTCTAAATGAGAAGGGTGAGCATTTCAATATCCAGGTAATCTGGGTCCCAGGTAACTCGGGCGTCATGGGGAACTGGAGGGCGGATGAACTTGCTAGGCACGGTACGACTCTCCAACTGCAACCGGAAAGGGCAAGTCTGGGGAGGACTATCACAGCGTTGAGACAAGCACTTGGGAAGCAGGCGCTATCCTCAGCGGGAGAAAGCGTCTAATACCCTCACTTGTAGAGTTGCAAGACAAGTTTGGCCAAAGCTGGACTTGGGGCGCACTAGGGCATAATATCCCTACGCAGAAGTAAATTAAGAACGGTCGTAGGAATTCTCATGGGACACTGTCTTTTTGGAGAACATGCAAGAAGGCTGGGTCTGGAGGCAAATGACTTCTGCAGAAGCTGCTTGGACGAAGAGGAGGAAGAGACGTTGGTCCACTTCCTTTGCTCGTGTCCAGCATTGGCACTCAGAAGGCACAAACACTTTCAGTAAGTTCAGGATGGACTGCCTCTCGAATCTCGAAAACATTAAAGTGAGGGACGTCTTGCACTAAATAAGTAGCTCGAAATGGTCCAATAGGGGTAAAGGGGATATATTCTGTGGTATCACAATGGAAAGTCACCGATCTAAGTGTGCCTAAGCAGCCACTCCAACCTAACCTAACCTAACCTCTTAATTTTGTACGAACAAATTCAATTTTTTTTTTTTTTTAATGTTTCAAGTACTTCCAGAATTTTCATAGTTCGATAATTCAGAAGAATATATTAAACCCAAATTTGGTTTTAAATACCTAAATAAAAATAATTTGACACAAAAATTAAAAACGAATCAAGTTCGGGTCGGGGTGCGCTCGAATTAGAGAAACTTGCAAAAATTGAATTTTGACAAATTTCAAAATTGTTTAGCTTTAACCTTAGTTTAATCATTTCGTTATCCCTCTCATGTACTCCACCCATATCTCCACCTAAAATATTTGGTTCCGAAGCATTTTACAGCATGGATATGAGACGTCTGAGATCCTTGAACAAAAATGCCCAAAATGCTTGTGGCGGTACAGAGTATCCGCTGGTAAAACAGAATCGCTTTCGGATGATATATCCAAAAACGACCGCGAAAAGTAGCTTCTTAAGAATAAAAATAAAATCATTTTTTGATCCGAGTAAAATCAGTTTTCGAGTTAAAACGAAATCGCTAACCGATTAAGCGTAACCGATTAAGCGTAATATTAATTAAACTAAATAAAACTTTTGTTAAGTGTAAAACAAACGCTTCGGTTTTTTTATTGAATTATATTGTGGAAGGTGCCTCGGTCGCCATTACAACGAGCACGCCACTCATATACGGACGAGATTACGATCATCGACCACCATCACCACATGCTTAGCTGTAAATTCATTATTACTGAATATTTGGGGGCCGCAATATCAAAAAGTTTAAGAAGCACTGCTTATTATATAGGAAAGATACCTTGTCTACTGGACCAAAGGCCTAAAAGTTTAATTTTAGAACTTATAAAACATATTTAACAACCAAACCGTTTTCAGAAATTTTTGAAAATTAATTTTGAGATGTTCCAATGTCCCGATATTACAAAATCCGACACTGTTCTGTAGTATTCCATCAAGTATGGTATGATATGGGATACTCATCATCCTTTAGAATGAAAATTTCAAATGTTTTGGGTCAAAGAATATTGCAAATAACGAAACATTGAAGCCGCTTACACGAAAACTGTCGTCAGTAATTTTTTTTGGTAATTTTGCATTGACGGAATTAATTTTTCATCTTTCTAAAAAAATGTTCGCTGAGGGGGCGAGTAGCAGGGGCAGCAGAGACGGAACGATTTCAACAACAACGACAAGCAACACTACGTACAGTTAGTACAAATTTGGGTGACCGCATGGGAACATGATGATGGAACCAAATCTCGCCCCCCTCTCACAACCGCCGATGGAAAAAATGGTAGAGGGAATAATGATAGTTGTTTACAGCTTTTCAGAAAAAAAAAAGAGTTTGCGGTACCAGAAAATTTGTGTTGTCATTGTGTCGTCTTCTTACAGGTTGGAGCAGTAGAGATGAACTTTAAAATTGTATTGTCTTGTGTTAAATAAATCACTAAAAAAATATATTACTAATAAAAATAACTATCAACTACTTTTAGGTGTCTGGAACCGGGTTGAGTCTTTGTTGCTAACATTCTTTCCCATCCCTCGATCTTGTTATATGTAAAAAGGTGTACGACGTGGCTAGGGGCGGATATCACAACTATTAGACTTATGTGGTTATCAATGTGGCGCCTTTCTTTACGGGGTTTGGCTTCATGAAGAATGGTGTCGTGTTGTGTGTAACATGGGTATAGTGAGTGATGTGTTGTGATATTCGCATTTATAATACGGGAGACTTGCTTAATGCTTGATCGTACATCGCAATCAATCAATCAATCAATCTTTCTAAAAAATGTTGGCTGTTAAGTTCTTCTGTTTCGAAATTACCAAAAAAAATTACAGCTTTAGAGTATGCGGCGTGAATGGTCAAAATTCTTAGCAGCATGAGGAAAGAATATGAAACCTAAGCAATTATAAAAAATAATAACAAAAATTGTTTCTTATTGACTATTTATTTAGTTATTTGAAATTCTAAAGTTCCAATAGGTAATTTCATTCGGTAATTAATTGGCCAACTTACCCTGAAACAATATATCATAAATGCATAAGTTGTTTTATGATTAAATCAAAAGCTCAGAACTCATTCACTCCATACTTATTGCAATCAATAAATAGATAACGCAAATAAAAAAAAGGTCAAAAGAACATTCGTTAGTTTCATTCACTACCTAAAATCTTATGGCCCTTCATCGGTTAACCTTCGCATGGGCAGGATTTACAAATGTAAATATTTCAATTTTTCTTTTTGAATAACTACGACGTTTTTCCTTCATCTGGTAATTCTTCCTAGTCAGTGAATATTTCTTTGTTTTGTTTTAGAAAAATGCATTTTATATAGAAAAACAAAAAAAAAATCTTAAAAATTTTCCATACAAAACAGACACAGAAAAATTATCTTTACAGGCGTAAAAAAATTGCTGCCCATGCGAAGGTTAAACTTCCACTAACGACATCCTCACCAACAAATTCAAAAAATATTTCCATTCAACTATCGCTATAGTATCACAATCCTTATAACTAAATAGAGAATTCATTCAAAATCTGCATTATCGATTTGATATCACCGCAAATAATTTAATACTTTTATTACATTTATTAATTAAAACAACGAAATTTTTCTGATGAAATAAACACAATACTTACTTGAATACAAAATGATTAATCAAAAACAAATTTTTTCTATAATTATTAAGACACTTTTACTGAGCGATATAATCGAACTAAAATTAAGCCGCATCACCGTGAAACTGACAGTTTGTGGATAATTTTTTGGCGATTCGTGATTTTTACCTAGAGCATAATGGCGAAATATTTCAAAAATAATATGTTTATTTAAATAATTGCTAAATAGTTAACCTTGAATATGGATCGCAAATTTGATGTTTGTAAATATTTTCATACAAAATAAATAAATATTTGAAGTTTCACAGCCGAATGAATTCATCATTTAACGAAAAATGGAACGTTATCTAGCGGCAAACATTTTAACAATAAAATTTAACGAACGATAAAAATTCATCTCACCGCCGATGTACAAAAAATTTTGTGACATGCTCTTTCATTTGGGTTTCCATTTTGAAAGAAATCACATCAATCGAAAAAATGTAAGTAAATTTAATAAAATTTATTCTTGGAAGTTTCGTTTTAAAATAGAATAAAATGGTTTTTATTGTTAATTAATTCGATTAAATGATTAATGATAGAAATTGTGTGTTATTTTAAAAGCAATTACATGATTTTATAATGTAACGTGACACGTGGTGTCTCCATTTTTATTACTCTCGATAATATGATGAAAAAAATACATATTTCTTTTGCGGTTTCCACAGAGGATATTAATTTATCCGAAGATGGCTTAAAGATGTCTGAATTATTAATATTTATATGTTTTAGTTTACTTATCTAGGACCATTTACTAATCGTTCGATTTCATTTTCATAGACAATATGGCGGACGCAGCTCCAGCCCGTGGTGGATTCCGTGGCGGTTTTGGTTCACGTGGTGGACGAGGAGGTAGAGGTGGCCGGGGACGCGGTCGTGGTCGTGGCAGAGGGCGTGGAAAGGAAGACCAAAAGGAATGGGTTCCAGTAACCAAATTAGGGCGTTTAGTCCGCAATGGTCAAATTCGTACATTGGAGGAAATCTATTTGTACTCGCTCCCAATCAAAGAGTTTGAGGTCATTGATTTCTTCTTAGGATCGGCACTTCGCGATGAGGTATTAAAAATTATGCCTGTACAGAAACAAACACGTGCTGGTCAACGTACTCGTTTCAAGGCTTTCGTAGCTATTGGCGATTCAAATGGTCATATTGGATTAGGTGTTAAGTGTAGCAAGGAAGTAGCAACAGCTATTCGAGGTGCTATCATTTTGGCTAAATTGTCGGTGGTTCCAGTTCGTCGTGGTTATTGGGGCAACAAAATCGCCAAACCACATACAGTACCATGCAAGGTTAGTATTTACACAAATTACATACATAAATTTTATAATGATGAGAAAGCCTAAAAACTTTTGCGGTTTCCACCAGAGGGATTTATCTCGTTGATGGTCTTAATGTCTGATTATTTTTTTAGAATATACTAATTAAAAGTAAATAAAACTGAAACTAAATTCAAAACAATTTTGTATCTCCAGGTTACAGGCAAATGCGGCTCCGTATCTGTACGTTTGATTCCAGCGCCCCGTGGTACCGGTATTGTATCTGCTCCAGTTCCAAAAAAACTTCTTATGATGGCTGGTATTGAAGATTGTTATACATCAGCTCGTGGCTCTACTGGTACTTTAGGTAATTTCGCGAAGGCTACTTACGCTGCTATTGCGAAGACATACGCTTATTTAACACCAGATTTATGGAAGGATATGCCTTTAGGACAAACTCCATACCAACAATTTGCGAACTATTTGGCTCAAACCCAAAAAGGTGGGGCCGCAGCAGAAGCAGCTCGTGCAACCGCTGAAGAATAAATTTGTAACCGCAATTAATAAAAAGCCAAAAGTGAATTTCACTTGAAATTAACCTGTTTTTATTTAAATTCCATTTTTTTCTTTTTTTGTTAGGAGCATATTAATAAAATGTTGGATTGCGTTATCTGGTGTATTTGTTGAGCCCTTTTGCAAAGTATCTCAATTTCTCCATGCCTAACCAAAACAAGGAATAAAACTTCGATAAGATATTAAGAACAAAATAGTGGAACTAGAAGAGGCCTCGTTAAAAAAAATGTATCACGTAATAAACGTCAGATCTTGTAACGCCTTGGAACCTCGTTTCTTTCTAATCTTTAGTGGCATGGAAAGTAACAGTTTACTCAATATTTTATTAAGTTTATTAACCATCCGGTTTCAAGAAATACATTGCAAACATTGATTGATGAGCTTCTATAATTTTAACTGATTTTGTTGGAGCACATATGATGACTTTGTCAATAGTACTGCGCCATCCAAGGCAACCTGTTTTGCTTCCTCTTGGAACAAATTTATAATCAATGATATATGTAAAACCGGCCCGCAAGCAGATTGATGAACCCAAATTTATTACTATTCCATAAAGGTTGATAGATCTACCACAATCTTTTGGAAAATGATTTATATTAATAATTATCGGTGTTTGGTCTAATCCATCTAACTCTGAATTTTGATATGAAATTGTAATGTTAACACTTTTAAGGTTCGTGGACTCGCAGTAATTGTAATCTGAACGATAGTAACACTTGCCAATAATAAATTCGGACAAGATCAAGTCGGAACGAATGAAAAACTTTGTTCGAAATGATGTTTCAAAATGAAATTCGTTTTGGTACAATTTTGGAAACTTTTCACGTTTCGTACAACTCCATATCCCGCTTCCATAATCAGATCCGAATATTTTATGGCCTCCAATATTTGCAATATCAATATCCGTTAAATAAGCTGGATAACTAGCTTGAATATCCCGCAACTCATCGTTCGACATGGTTGGAAAACGTATTAAACGAACAAATTTATCAAATTTTTTACGACAATCGGAAAATTTCATTTTGTTTTGAACGCAATAGTGTTCCATCCAACGACATAGGGCATTGGATATTTCCATTTCGGTTACTGTATTTGCTATATCGTCAAATTTTAAAATTTCTTCAACTATTTCTTGACGAGTCGTTAAAAATTCATCTGAAGCAAATATCTCTTTTAAATTACCAACTCTTAAAATGCTAAAAGCACCAAATAAAGTAATTTGGTCATTAACAAAATCACAATACTCTGCCAATTTTAAAAAATTGTAATTAAATGAATTTAGCATATAATTGACTAAACTTATGATTTTGTATTCTATTGCCAATTTCAATAATTCAAAACAATTATCCTCACTGATATCGCATTTGTCAGTGTATATAAACCGTATGCACTGGTAATACGTATCATATCCATAATCAGAAATCGTAATTTTTTTTTTTTCACAAACCGTTTGCTCCAACTGTTGTTGAAAAACACTGCTCCGCTTCATTAACTCTAATGAATGAGCATAAATCACTTTGCCATCGATTATAAACGTAATGTCCGATAGGAAATTTAAATTGAAAAACTTGTGCGACACTTCTTTCATTTTGTAAGGCTCGTGACTATTTTCAAATTCAATCTTTTTATACTTTTGCACAACATTGACTAATGCGATTACTTTGTAGTTATTCGCTAAGTTCAATAACGCATCGCAATTTTCTTCATTAAGAAAATCTTCGCAACTATCGGTGTAGATAAATCGAACAAAGTAATAAAAGTCATCATAGCAATAATCCGTAATCGGAATAACTTTTTTTTCAGTGCATGTTGCCTCCAATTGCTTTATAAATACAGGACTTCGTTTCATTAACTCAAATGAGTGAGCATAAATTTTTTTGTTGTCAACGATAAATGTAATGTCCGATAAGAATTGTGAATTAAAAAGGTGCTGCGATATTTCGCCCATTGCAAATGGCACCTTGTTGATTACATATTCCATTTCTGAAAAAACCAAATTTGGATAATTTCAATATAGAACAATTTTCATTTGAACCAATTTCAATTTGATTAGATGTTAGATGAGTTACCTGAATTTGTTTTTTTTTTAACTTTATTTAATATCTGGATTTAACTTTAAAACATCAGTGAAACCGCACTCCGCAGTGCTAATGCTAAGCTCGCTAACAAATAAATTCTTTAGTACGGACTGGACAACGAGATAATTTTAGCAGGGTTTGGTTTTTTCCCTTTTTACTAAATACGACGAGATTTTTCCCTTGAAGCCTGTCTCATTAAAATAGGTGGAGGTCTCATGAAATTTGTGGGCGACCTATGTGCAACCTAAAAAAGTTAAAACCCTGCCGGCCATGCGTAACGCAAACGTTCATTTTACGAATAGTCTCTTTTACTAAAGTGTTTGTAAACGTTACGCTAAAAATGTGTAGAAATGTTACATAGGACGTTATATTTTATCCCACTCTAACTTCATTTCGTAATACTGTACGTCAAACCCGATTGAACAACCAAAATTGATAAAAAATGATAAATTGATTTTAAATGTTACATTTTATTTTAAATCGCTTTGTGAAATTCAATAAACTCATTTTGTCGTCAGGTTTTTAATTAAATGTATATATTTTTTAATTATTTTTCTTTATAAATTATTTTGTTATTGAAACTATTTGGTTTTATCCAAATATTGGAGACACAAATAATTTTAGTTTGAGTTTTGTTGTGTTTGTGTTCTCAGACCAAACTTTGAAATATAAATTATTATTTATGTTTAAATAAATAGGCGACTGTGTAAATACCATATAAATATCTTAAAAAAGCAAATTTAATTTAATTTAAGTACCGAAAATTTCATAAAGAAAATAAATTCAAAATTGACAGCTGGAAACAAAAAAACCAAAAAAAAGTTGTTTTTTTTTGTGTGATAAATGAGTGCGTTTAATGCCAAAAGTGCTAAAACATATCATGATATTTTTTATCATTTTTGCCCGATAGAACGCTAGGATAAATGATACTCTTGTCACATCAGAAATGAAAAAAATTAGTATTGGTTTATAAAAACAATTTCGTAATGTGTACACCTTTTACGTAACATTCATGAACTAAAATACGTAACGTTTATGAGCCTTCTAAAATTAACATTACGTACAGTTTGGTTTGAGTATATGCCGTTGCGTGGACTAAATGATTTTTATCCTCCCATATTTTTTTGACACAATGTATTTTCAATTTTAAAAATAGTTTTAACAGTGCAATAATTCTGTCGAATAGGAACATTGTTACTGTCATTATATTGACAGTTTAATTATTGTTATTGTGATATAACCATTTACAGTAGTTTTCTTTTATAGCTAATATATTTGATGATTTAGTTTTTTATCAAATTTTATTATATTAAAATTTAAAGAAATTTGATAATAATGTAAATATGAACCATTAAAAATAAAAGTTCTCAGAAATAACTGTTTGATTTTTTTATTAATTTTTCCTGTGATTCCCGGGATTTCCCGACAATCGATTTTTAATTATTTTGGTTTCGAAAAAGTAATTCGATTCAGCATTATTTATACACAATCAAATTATGACTAAGATGAGCAGATTAATCAAGAAACTGGCTTCGAATCCAATTATGGAGCATACGAAAGTAACGACATAGAATCATTAGTAAATGCCAGGGAATATCATATGAGATCCCATTTAAAATAATTTGCTTCGTCGGATTGTTAAAATTTTCAAAATGTCTCCAATAAAAACTCCTTAATTCAAAAATATGTAAAAGAGCAACACATACGATAGACCTCCTTACAATTGTATTCTAAGAAAAGGTGGAATTTTTTAAAATTAAAAGATCGTATTGCCAAGGATAATTTTTTTTTTATTATTTTGATATTAATACCACGTTTACATTAGTAGAATAAAGGTATGTAGCAAAAAAGTATCGTCATGTGAACTCAAATTTAAATATTTAAATATTTTATTACATTCTTTTTTGATATTTCGGTAAAGTATGTATCAAAAAAGTATTAGTATATTACGTTGTAATGTGAACCCTAACTAATAACTATATGTTAATGTCATTCGTATATTTGTTATCAAAACAAAAATTTATTACGTTTTTATGTTTCTAACTGCAATTTCGGGTGTAAATCAAATAATTTGCCGACAAATCTAATAGAATTTGAGAAGAAATTCACAACACATAAACTGAATTGAATACAAAAGCCTATCTGTCAAAACAACAAACTTTTATAGTATGCGTTCACACTACAAATCGCAACACTAGTGTGAACTGCAGCGGAAAAATAATTAAATAGCAAAAAAGTACATACTTATTAGGTACGTATAATGTAAACGTGGTATAAATTAATAACAATATTGATAATATATAATTTAATAATCACCCCTATTATGATTGACAAAACGATCGACAATCGACACGACTCTCTGCTGCGTTTTCGTGTTCTCATTTGATATTAACAACATGAAAAACGATTGTCGATCGACTCGTCAATTATAATAGGGGAATAATAATAATTACATAATTACATTATGTAAAATACAAATTTCAAACAGAAAAAAATATGTACATATATAAAATATTTTTTTTATAACTGCACAATATATAATTATTAATTTGATTAAAAAACTATTGAAACCAAACCGATTGCACGTGAATAATTGTAATAAATATGCACTTATATGTTGCCTATAATTGGTCGGTCGGCGGAATCGGAGTACTCGTAGTATTTTGAATGTATAAAATCCCATTGGGTTTGATTTGGCTGTGGCCGCATATTAGTAAGTTCAATCCTTGAAGATTTAGGGCTACTGGATACTTTATAATATATGGTAGTGTTGCGACATTTTATGATTATACACTTCATTTTCATACATTTTTTTAAATACTTTATCACAAATAATAATTAATTATATATATATATATATATATATATATATATATATATATATATATATATATATATATATATATATATATATATATATATATATATATATATATATATTTTATTTATTGTCAATTGTTTTGTTTTGTTTGATAATTTTTAATCTTCACGAAACTATGCACAACTATGGGGTTACCAATTATGGGTATGGTATTATATCGTCGCGCTCGCAGAACGATTCACCAAATAGTGTAAAATATGCAATAGTATAAATAATGTAACCACCAATTTTTTATAGATATTTCCGTATATCTTCTGCTCCATGAATTTCACTAATACAATGGCGGAATATTATATTTTATATCATGGAGAAGAACATGAATTAAAAAATGCACTGAATGTTTTTATTTTTTTATTCAATTCAATTGACGATTGGAAATAGAGAGAAAGCACTACCTATCGGAATAAAATAAAGCTGTAATATCAAACAAAAATTAGAATCAGCGCTCGCAGAACGACTGAAATATGGTATAGTGGAAATTTTTTGAAGTTGTAATGCCGACAAATATTTTGTCTAAAATCACGGTTCCAATCGTCAATTATACAGCACTTATACAATTTTTATTTTTGTTTCTTTATATGGGTGCCCATATTAAGTCACGATAATTATTTATTTGTTCCTTATTTGTTACTTTAATAGAATATCGCGCATAAAACTGTATATATGTGTTGCTTGTTACGTATTCCTTTTTTAAGTGTCTTTTTTATTTTTATTTTATTTTTCGAGTAGAAAATAATACTTCACGACGCCTATCGGTGGTGGAAAACAATTTTTTCCATGTCAAAAGGAACAGGGTTGTGCACCTGATTTCTATGTTTTTTTTCGGTGCTGTGAACCTGTTTTCATTTTTACTGATTATTATTATAACGATTGACGATTGAAAATAGCGAGAAAGCCCTACCTATCAGAATAAAATAAAGCTGTAATAACATACAAAAATTAGCATCAGCGCTCGCAGAATGACTGAAATATGGTATAGTGGTCGTGTTCAATCGGGCAAAAATGATAAAAATATCATGATATTTTATCCCACCCTAACTTCATTCCGTAATACTGTACGTCAAACCCGATTGAACAACCAAAATTGATAAAAAATGATAAATTGATTTTAAATGTTACATTTGGTTTTAAATCGCTTCGTAAAATTAAATAAACTCGTTTTGTCGTCAGTTTTTTAATTAAATGTTATATTTTTTAATTATTTTTTTTTTATAAATTATTTTGATATTGAAACTATTTGGTTTTTATCCAAATATTAGAGACACAAATAATTTTAGTTTGAGTTTTATTGTGTTTGTATTCTCAGACAAAACTAGGAAACATAAATGATTATTTATGTTTAAATACATAGGTGACTGTGTAAATACTATATAAATATATTAAAAAATCAAATTTAATTTAATTTAATTACCGAAAATATCATAAAGAAAATAAATTCAAAATTGACCGCAGGAACCCAAAAAACCAAGAAAAAAGTTGGTTTTTTTGTGTGATAAATGAGTGCGTTTAATGCCAAAAGTGATAAAAAATATCATGATATTTTTTATCATTTTTGCCCGATTGAACACTAGGAGTGGAAATTTTTTGAAGTTGTAATGCCGACAAATATTTTGTCTAAAATCATAGTTCCAATCGTTAATTACGTCGCCACACAATCATTTTTTAACAACAATAAAAACTAAATGGTTTGTTATGTTTACATAAAAGAAAGCGCAACCATATATTATTCGTAAGAACCCATATATATCCGTCCTTCTCCAACTGTTTACGCTTGAAATAGAAGATATTATATGGGAAAAAACTTTGTTTCAAATCTATAGTATAAATCTATGATTTACATATATAACTCCATAGATTTATACTATATAGATTTGAAACAAAATTTTTTTACATATAATATCTTCTGTCTCAAGCGTAGACAGTTGAAGAAGGACGGATATATATGGATTCCTACTAATAATACATGTTCCGCTTTCTTTTATGTAAACAAACCATTTAGTTTTTATTGTTGTTAAAAAGTCGTTGTGCGTAGTTCGTGAAAATGAAAAATTATCAAACAAAACAAAACAATTTAAAAAAAAAAATTATAATTAATTAATATTTGTGATAAACTATTAAAAAAAATTCATGAAAAATGAGTGTATAATCAGAAATTGTCATAACAATACTCCCAACAAATTACTTGGAATTTCAAAGATTTTCTTTCATTGATAAATTTTACTGTGGTTTATATATAACGAAATTAAAATTGTGATATAAATATTGTAATTTGTGATAAAAAAAGTGCACTTTTAATTTAAATTTTTTACATATGTAATTATTAAACATTATACAAAAAACAAATGTTGTAGTTGTTGGGTTCTTATGATTTGTTTACAATTATTTTTACCAGGTTCACACTAAAAGTGTAACGTGTTGCCGCGTTTTAAGGAAAGTTATAATAAAATTAATTTTATTAAAAATATTGAATTTAAAAATACATAATTATAAGTGTATTTGCATCTAAAATAAAAAAGTTTTTTAAACTTTAATTGTTTTATTTTAAGCAACCCACTTTATTATCCATTGAATATTCTAAATACGGCCCTAATATATTTTAGGATTTCTCTTTTTCGCACAGAATTTTCGATGCTTGACGTTTGCTTGTTTCAGCTCTATTTATATAATTGATCAATTTTCACTTGCGGTGGGCTATTGGAAACCCGTCCTTGGTTTATAGCGTAGTTGCTCAATATTTATGGTTATATCTTTTTGACATGTTTGACATGAAGCTCAAACGATTGTAAATATAAGAAATTTGTGATTTTTACTACTTTTCTAACTTAAATACCCGAAAATTATGGACGGGAAGAAGATATCATTTGGATTTAAGCCAAAATTGAAACCTGGGAATTTGATTAGTTTACCAGTAGTGAAGAAACCGGATCATGAATTGATTGAATGCCTTGAGGGATCGTCTATCAAAATTATTGGGTAAGAAGAAGGAAGCATGGGGTACTTTTTGTAAATTAGGATAATTCATAAAATTTTTATTACAGCAAAGAACAAGAGAAGCCTAAATTACTTGTGATTCCGTTAAAAAATGATAATAATGCAACAAAACGGATAGCGAATACCGCACTAAAGATTATCAAGGAGGAGCAGGGGCTAGAGACGACCGAAAGTGACTCAGTTAGGCCCGTCAGCAATACCAAACCAGTTGAGCCGCCTAGTAATGAAACACTAGATCAGAAAGCAGCTCGTGAAATTATTGCCAGTGTAACACAAACTGAGGTAGCAGATGAGACTAAAATTTATTCGCTTCCGATAACGGCAGACGAACTGCCTTTGGACGGTGCTTCCGAGTCAACAATCGATGATTACGAGAATATCCCAATCCGGGATTTTGGTTTGGCTATGCTTCGAGGTATGGGTTGGAAAGATGAAGAAAAAAAAGCGAATGAATTAAAATTACCTCCACTGCGACCAAAGGGAATGGGACTAGGTGCCGATAAACTCGCTAAACCAAAAGAACTCCTAGTGCAACCGGCCCACAATGAAGTATTAGAGATTAAGAAAAATGCTTACGTAAAAATTATAACCGGCAAACATAAAAATCTTTATGGCCAAGTAAGTTTATTACAAATTTCTATTGCTTTATAGATATCCCAATCGGATGGTGTCCCGAATCACATCTCCCATACGCTTATTGTACTTTACATTCGTGTTTTCGATGTTTAATTTTGGCACATCTGTCGGATGGCGCGCAAACTCTTCGGCAATGTCATCTAAATCAGGCAGGACAGCGTTCTCGTTACATAAAATGGGCACAATGAATAGGGCCATTAAGAATCCATATTTACCGTACTGCTTAAGTTGACGTAGTAAGCTGGTGAATGGGAAAAGTTTGACGGGATCCAAATTAAAACGTTCGATTTGTTCACGGAATGATTTGTAGTAGATTTGTAGAAGAGTATCGTAGTGATGCTTTCGGAATTCCCGATCGGTGCTGGTAAATAAGTAATGAAGTAGGTCGAGTGCTGGTGATGAATACCGGCTTACTTGCCAATCAATTAGCGCCACTTTCACTGGGGTTCCATTCTGAGAATTTGGAGAAAAATTATTTGTAAGTAAGGGTAGCTAATAATTTTTTCTATTAATCTTCAAGCTGTCACATAAATATATCAATTACATTCACTCAAGTACCTCCTATATTGCTGATTAACAAGATAACACTTTATTAGAAATCACACGACATTATAAAGTCATATGAGCCGATCTTACCTCATACTTGAAAAGAGTATTGCTAATCCAACAGTCTCCATGATTTACGACCGAAAGTGGTTCAGCTGCTTCGCCTAATGTACACTCAAACAGTGTTCGGATCATATTATCGTTCAAACCAATCAATTTCTCTTTTTTATATTCCTCGTGCGGCAAAAGCGTTTCCATGGCCCTTTCCAAATTATACTTGACCATAGGACTTATAACAGAGTCGACTGAAATGTCTCTCGTAATATCATGTAGTTTTCGAAATTTTTCAAACACTTCGGTCTTTTTATCTTTAAATGCAATGGACGTGGCATGGAAGCGACCCAATTCAATAAATAATCGTCGACTATGTTGAAAATCGGGTATTTCTAATTTATCCAACGACTTAAACCCAGCCGTAGATAAATCTTCCATAATAATTGCAGCCTCTTCTTGTTCCTCATCAAAATGCGCATAGTAACATTTTGGGAAACCATAAAAGCCAACATCCTCATCCGTGATACCATGCTCTTGTTGGAATGCAACGAAAGCTGGTAGCACTTCTTTATACATGTACACTTCACGTTGGAATAATTTAATGGCCCCTAATTGTGAGCGACGAGCTTTATTCGCTGGCGGAATTTTTGCGATCAATGACAATGTTCGGGAATCAGCGCTGCTCACAACAACACGATAAATTATACCGACCAAACCACTTCCAACATCTGAACCAGTTTCTGTGCGTATCGAAAAATTAACGAAATTTTCTTTACGTGCTATATCCTCAATAACAGGAATTAGGTACTCCGGGAAAACATCAACATCTATAATGTACATGGATAAAATTTAGTTTTTTTTTTTTGGAAACACATTTCGAGTAATCTCTCACCTCCATTCACCTCTGCCATTTTTATTGCTCGAATGCACTTCTAAGAAAATTATTTTCTATCCTAAGTGGTTATGTTGTATGCGAACAATACTCGAACTCAACTATTGTGTATTGATTATAGAATATTTTTCGTTCACCTAACTTTATCTTATCGCGATAATATATTTTTTTTTGATATATTTACAATTTATTATAATTTCACCCAAAAAAATATTCGTAATTATGTAATTTAAGACCGATTTGTCCGAATTTATGTGAAAAATAAATACGAATTCCGTAATAAATCGCGCAATCAGTAATGGACTGCTGATCGAGAGGATTATCAATTTTCGTAAGATCATGCCTCTGACTGGTCATACGTTATACATACGTACTTGAATTTTCCGTTCGGTATCATCACCCATTTTGGGTAATCTTGATTTAAATAAAAAAAAATTCTCTTATCATAAACCCTGAGTTATTCCGAGCATTAAAATTTTTTAAAGATCCTGATTACAAATTTCAAAGCACAATACATTTATTTGATATTTGTCTTGTATCGCATTGTAATCAGTTTGTCCACTAATATCTGCAGTTCGGTGCTACTCTTAGATTTGTTTTACAACCATTTGACTTACTGTTTGATGTTTGCCATTGCGATTGCGATCAATTTTGGTTTAATGAACGCACATTCTTTAGAGGAGGGGAAGTTGCTTAAAATGAAGTAATCTAATATTGGGCCCAATTCTGGAACGATAAAATTCATGTTATGTTATTTTATTTCCCCGCTTACTATATGAATTTGTATTGAAAAAACAAAAATAACATAACACAACATAAAATTTTCGAAGGCAGAATCGGGCCTATTATTTTTGATTGTTTAATTTAAATTACAGATCGAAGGTTTAGATGATGATTCTGGGCGTATAAACGTGGTCCTGTCAATTGGAGGCTCAAAAATTTCGTTAAACGAATTCACCGTTCAAGTAGTTACAAAAGAAGAATGGATAAAATACGGCAAAATATTAAGTAAGTTGTAAACATTTAATCAAACAGCGATATCGTTGATACTAACTGAAATTTTTACAGATTCAGCCCAATATGACGATTACAAAAATAAAGATGTTAAACCTGAAATAAAAAAAGAAAAACCCGTAAAATCGGAACCATCATCATCTTCGTTGAATAATAAACCATCTGATCGTGAGGTCGATCGATATCCGGATTCAAAAAATAATCGAACTTCAAAGAGTAGTAGTCAGAACGATAACTCGGGTAGCAGGCGTAATTATAGTGATAACGACGAAAATGGGAATAAAACTAGTAGTAGTTATGATAAGCGTAAACAAAGTAACAGTCGAAGTACTAGTAGTAGCAAATATTATCAACATAAATCAAGACGTGCTTCTTCTGGCTCGTCTGACAGTAGTGATTTAGAAGAAGAGCGAAGAGGTAGTGAAAAGCATAAGATGCCGACTAAAACGAAAAAATCTTCACATGATCGACATAACCGTAGTAGGAGTAAATCGCATGATCGACACAGGAGATATTCGTCTGAAGAGTCGTCGGATGATCAGAAATATCATCATAAGAAAAAAACCAAGAAAAGTAAGAAGCCAAGATCGAGATCACGAACGAGGCGCTAGCCTCCAACAAATAAATAAATTAAAAATTATAAACTTTATAGTTTATTAAAATAAAAGTAAATGACTCATTTTGTTTTTAAATTTTATTCTTTTTTATTTCTATACTACATGGCCGATTCCACTTGATCCCCACTTTTCACATTGGAAGTAGCTTTGTGGTCTTTACCAAACAAATAATTGCGTAAAAATGGCGCCACTAGTGAAGGATGAATTGATTTCAGATCATTGCGTCCCATAAATAACGAGCAAAGAAACGCAACTATGATTGTGACCGAAGCTCCTAATGCTGTGTACCACATGTACGAAATTCTGTAGAGTGGAAAAATGTCTCTGAAATTTAGAAAAAAAATGTAAGTTATTCTCGTACACAATGTAACTCTGTAGCATGAAATATACTCTGCAGTTTCATGAGGTAAAGTATAATTTGCAGCCGACTGCACAAAACTATATGCACAACCTTCAACGGATACATCTTTATGTTCGAATTTTAAAGCTCCTGATGCGATGGCCCATTGAGCTTTTAAACTGACCCAAGACATTACAAATACGCCTGTTATTCCACCTGTTAATGCACTCGAACCATTGATCCACGGAATTAATATTCCAATCGAAAATATCCCCAATAACGGCCCATTTGTGATCGCCTCCAAACTCATAGTCAACTGCAATACTGTACCCATTTTCTCCACCACAAATACCAAGCACAAACTTAAAATACCAACAAATACGACCACCAATCGCATTATCCAATCAATTTGTCGATCGGTTAACGGTTTTTTCGCAAATCGTTTGAAGAAATCTTCCAAAACGACAGCCGACATCGAATTCAAACACGTTGACTGTGAACTCAGAGCTGCACTAAAAACCCCTGCTGTAAATAATCCCGTTAATCCGGGCAGACTACCCAATGTATCCATGACGAAGAGTGGCAATAATTGATCTCTAGCTCGAGCCAATTTAGTCGTTAACGGGTCACAATCCTTATATGTAGCATAAATCAATAGCCCATTATAGGCGCACAACAACATTAATGAAATAACACCGCAAATAAAAATCCAAAGTGCTTTACGTCCAGCACGAACACTCGGTAACGATAAATATCGTTGAATCATATTTTGACTAACCGCATTTGTTTGTAACCAGTATACGAAACCTCCGATAATTTGTGACCAAAATGTATGTCGGATAGTTGGATTTATATTAAAACTGAAAAAAATTATTTATGAATTAATTCAGTTTTTGCTAAAATTGCTAAAGTTTTACGTACATTGGTGCCTCGATACGATTTGTTTCCCATGCACGTTTAAATACTAAATCAGCGCCCCCCAATTCGATGGTTCCTTTTACAGCAACTAAGATTAAAGCTCCAAACATGGAAAAAGTTTGTACTACATCTGTCCATACGACAGCTTTTAAGCCTCCAACGCATGTATAGAATACGCATATGCAGCATACTAGTGGCGTGATGATGTGAATATTAACTCCGGTGACTGGAAAATAAAAAATATTGAAATATGATAAAAATAACAATTAAAAAGTTACTTACCTTGATTAAATGCTAAGGCTGGTACATAGATCACTATTGGGAGATAGCCCACCTATTAATAATGGGGGAAAAAGCTAAATTATACTTCTTATTTTACTTTATATAGCTTTATTTGGCAAATTTTATGTGTATGGTGATAATTCAGAATGCAAAATGTTTGATATTTCCCATAGCTCGAACTTTTATCCACAAAGCAGCGCTATTCGCAACGAATCCGGTGAATTAAAAATGGGGATTAAAACTGTCCTCAAAGTGTGGCGGAATTATTTATTCTCACTTCTAAATAAACAGGCACCACCGCCGAGCAACAACCTCTCTTGCTTAAACGCGATATCAATGTCGAGATGACACGTGAAAAAAAAGGAAGTTATCTGCAACGAAATGCTCAAATATGGCTGCGATTTGGTTGTTGACAATATGGCTGTTCTACCGTAAGTTTGTGCTCATTTCAATAATTTGGTAGAGAAGTGAGTTTTTGGTTCTAGGGAAGACATCCCAGAACAGCGGAAGACGGCTCATATCTGTCCACTCCATAAAAAGGAAGGCTACAAGGTTTAGGCTTACATAGTCATTTATCAATTACAGTCATTTATCAATGTGGTTTTCGGCCAAATACATTAACAACCGATCAAACTTTTACGCTGAGGATGATGCTGGAGAAATCCTATGAAAAGGACATCTCTCTGCAGACTCTATTTGTTAACTTCCAACAGGCGCCTGACAGCATTAACAGGAATACTTTATTGTGCTACCTGGGTATACCGTCAAAATTGGTTCCAACGTACCAGCTTTTAATCGATAGCTCAATAGGCACGGTGCTAATAGTATAGTCAAAATTTGGATGCCTTCGAGATAACGGCAAAGAGAACCAATAGCTTAAACTTCCTTCAACTTAAGATTGCAGTATGTCATTCGTCAGCTCAATTGGCGCAGCGCAGATGCCTGTATTATAAATCAACCCAGCTATTAGCATGCGCTGACTATATTTCCATTCTGGGTTGCAACATCATCTCAAGCGAAGACTAAATACATGGTCACCGCGAGAAGACAAACGCATGGAGACTTCATTTCAGGTGATACACAATATGAAAAGGAGAATGAGTTTAAATTTAAATACCTAATATCACTAGCTGATCACTGAGCAAAACTCGGTTTCCGTTAACATTTCATTGACAATCACAGCAGGCTATCGAGCATTTCACGGTAACATCAAAATATTCAAGTCTCCTCGTATATCGTACAAAGTAAAACCGGACATCTACAAAGCGCTGATAAGACCAGTTAATACCTTTTGCGACTCTTGGACACACAGCACAAAACATTCAGAAACTTGCTGTAACTGAAAAATCAAAGAAGGAGCCACGTACAGAATGCAAATGTACCACGAGATCAGGAATGAGCTCGATAAAGGGGGCCGGATGATGGATGCAGTTTTGGAACCAGGAGTTTTAAACTTCTTCACTGATGGTTCAAAACGGGATGGAAAAGTCGGGGCTGGGGTGTTCTGCGAGGAACTTATGTTAAACCTCTCCTTCTGTCTCTGAGGTATAATGTAATATCGGCTTGTGATATTCGCATATATACGGACAGTCAGGCTGCCATTAAAGCGCTTCAATTACACCTACTCATGTGAAAGTAGCTCAGAACGAAAGTAGTTCAACATCTATATTATATGGGTGCCAGGACATTTTAATAGTACAGGGAATATAAAAGCCGATGAACTGGCTTGACGTGGTACAACGGACCATTTTCAAAAAGCAGAAAGGATATTGAAATACCTCTTGTGTTATGCAAATTTCTGCTTCAGGAGGAAGCTATTAAGTTAACGAACGACATATGGTCAAGTAGCATCTCATGCGTAATAACTCGGTAGGTCTGGCCAAAGTTGGACTTGGCAAGCGGAGTCAAATCAGTGTGGTTGTTGGAGTGATAGGCAGGCATGCGAGTAAACTTGGTTTCTTCTCACATGACTAATATCGTAGTTGCGAGGACGAAGAGGAGGAAGAGACAGTACTTTATCTTCTTTCCACCTGTCCTCGTCTGGCATGAAACAGACTCAAGTTTCTAGGTGTACCCCTCTTCAATGACCTGACGAACCTCAGCAGGATGGACGTCAGGAGTATCCAGCGTTTAAACAGCGCAAAATGGTTTCAATGAGCTGGAGGATAAACAATGAATCGCTGTATGGCTATGGACCATTTTTGTGTCTCTGCCTGGTTCTAATCGACTGCCACCTAAACCTAACCCAACCTAAGATATTGAGAGCATCTCCCTCTTTCGTTTAAACGATTTCGGCTAAAATTCCCTGAGAAAACAGAACCTTAAATATAAAGTTTCAGACCGAAGAATTAAGTCGTTTGGGCTGTATAGAGATAAAAGAGCGACCAACCGAATCTGACTCAGTTAAGTTAAGTAAGAATAAACTAAGGATTTTTTTAAATTTGTCTTATATAAAACTTAAGTTATACTTACATTCATTATAACAAACATAACGGATCCGAATAATCGCAGCCGAGGATCAAATCTAGTCTCTAAATACTTTGAAAATATTGATGAAATAATAAAAAAATAATTAAGTTTAATCTATAAATTTACTGGAATAATAGAACTTGTTCATGCTCAACTTGCAATTTCGTAATGCGATTACGATAACATACCTTGGTACTTTACATGCTTTTTTGTATTGTATGTATATAAAAAACATTCCATTCGACCTTATGTCGGTTACGTCATTAATTTGACGCGATTAGTTTTGAAGTTGGTGATGATCATGCGACTTAAATACCTTTAAGAAGTTTATAAATCTTCCATAGAAATATGTCGGTGTAACGGAAGTAATTAATTGTGTTTGGATATGATTAAAAAAAAATTTTAATAAATTATTTTACGTACAATTAAATGAATTTAATCAAATTAAACGTTTCGCTATACGTAAGTTTATGTATATGTAGATTATGTAGAGTTTGATTGTTTGTACGAGTATGTAGACCAGTAAGCATACACTCGTATATACCATATGAAATTTTTATGTCGTTTTATAAAAGATGTCGTTATAAAATTAATGAGCTAAATATTGTATGTAACTTTAAATTGATCATAATGAGTCTAATAATTTATTTAAGATCTTGATTTTTTTAGTGCACTAAATTTATCATGCTAATTTAGATATTCATACACTTGACTAAAAACCTCATATGTTGATGTAACTTGTAGATTATGAAATATTGGTAGGTAAATGAAACCCATTACAAAACCCATGAGTATGACGCCTCCAGCCACATATAGATATTGTACGCCAAATGAGTAGACTTCGGTTGGTAGACCCAGCAATGTAATACCCGATATAAAGCTTAAAATATATAAAATAAATAAATTAATAATATGGAAAAAATTAAATCAAATCAAAGTGTTTGTTGTTGACAATGTGTATCTATGATAAATATGATTTAAAGCGCGAATCATATTTACACTAACTAGTGTATGACACATAAAACCGCAATAAACCAATTCATAAAATGTTTACTAATTCACAGTCTATTAGATAAACATTGTAATAGCATCATCATTAAATAATCTAAGAAATGATGACATTCTCTCAAAATCCGTATTGAATCTAGTTGTAACAGAGTTTAGTTCGTTTTGTCCAGTTTGGATGAAAAATCATAAGGTTTAAGACCACACAATTCCAATATTTTTAGCTCGAGCAAGATTAGAATTTTTTAAAACTTCTAAATAAATTTCAAGTTAAAACCCTTACCAACACCGAGACTAAATACAAATTCTTTGCATACCGCTAAATTTGCATACATTTTAATCGGCATATAAAAGACAGTTACAAAAATTGAGATAGTTTACGACATCAATAATAAAAATTATAAATAGTAATGGACCGAGATGACTCCCTTGAGGTACGCCAGATGAGGAACCAGTTTTCGAATTAAAATTGTGTGATCCAATTTGCCAATTTGACCACATTTCGCCACAATATCAAATATGTGACTATAGAGAAAGCGTTAATTTGAAATCTTTGAACTATCTTTTAAACTTTTAAGCAATTGAGATTCCTCTGTAGCATAATGTCCGAACTTCAGGGATTAAACCACTCAAATTAAACAATTACAATAATGGCTCAATCAGAAAATCAGTGCATTTGCTCAACATTAATGGCAAAACACCATCAGGGCCAGAATACAGTTACTTCGGTCTAAAAGACCAAAGTATTAAAATCCTCTCAAAAATGACCAAAAATTTGGCTGATTCAAAACCACTTTTCCCGACGATTTGAAAGTCCCTTAATTCGAAAAAGCAAAAAGAAAATATAAACCACTGAAACTCAACTCCCAAATCAATTCCTAACTGAACCTCTTAACTCAATCTTCAGCTCAACCTCTAACTCAATCGCAACGCAATCCTTAACTCAATCACCAAATTAATCGCAACTCAACCCTCCAAACAATCACCAAATCAACTTTCAAATCAACCCTTAACCTAACCACAAATCAACTCTTAAATAATTCCGCAAACGAACAACTTACTTAACCCCACCGCAAGCTAACTAAACCTTAACTCAACTTAGCTCGAACGAAACCCAACCCTCTACTCAACTCCACACTGAATGACCAATCCGACACCAAAATCATGCGTTTATAAACTCAACTCAAATCAACTCAATCTAATCTCCCACTAAACCCTAAACTCGACCTCAAATTAATCCCCAACAGACCCCTCACTTCAATCCAATTTAACTTCAACTCAAACCCTATTCAACCCTGACTCGATCTCAACTCAACCCAACCCTAAACTCAACCATAACTTAACCCCCAAATCAACACTCAACTCAAGCCAAACTCAACGTTCAACTCAAACCCTAAATCAACACGGTTCGAACACTGAATGCGTATATGTCAGGGTTTCGAACCCGCAAAATTTAGGGTTCGGGTTCGGGTTCTGGGTCAAAGCAAAAAAACAATTTGGTTCGGGTTCGGGTTCAGGTGCAGGTTAATAAGAAAATAAAACTTCACAAGTATTTTTCATTAAAAACATTTCGTATAGTCTGATGAATAGGATATCTCTTAATGATTCTTCTTGAAGGTGTACCCTTTGTGGTGCTAAATAAACTTTAAGGCCGAAAATGCCCATTTCACACTCACTCGCGTTGCAGGAACCGCTAACACAACTTGCGCATATTATTTTTCTCCTTGTGAACCCGTGAGAAGGATTCATAAACAGTAAACTGCTGGTATACGCTTAGTTCAAAGTTAGTCCGGCTGTCTAAATTGTTGGATGCTGATAAATAATATGTACGATATGCGATTTTTTTTTGTCAACCCGGAACCCGGTTGAATCGAACTCGCGAAATGTTGGGTTCGGGTTCAGGTTCAGGTTCGAAAAAATTACTAAAAATCTTTGAACCGGTTCGAGGTTCGGGTTCGGGTTCGGTTCGAAACCCTGGTATATGTATTATTCTAATATACACCCCAACCACCGACTCAACCCTCCAATAAATTCCTAACTAAACATCAACTCAACACCCTACTAGACAACTCAACCCTCAACTTAACGCCCAGCTCAATCCCCAAATCAACACGACCCAAAAAATTACATGTGTACATGAAATCAACTCCCAACTCAATATTAACTTAAACACAAACTCAACGTCCAACTCAATTCTCAATTCAACGCAACTCGAAAAACTTAACTCAAAACAAATCTCAACCCTTACCACAATTAAATCCCCAACTTAAGCGCTAACTCCTATTCAACTCAATTTTAACTTAAATCCACCACAACTCCAACTCAAACAGCAAACGAAAATCAACTCAACCGCAAACTAGACGTCCAACTGAATCCTCAAACCAGCTTATTTAATAAAAAATCTGGTATAGCCGGTGTTAACTAAAAGTAAAAGTCGAACAGATGGTCGATTTTATTTAAACTCTTATACATCATGTTTACCGGTTAATTATCACCATAATTTGTTCTGTGTTTATTCAGATGAAGGAACTCATTATGTATTAAATTCCTACTCGGTGCCTTTATTTTAATTGATTCCAGTATGGATGGTGCATCGATTTGTTGAAGTAAAATATGTCCAACAAACGAACACTTTAAAAGATCGCGTCTATATGCCAATGTTGCCATGTGATATGGTAATGATGATGGTAATCGCTTCAGGTTAACGTTGTACGGTAAAAAAGACTCCAGACGTTGACAGCGTATTCAAGTTGAAACCTGACGTAGGCATAATACAGAATCTTAATTATCTCGAGGTCATAAATATATCCAGTTCAATGCTTAATAAAATCAAGCACGGAATTAATTGATGGAGTCAAAGGCTTTGGAAAAGTCAGTATACACCACATCAACTTGCTTTTGCTTTTCAATTTCTTTAATGGTGTTGTTGGTAAATTCAATAAGGTGATGTTGATGTTGATGATTTGGCTATAAAATGAGATGAATCGAGGAACCAAAGATCTGAATAAGTTGTATACGATCAGTTCAAATAATTTGGGTATTGAAGATATTGGTGTAATTCCTCTGTAACAAGAAACATCATTTCTTGCTCCTGTTTTGAAAATTTGTGTTACTGCTAGTTTTAATGATTGATTAAATAGAAGACACAGAGGAATTGCCAACGATGTGAAATCTTTCAATAATGAAGCTGGAATGCCATCAGGTTTCAATCCTTGGTATTATAGTATGGTTACGTTGTTTTCACCATTGTTTGGATTTTCATACTTATCAATGTCTTCCGGTTTATAAATTGATTGAAAAAACTCCGCAAACATGTTTGATATAACCTGCGGGTCACAAGATTCACGTTCCTTGAATGTCACACACTGGGTAACCATTAGTTTCACGTTTTTCTTTAAAAAATCTCCAAAAATGCTTAGAATCGTTTCTTACTTTTTCCTTAATACGGCTAATGTAACTCTTATATTTCATCTCAAAGTATACTACACGCAGTGAATTTCTGTATGCTTTCTACTGAACAGATTTTGAGATTTTCTTTGTAAGGTTTGTCTTTCTTGTTCTTAAGATTGAGAAGTTTATCATTGTAACATGGTGGATATTTGTTCGATTTGGCCACATCAGTAGCAACAAACAGTGTAATGCCCTCAAATATAATTTTGGAGAATTATTATGGGAAGTGTTGCATCGCTTGGACGAGCATAATGCAAAACTAAACCTAAAAAAATCAAAAAATGTTCAAGCATATATCAATTTTTTAAGGCACACAGTATCAGCCGAAGGAATGAAGCCTAGTACTGAAAAAATAGAGTCTATAACTAAAGCTGCGTCTCCAACAAATGTATCTGAATTACAATCTTATTTGGTTTTTTTATTTAAGAAGTTAAAATTGTCAGTAACTGTAATCAATTGATTTTTTTCGGCTTTTTATGAGTGCGAGTTTACGACCATTTTCTGAAGAAAAATTTTCAGCAGATTCAATATATTTTAAATGGAAAACAAAAGAATTATGTTCGGAAGGGGAAATTTGTTGAGTTCCTATGATGGTAGTTTGGTTTCGTATTGAAAGTTGAGTTGAAGTTGAGTTAGGGTTTAATTAGCTTTGATTAAGTGGGTTGTTCCGTTCGGGAATTATTTAATGGTTCATTAGGGGTTATGTTAAGGGTTGATTTGAAAGTTGGTTTGTGGGAAATTTGGTGATTGAGGTGACTTCAACCCATGGCGAGTTGCAGGTTTGTAGCGGTTGCAACATTGTTAAATACTTGGCGACTGCACTACAATAATCGCGCTTACAAAGTTTTGTATATAATACCTGTTATATATTTATTATATACTTGCCTAACATATACAATACAAAAGAAGTTACCAGAAAATTTTGTGTATCGATCGAGTGAACAATAATTACCAAAAAAACCAATTATTATATACAATCAGCCGGAGCAACATCAACAACAAAATAAAATAAATATTTTTGAGTTTTGTATTAAAATATAAAAAACATAAATACATATTGTTCAAGTGAATTAAATAAATAAAAACTATATATATTAAAACGAATTAAAAAAAAATAAAAATAATTTAATAAAAATAATTGTGTTTTAATTATAAACTGGAGGATTGTTCTGTGTTCTGCGGGAACAGCAAGTGTCGCGTAAAATCCCGAAAAACAAACAAGTGAACAAATACAAAAGCGTACAGGTTTAGTTGCAAATTGGGTTGGAGGTTGAGCTTAAAGTTGAGTTAAAAGACTCAGTTAGCGATTTATTTGGGAGTTAATTTTTAGGACTGAATTTCTGATCACCTCCTATTATTTTAGCATTAAAACTACATATTTGTTGTTTACTCGTGGACTAATATCACAAATAAAAAGATTTTATATAATAAAACACAATATTTTGGTTTTGTCACTTTCTTTAACGTGATATTTATTTTATTTGAAAATGAAATTACGATCGTTTCGGATGTTACTCCTTTATCAAATTTATTGCTTGTTTTTGGGTATGTAAATTGCAATAAGTGTCCGTATGTCATCCTCCTGTTGTTCGTTAGTTCGTCTTATTGCGTTTTCAATCAGAAATAACATTGAACTAATCAACGAAATAGAATCAATAGATCTACCATCTACAGCGAAACTGGCATCATTCGACATAACCAACATGTATACAAACGTACCAACTCAAGAGACAATTCAAATAACCAAGGAACTGTTACAGAAAAACGGAATCAGGAAAGAAAAAATTGACGAAATTATCACTCTAAACAAAACAGTCACATAACAAAACTATTTTCAACACAATAACAAATTCTATTCACAGACTGATGGACTTCCAATGGGGAATCCTCTATCAGAAACCTTAGCTAACATATACATGAATCACTTTGAAAATCAGCATATATTAACAGAATCGAACAACAAAAACCAAATAATCAGGTACTGGCACAGATACGGGGAAGAAAATCTAATACTATTTAACGGAACAATGAGACAGCTCAGCAATCTTCACAAAAACATAAACAACAAACATCCGAACATAAAATTTACTCTAGAATCAGAGACGAACAAGCCATTAATTTTTTAGACTTGACATAACAAATGTTAACAACAAGCATACTATACATTCAAAATATACAGAAAAGCCACGCAAACGGATCACGCCATTGACAAATCATCTAACCACTCATACCAAAATAAGATGGCAACGTTAAACTTTTTAATAAATAGACTAAACACGATCCCGATGAACAATCAGGACTATACGGAAGAACTAAAAATCATTAAACACATAGCAATAAAAAACGGTTATAACACGGACTTCATTGAAAAAATGAACAATATGTACATTTGGAAGAAACGACGGAATATGATGACCACGTTAAACAAGCAAAATGAACAAACAGAGAAATACATCACTACAGAGTACAATAATAACATCAACAAGAATATAATGAAGGTTTTTAAAAAAAAATTTAAATTTTAAAACAAACAACAAATTAGGGAATCGACTCAAACAACGTAACATAAATACACCAATAGACACCGGAATCTATAAGAATACATGTAATGATTGCCCCAAATTGTACATCGGACAAACTGGCAGAAATTTTCAAGTTAGGTTTACAGAACATATTGTTACGTTTTTGCCTTGTCAATTAAGGTTCGTATCACTGGATTGTGCACTACAACACTTTTTAAATTACTTTTTAATTACTTTTTAATCTTCACACTGTCGCTTTCCAAATACTACTAATAATCTTACAAGTTTACTCTATCGCGTTCCAAAAACTAATCATCCAATTCGATCTTGTTCGCCTTTTTATATACACAAACCAAACTTCTTGAAAGCTCATGATTTTTCTAGTTAGAATAGCGTAGAAACATTACGTAACAATTTTTATCATGGAAAATTCCATTTAGTACAGTAAAACATTGAGCTATTAGTTTTACTTATTCTATTACACACTAGGTGTCACCGTCACAATATAACAGAAATCGGAAAACCGAAAATCGACTCGAAATATGCACAACACTTGACTACAGAAAAACTTAATTACACTGACATCAACACAAACTCACAGGTATTACACAGAATACGAAAAGGGTTACTAATGAACAGATTAGAAGAACTGGAAATATACAAGGAACGATATAACCCATTTTTACTTAACGAAAAAATTGGCCGCAACAAAATTTACGACCTCATTGTTAATCCGTAATTAATATCATTTTGCACATGCACACCCACACACACCAGATGGTCAACAAATTCTTCTCTGTTTTTTATCATAACCACACACCAGATGGTATATACAGAAAAGAAGGGCGGTACCACCCCTTTAAGAAGAAAAAACAAAATAAGGGGGAAAGAAGATTCAAAAGGCACGTATTCACAAAAAATAGAGTATAAAAGCAGTTTTTAACATAATTTGAGTTAGTGTTTGTTAGAAATTTGATAAATGAGTCACATCCGAAGCAATCGTAATTTCATTTTCAATAAAATAAATATCACGACAAAACCAAAATATTGTGTTTTATTATATAAAATCTAATTAAAATTACCTAAACCGTTTAATACTTCGGAGGCCGAAAACTGAATCATAACAACCACCTGGTGACTCACAGTTGAAACTCCAGAAGTACTATACTGCCCTCCTAGAATCAAACGCGGTATCTACTGGTGACTTGAAATTGAGATATTAGGCTTTAAAGTTTTGGTAATAGCCCTTTGTAAATGGGAATGTTTGCTACCTAATAAAGGTGATTCCTAGTCAAAGTAACAGTAAATGAAGTATATTAAATACTAAAAACAAACGCGGTATGTAAATATTCGCACAAGTATAGTTACTGCGTTTTTCGCTAGTACTATGTAGATACCCCATTCGTGCTTAGAAAAAGTAGAAATTTTAGAAAGATACGATAAAATGATGCGTGTTTTTGGAAGAAATAATGTACATAGATACTGAGTTTTCCGTCGGTAAATAGGTAGAATAACATGCCAGGTTACTAAGAAAACCATAAACTCAATTTCCAATTTTTTGTAGATACCGCGTTTGATTCTAGGACGGCAGCATAGGTCACCTTAAAAGTACTTTGAAAAAAGCTAGCAAAACCGGGCGTCACATAATTCCTGAGAGCGAGAAACTAAAGCAGTTTTTTTTAATTATTTTAGTGATTGATTGGCACGGAAATAAATGCCTAATTGCCTAGTATATCTTGCAAATTCTGACAATTTTTGGTTATAGGACATTTTAAAACGAAATAAATAGGTTATCGTGTAATTTGAAAATCAAATTTCTAAATATACCTACATACAGTGCTGATAACAAATTAATAATCGTCTATGGGGAATTAATTAACTATTCATTTGATTATTAAAACACACCATAAATTTTATTTATTTAAATAAATCTTTATTATTTATTATATTTATTTAATGTATTTTTTAAAAGAACGTTATAACACTTAAATATGCATATCGTTCATACTATATTTATATTTATTTTTAGTACATATAGTAATGAACTGCATATTTCGAATATCTATTTTCAACCTCATTTTATTTTCAAACAAAATGTTTTGTTGGGTAAAAAAGCTATGTTTTTATGAACACTGCGTTTAGGGGAGAATGTAAGCGTTCCCTATTTTATTGAACTCTATGATTGCTTCTATTTGTTTACTCACTTGTTGACAATACGAATCTGAACAAATAATTTTTGGATAGGATTTATTTAGGAATATATCACCACACGTCAATATGACCAAAAAAAATTATCTAGCAAATTTCTAAATCTAATTTTTTTATGTGACGTTTTATTGACACTTTATGACATTTTATTGTTGAAATTTCAACGACAAGTTGATCGATAAATTATTTATGAATTGCTTTAATCAATGGACTGGTCTCTAAAGGTATTATTTCCGAGTAATTTGTCTTGGTATTAAAACTCAAACTTAAATCTTAATAGCAGGTTACTAAGGGGCGCAATTAAATGGTATTACGCTGTTAGGATGCAAGAGATTAGGGGAGAGGCGGTGGACAATAGTGAAAATAGTGAAAGTTTGAAAAACAAAAGATAATTAACATTAATTCTGCACATCAATGCTATAGACTGAAGCACTGAGCAAATAGTTATAACTGCCAATACTCACGTCGCTCACAAAATGTTGCCATCTGAACAAGCGACCGAAATCTTCAGAAAATAAATTTTGAACGGACTAATTTAAAGCCTTTAGTATTTTCAGCTATAACAGAGATGTATAATACGGAAATTATTGGAGCTAATTGTTAAAGGTCGAAGATGCAAGATGGTGCATACTATATAATTATAATCCAGAATAGTATTATTGACCAATTGCTGAAAATAACCAAAAATTATTGTAAAATTTAAAGGGCTGAAACCTCATGAGGCGATCAGAACTTCGGCCCTGAAAATTAACTCAACTCGCCATTTAATCCCTAACTGAACCTCTTAACTCAATATTCAGCTCAACCTCCAACTGAATGTACAACTCATTCTCCAACTCAATCGCAACGCAATCACCAAATTAACCGCAACTCAACCCTCAACTCAATCACCAAATCAATCCTTAACCTATCCCCAAACCAACTCTTAAATAATTTCCCAACCGAACAACTCAATTAACCTTAGCTCGAACCAAATATTTACCATTTACTCAACTAGAGATACTGAGTGGCCAACCCAACTCCAAAACAAACTCGACTGGAAAGGTACATGCATGTATAAACTCAATTGAAATCAACTCTATCTAATCTCTTACTAAACCCTAAACCCTATACCGCAACCTATTCAACCCTAACTCGACCTCAACTCAAACCAACCTTAAACTTAACCATAACTCAACCCAAACTCAACCTTTAACTCAACCACCAATCAACCCTCAACTCAAGCCAATCTCAACGTTCAACTCAAACCCTAAATCAACACGGTTCAAAAACTGCATGCGTATATGAACTCAACTTATCCTAATCTCCACCGCAACCACCTACTCAACCACCAAATAAATACCTAACTAAAATTCAACTCACCAATCTACTAGACAGCTCAACCGTCAGCGCAGCCTTCAACTAAACGCCCAGCTCAATCCTCAAATAAACACGATCCTAAAAATTACATGTGTACATGAACTCAAAAAGCACTCTAAGCTACTCGAAAAGCTACATTCATCCATGAACTTAACTCAAAACAACTCAAGCTAATTACCAACTTAACCCTTAATACAAATAAATTTCCAACTTAAGCGCTAACTCCTACTCAACTAAATCTCAATCGAAATCCACCACAACGCCAACTCAACACAGAAATGGAACCGAACTTAACCGCAAACTAGACACCCAACTGAATCCTCAAACCAGCTTATTTAATAAAAGATCTGATATACCCGGTATTAACCGGCAAATGATGTCGCGTATTTGTATTGAAATTTGATTGACATACCTCCAAACCATTTACGAATGCTGATGCCGTCATATAATCATGCCATCATAACATCACCATCAAACCATAATAGCTTCTTACTATCATACCATATTAAAATCATACCATTTTAGAATCATATGATCTTATCATCGTACTACCATACCATCGTACAATCATGCCATCATAACGTCATAACATAATATTATCGTGTAATAATACCATCATACCATTAAACAATCATTCCTTCACACCATTATTCCATTATACCGTCATGCCATTATGAAACTACGGCCCGAATTTATAGTCGTAGCCATTGCTATTATTATAGCAACGATTTTCGAAAATCATTTCAAAATCATGTCAAAAATTCGATATGAATCTCGAATTTATTTTGTTGTTTTCGATATTTTATAACAATGTTTAGAGTGATGAATTTTGATCACTATAAACGTTGTTACAATCTTTTAGTGAGGTTTATAAATAAGAAAACTGTCACTATAACATGAGTTACAGTTGTAGTAACGACTATAAATTCGGGCTTATACCATCATACCATCATACTATATCATACCATCATAACATTATACGATCGTACCATTATACCATCATACCATAATACCACCATACCATCATACCCTCGTACCATCCATACCCTCATACCATCCTACCATCATAACAAAGGATGACCAGATTTTTTTGGACTGGTTGTGGTACAGGTAGAATAGAAATTTTAAAAATCAAAATGTGTAGGAAGTCTTAAGAAAACCCCATTTAAAAATATCTTTGATGGAAAATTGCAGGGCTGAAGTCGGAGCCGCGAAGTTTCTGATTATTTTAGTTTTTTTAAACGATCCGGAATCGGAGCCGGAACCCTGAAGAATCGGCTCCGACTCCGTTTTTATTTTGTATTCCTATTTTTGTAGTCCCCTAAATTGGGAAATAGATTTGTGTTTGAATTATAATTCGAAAATAAATTATCGGGATCATTTTATTTGTAAAAAGAAAGAAGAGATAGAATGATAGAAGAGACAGAATCATAAAGCTTGATTTCCATGAGAAAATCTTACTGACTTGTATATTTTACTGAAAAAGACAGAGGAGTTAAGACAATCAAAAATTCCATTAGAGTGACAAAGATAGTAATTTGTTTTATAGTAAAATTGTATGGTTATATTTTGACAGATTTTTGTTAACATAACCAATAAATTTTGCAAAATTTTGTTCAATTACAATATAGCTAAGTAGGTATTTAATATAAATAATAATTTAATATTTAATAATTAATAATTTACTTAATATATATGTATGTCACAAAACTTTTTGTACATACCATATATTAAATTTATTTGGAGTGTTTTTATCCAAACGTCACTTTATACCATAATAATATTAGAGTTGGGGTTAACTTCGTTTTTTTTATAGTATTTGCTTCAGTGTGCGAGAAAAATTTTCTATATTTCTGTACAATCTGTACGTAGATGTATTGTAAAATACTGAAAAAATATACTTCGCTTCATATTTTTCTTCAGTAAATTATGGTTATACACCAGTAAATTATGGTTACATAGTATAGTAAAAACAATTCTTTTCAGTACTGAAAAAAAATTTTCCCTCTCACACCTCAAGTAAATCTATATTTTTATTTCGTTTTATTTTTACTGATAAAAACACTTTCGTAATGGAAATCAGGCTTAAAACAGTTAAAATTTAGAAAGAAAATCACATCAAAAATCAAATAAATGAAAAAAAATGTCTAGGCATTTTTAGACTTGTGTAAATTATGTAAGTTTAAACATAATACAATAATACTGTGGTAGAAAATGTGGTACAGTTGAGGTGGTACACAAACATCGCTATCACCATCAATATCACCGTCACTGTTACCATCACCATCACCATCAACATCACCGTTAAAAGAAATATGATACACTATCAATATCGAACAATCAACTGAATTGGTGAAGTCTTAAACAATATTTGTATAAAGTTTGGTTCAAATCACATACAAACACTCACTTTTATATCTACTGATGATAGATATATCTACAGAAATCCAGACGGACCGACATTTTTTTGCGTTTTCGGACTCAGGGACTTTCAAAACGTCGAGAAAAGTGGTTTTCGATCAAATACATTTTTGATCTTTTTTGACAGGATTTCAATTGGTCTTTTTAGACCGAAGGAAATGTAAATATGGTTGTCTTGGTGACATAAAATAATTGTTTTGTAAGACGACGCTTTGTGGGAAAAGGGTCGTCCGAGGAGTCGAATAGACCTAATATTTTTAGGTTACGTATTCTTTGGTTGAGTCTTGATCTAGGGTTTGAAAATATTACACAAAAAAGCTACTAGTAAGAGCAAGTAATCTTAAAAATCTTCAAAACCAGACCGTTATTTGTTTACTGTTGAACTCAACTACATAATAATAACTATAAAATAACAGAATGCAGAATTCTGCAAGTTGTCTCTATTTCTAATTTTGCTGCGAATAAGTAGGCTACATTTCGTAAAAGAAAACAAATCCAGTACAATTTCTATACTTTTATTTTTTTCAATCAATTTTTTTAATTTGTTGACAGAAAATAAGTTTTGTGTGAAAAGTGCCAAAATAGAGGACAAAAATTAATAAATTTGTGACAAAATAATGCGTCATTCATTTAAAATAATTATACAACAAAATTAAATATGTATAAAATAAATACCACAAAAAAATTCTGCTTGTCAGAAAAGACGCTTATGTAGTTCATTAAAATTTCTGCCGGCAGCGCTGCTAGCAAAAATTCTGCTCATTTGTTTCCAGCATTAGAGTACTACGTTGTTCCAAATTTTTATATTTTTATCAATCAAAGGAATACAGTTATTCTATAGAAGCGTTGAAAGTACATCTAGCAAAACAAATTGTTGCTATTATGTAGATTTGCCAAACCGTCCCGTTTCGACGGGGCAGACTAGTTTTAGAATCGAATATCCTGTGTCCTGGCATTACTATGAGTAAGAAGCGGTATGGAAGCAATTAGGTGATTTTGAGAATGATATAGAAATTGCACGAAACAAGCGTCTAGACGCTTTGGAATCTCACATATTTTCCCTCGTAGGGAACTTAGACAAGTTATAGGCTATCGAAATATTTTACAAAACTTGACAAGATGTAAAAGGATTAAAGCTATAATCACTGTATTGTAAAAAAAAAACAAGTAAGCAATGAAAAGAATTGATGCAGCCGAACAACGGCTGAGGCATTATGGTTGGTGATTAGCTCCGTTCGCTAGTTGCTCTTGCATATTTTTCAACAATTTCTTTTCGATTTGATTGATTGTCAGAAGAAAAATGGTTGACCACATAATAATTTGGTAGCTTTTTCAGCTGACGTAATGGTTCAATAAGTTACCGATAGACGTCAGACCTGCAATATTAAATTCGTTATCTTTTGATGTCGTAAAATTTCCTCCAAACGAGTTTAATAAACTTTCTTATAGTGCCAAAAATCAATGCAAATCACATTTAATTGCTCGGAAAATCACTATTTTCAATAGAGAAGAAGTGGTTGATCATTTCTTTCAACAAAACTTTCTGATGGCAATAAAATGATGCACAGTTCCTGGTTTTCCTTATTGGAAGAGTCAACAAGTCGAGAATTAAACTAAAACGTGAATCACAGAATCCTCAGAAGTAAAGGACTAAAGGAAAGCAAAAGGAGCAAAATGTTACTACAACCAACCTTTAGGATATTTAAAAAATTGAATCAAAATGTGTGGTGTCCCGCGATATTATTTTTATATAGCGCGATGGTGTACTAAATTTTGACATTAGAATGTTATGCAAGATAAAGCAGCAAGTTACAATTTTGGCGGATTTTTCTAAACCACTGTCCATCTGCCCTAAATTTGCTTTTAACTTTTAAGGGCCTCAGGTTATTATTCAATTATTTTGCGGGTCTTCTTATGATTTGACGGCATTTATCTCTCAAAAAACTTCGTTGAATGTGCGATCAGTAATCGCTCGATTTCTAATACATCAAAGGATTTTGCATTTTTGAAACAAAAGATGATCAATTTTTCGAGAAATGACACTCAACCTGTCATAAAAATACATTAGTATTATTTACCATCTCAAAAATATGGTAGCAACTTTATGTGCTACTTCGAATGCTAATAACTAGCAAAAATTATCGAGAATGTGAAAACAGTGCAAAGTTGCTAATTTGCTTGCACTGTGGTATGGAGAATGTAGCCCTTAACCGACATTCGCGCTAATCAAAAAATTAAATTACATTTGTTGGCTATTTTATGGCAGTCCATGGAACTGGGCAACACTTGTACGAAGATGTCTTAAACAGTAAAATGTATCTGGGCTTAAAAATGTGGCATAATCTGGCGTAATAAATCACGAAGCTAAGTCACAAGAAATTATATATAGTTATCTTAGTTCCATCAACAACTCAGTTTTAATCCTAAGTTCTATGTTCCATCGTATACCACAGGAAAATCTCCCAGCATGGAAGTAGAATCAGTTTGGAAAAACAATTTTGTGATTCTGTCTTAATTTCATAAAAGATTTTTCATCTAATAATTGTGAGGTTTTGTTTGAGAGAGCATTTTCTATCAAGAAGGATCTTCTCTTAATAATGGAAGAATTGTGAAAACATTTTTGTACCCAGTAAATTTCAATAATCTGGATTAGATTGAATTGAATTTATAAATAAATTACCTTGCAATTAACGATAACGATATTGGAAATATCATCATTGTACGACCGCCCATCAAATAATCCGTTTCAGTTTTCGATGTTTTCATAAATCCAAAATATATACCAATTAGAACACATAACAGAAGCATAAATATAAACACCATATAGTCTGGCAACGAAAATCGTTGTAATTTTAAAATCACATCATCGATATTTTCCATTTTCACAGAAAAGTTCTTTGTTTTTTCACAAAATCACAACAGGCACAACCAACATTAACTGATTTCACAATCACAAATAATAAAAATTAACAAAAAAAAAAAAAAAAATCACTTAAATCTTTTATTAAATTATTATTACCGTTATTAACAATAACTAACTGACCCAACTAACTGACCACAACTCAACTGATTTAAATTTTCTAATCGCCGTTTATATCTTACGCTAATTTAGGGTTCTCGCAGCTATACACTAATGCACGCATACTACCTACTTATGTACACACGGCAACTAACGACTATGGTACTCCCACATTTTTATTGAATGAATTGTTTAATTTAAATATCACTGCCATTATCAAATCATGAAGAGATGGATTAATTTAATCTTAATATCAAACGTACATATTGTAGATGTGTATACCATATACTATATACGAGCAACGTGAGTAATGAATGTTTGTGTATGTCCATAGTAAAAATCTAAAGTTAAGTATGTAATATGTAGTTGAGAAGTTTATTTTGTTACAAATTTTAAAATTAATTTGTAATCTCGTAAACGTCTTCATTATTTTGGAAATTCCCACGACCACAATGGTGTCCCAATATTTCAGTTAGTAAATAGCATAGCAAGAATAAAAGGCAAAGCTTTAGGACATTCAGTGAATAAACTGAATTATATGCATGTAAATGCCGGATATGATGAAATAAAATTACGAACTACTTTTATTTAAGGCGTTGTCCCATGCCCAAACAGCAAACCGGCATTTCATACTGTCAAATCTTTATTTTGGCAAATTTGTTTCATAAGCAACATTAAAATTATTAAAGAAAGGTTTAAATCTAATGATTTAATTTCATTCAAAAAAAAAAAAAACAACCAATTTGATATTTTGACGGACAGATTTTAGCTTGACGGCTAGTTAAAATCATTTTTAATAAAATTTTCTAAGCAACAGGCGGTACTAATAAATTTCAACTTTTGAAACACGATTTGAAAAGCCAGTATGGCCTTTTTGCATGAGATGCTAAATATTTTTTAGTACTAGATTTTGATATTTATTTGAAAAACCTGCACAGACCCAAACTATCATAGTCAATTTCTATGATAATTTGTAACAGGTACCGAATAAACGTGTAATTGACACCCTGTTAAAGTTAGCCGAAAGTTTCCAGCCGAAAGTAAAAAGTCGATAATGCAGATTACGTTATTAACATTTTAGCCAAAAAAACAGTTTGATGAGATTTTTTCGTGAGATGGGATTTTGTACTAAACGAGATATTTGCATTCTGGTTCAGTGGAATGAAAAAATATATCCCGCATATGTGAGATTAAATGTCAAATTTTATCGTCACGGAATTTGAAGCTGAAATGAAATTATTACATTGTGGAATGGAATTTTCAGTGATATGAAGAAATTTTGGGTCGATTTGCTGTCGTCTGTCACAGCACGATTATAATGTTTTCAGCATTACCGCGCTTCATAATTTGAGTTTCCATTTTTGACATTTTATCCCTTTTAGAACTAGTACTAAAAAAATTATATCACAGAACGTGAATATAAATTTGTTAATTTCCATCTGACTAATCCGTAATCTATCTACAGATCGTGGAAAATATAGAAATATCAGATTTGAATAGAATCGGCCTCTAGAGAGTATATCTGAATGTGGTGAATCGTTGTTATGTAGTTTGTCAATAGCTATCGCTGGAAAAATATCAATTGAAGAACCGCGCGCGAAACCTGGAAAAATTCGATTTTCCACAAATCATTACAAAATTTGTATAAAATCAGCCTCTAGAGTGTTATGTCTGGAGATGTGTTGCTTTGGTATGACTTGTCAATAACTATCGCAGGAGAAAAATTCAGTTCATGTTTCCCGTGGGAAACCTCGGAAAATTCGATTTTTCAAAACTCATTAGAAAATTTGTATAAAATCAGCGTCTAGAGTGTTATGACTGAAAATGAATTGCAAAGATGCAACTTGTCAATAGCTATTGGTAGAAAAAATTCATTTCAAGTTTGCCGTGGGAAATCTGGAAAAATTCGAATTTCCAAAAATTATTTGAAAATTTGTATAAAGTCAGCCTCTAGAATATTATGTCTGGGGTCTGGAGATGTATTTTATTGATGTGACTTGTAAACAGCTAATGTTGCGCACCTCCATGAGCAGCCAACACGTTCTTATCGGGAAAACAATCAGTGGAAAGTGGGAGGATCTTTACTGCCATGTTTACCGTGAGGCACAACAAAAACTATACGTGTTGAAAATTAGCGAAAGCAGAAAAAAATTTAAGATCACATGAGATAACTGGACCAACACATCACCAACAACAACAGAAAGTAATTAATACATAATTTAGTTCTTAAAACAATTTTATTATAACATGATGAAATTCAAATGAAAGAAATATGTTTGGAAACAAATTTATAGTATCAGACAATTTTTTTTTTATAAACTAAGTATTACTAAAAAAAAATGAAAGTGTGTGTGTGATACGCAAAACACTACAAACAATGAATGGTAGTTATATAAAAAAACTCACCCGAAAAGTATCCAAGGGTACCCGTGGCTCTTTATGGCTGATTGCTGAAAATAAAAATTGTTTACACCACACTACTTCCTCACAGTACCAACTTGACGTTATATACTCTAACTGATTTAATTTCAATTTCAAAATTCCTCTTTTTTTTTTTTATTATTATTTACAAAAAAAAACTTTATGAATTATTTACTAGATTACTGTAAACTCAAAGAATGTTATTTCAGACAAACAATTACTACACAACTTATGTAATGAATATTGTGTATACATATAAAAAAAATTCATATATAGTACATAATATGTACTCGTATAATCATCTATTAATAAGGCCACTACACAGCCAATCCACTAAAAAAACAACACTAAATATTTTTAATAGAGCACACGAATTCCACGCTTATCCGAATGAAACATTACCCCAAACGTTTTATTTTTAATTGTTCTGGAATCTGTTTTTTTTTTTGCTGCTATTTTCCTCCATCAAAAAAATAGTAAGAAGGCCTCGTTAAATCGCCAAGCTGCGGTATTTATACAATTTATATATAAGCTGCGATGATTAACCCTGCATATATTGCCACCATATGATGGGATTTGTATATCTGCTTGTATCATAAAGTAAAGGGAAGCTTATTAAAAATCAATTAAAATATAACACCGCGCCATTTCTTACCCGTAAAAAAAACTTAAAGAGGATTGTATTTGGTTCACATATCTCTTCTTTGTACAGACACACTAATTGACTTTAAATTTACCAATACGGTAATCGTCAATGATCTAAAATCACCACAATTTACTTTAACGAGTATAATTTGATCGTACTAGCAATTTCAAAGAATTATTATTTTTTTAAAAATTGTACTTGACGCGGTGGCCTTCCAGAATCAATTGATATTTAAATTCGCTTATCGGTTTTTTTTTTTTAAATCTATGTGCTTATTATTTATTATGTATAAATACATAAAAATGTATTTACATATACACGCCTACGCTACCTGACCAAAACAGATGCATCATCTTCCAAACAAAGCAATACCAATTTTTCTACATAGGCATCCTATATATAAATCTCAAAACAATAGCAAAGAGCCGCAAGATCCACTAATACTACCCTGTGAAATGCACAGGTATATTTATACATAGGAGGAAAATAAATAAATAAATAAAGTTATCGAGAAAACAAAACTCAAGTTCATTGAACTGAAGAGAAAATTACATACAAGAATGATTAACGATGTACTACCAATTCAACAACAACAATAAACGAAATATACTAAATCGGAATATAGTAGAAGTGCAACCCTACAGAAATTTGGAACGATAAGCGCTGCACGGCAAGGTATACATTTTATTTTTTACCTTTTATTTAGTAGACAGCCGTAACACTAACGCAGGAAACAAATTCAGTTCAAGTTTAATGTATAAAATCAGCCTCTAGACTATTACGTCTGGGGATGGGTTACATTGATGTGAGTTGTCAATATCTATTGCAGGAAAAAAAATCAGTTTAAGTTTTCCGTGGGGTGTTGGGTGCGTCTCAATAGGTTAGGGGTTGACCGTCTATAGCCATGTATCTCGTGGTCTATATTCCAACGCTGCAACTATGTAGAAACCATCAAATGTGTCTAGTATACCTCCACGTGGTAACACCCGGGCAACGATGTGAAGCATCAGCGAAATACTAGAGGCGAGTGCAGTACACTATAAATGAGCAATGAACAGAACAAATATGGAAACTAATACCCCAGGTGGTACACCTGTTGCTCAGGTAAATCCACCCTCTTCGGAGGTCGGTCACATGGATTCTGGGGGAGACCAGCCATTGCTATACTACAATTATTTTAATCAATCCGAAGACATGTTGGTGAATAAACAAGCTCAATCGAGTGAAACAGAATAGGATAATTCACATCCCTTCCAGAGTAGTAACAAAGTGGCGTATTCTCCGATAAGAGGCGGTAGTCGCTCCATTGGGGCCAGCAGCCACAACACTCGTTCTACAAATGAAGAAAAGCTTCACAATGAATTGTGTAAAGCTAATAATGCATTAGTTGAAGCCAACAATATAAACAAGCAACTGAATGTTACAATTGAATGGATGCAGGAGCGTATGAAGACGATTGAAAACGAATTTAAAGCTCTTAAGCCAAAGGAGGACATCGGTTCTACTCCTAACCAGAATACAACTCCACAAGAGTACCATACGGATGAAGAAGAACTAGCTCGAGAAACTGAGTGGATTAGAGTTAAAGGCGGGAGAAAAAAAGGAGACGGAATAATACGCCCTCCCCACCTCAATTAAAGGATAATGTTCCAAATATTATCCAGAAACAACCAAAAAAAATACCTCCACCACCACCAATAGTAATAGATGAAGTCAAAGACTACGATGTACTCTATGAGAAAATAAAAACAATAACTGCTACTGATAAGTTTAATGCAAAGGTGATGAATGGAAACACCATCAAAATAAACTTATAAGATGCTGAAACATACAGAAAAATGACAAAAATGCTAAATGAAGAAAAACGTGCTTGTCACACATTTGAAGATAAACAAACCAGACCAATTAGGGTCGTGGCTAAAAACTTACACTCTACGTGTAAACCAGACAAAATAATTGATGACCTAAAAGCAAAAGGTTTTAAGGCAACTGAAGCATCGATTAAGCTAAAACGGAGAGGCAAAGTACGTCTCAACATGTTTATGTTGACCTTCGATACTGATGAAGATATCGAAAAAATTTATCAAATTAAGTACATCTTGGGATGCAAAGTGGTTATTCAGCCTCTAAGAAGATCTAAGCTTATACCACAATGTAAACAATGTCAAGCCTATGGACATACACAAAAATATTGCAACAGGGAACCCAGGTGTGTTAAATGTTTAGGTAAACATCATACCAAAGATTGTGTAAAAGCCCAAAATGTTCAACCTAAATGCGTTCACTGTGGAGAAAACCATCCGGCTAACTACAGAGGATGCAGCGTTGCTATTGAACTGCAAAACATCAAAAATAAGAACGTGATTGCTAAAAATCCAAGTTTATTCAGGAAGCAAGCGGTTAAGATGAACCATAGTATAAATACATATAGTACTTCCATGCAAACTTCATCGGTGAAGTGTTAGATGGAGATACTGATATCGTTTTCGATTTTTGAAAATATTTTTGTATATAAATCCGCCCAAATATATGTTCGAATTAATACGCCCAAATGTCATCATAATTTTCTAACCGTTCATTCAACGCCACTACATAAAAAGCCATGACACAAAAATGTGTGGTAGTATGTGTTAAGGGGATAAAGATTTTTATTTTCCTATGAAACGTAAACAAAATACTATGGGATTTTCAAACACATTTTTTTATATCGTCTCTATTTTCAATTTAAATAAATATTTTTATTTACAAATATAAATAATTTGATATCAAATATATTGAAATGTAAATTGTGAACAATTTTGATTGAAATTAATAATCATTTATTAAGTAATTTTGCATTTTTATAAAAATATTTGTTTCGGCATGCTTCGTGTTCCTCTAATCTTAATAAATTTATTAAAATTAGAGGAACACGAAGCATGCCGAAACAAATATTTTTATAAAAATGCAAAATTACTTAATAAATGATTATTAATTTCAATCAAAATTGTTCACAATTTACATTTCAATATATTTGATATCAAATTATTTATATTTGTAAATAAAAATATTTATTTAAATTGAAAATAGACACGATATAAAAAAATGTGTTTGAAAATCCCATAGTATTTTGTTTACGTTTCATAGGAAAATAAAAATCTTTATTCCCCTCTTTATATTAGTGGTTTGACTTTTTAGACTGATGTCACGGCTATTTATGTAGTGGCATTGGTTCATTGAATAGTTAAGTGTGTAAAATATAGACATATCCATAGATATTTGTTTATTTCGTTTCGGTTCAACCAACACTAAAACAATATTATTTATAAAAATTTTAATTTATGCACTGATGGTAAATTTTAATGTTAATGAAAATTCTTGGCAGTGCTATTTGATTAAATATGTACAATATCAAATTCCCCATAAAAACCATATACAAAACATAATTTTGTTTTCTTTTTTTTAATTTCTATTTGTATGAAAAATCCTAATAAAACCATGAATATCAACTCTACACAATAATATTTGTAAACAAAATCAGCTGATGTTAGATTTTTCGTGTTAGTTCATCTTTAGAGAGAACAAGGGACCAAAGCATTTATTTCCCTTATGATGGAAAGAGAATAACATTTGATGTGAAAACTAGTTTTTATAGACGGTTTGTAAAAAAACTTGTGCGGGGGCCTTATTCTCGAATTCCACATCCATTTTTCACATGCGGACATCTGTCAAAATTCATCAAAACGTTCTGAAATTTTAATTCGTATATAAAACACATGGGGCATGAACATTTTTCTTTTGGAGAATTTCTTCCACCTGCTTATACCCATTCGGAAATATTCCCTTAGTACCAAAAAAATTCAATTTTTATGAATTTTGACAGATGTCCACATGTGGAAAATGGATATGGAATTCGAGAATAGGGCCCCAGGTTTTGACCTACTTAGCTCTTGTTTCAGTATTGGTATAAAAAGTAAAACTTAAAATCAAAATCAAAAATGTCTAGTATTGTTTTAATATGCCTAGGCCGTGCCTATATGTTTTAGTATACCTAGGACGTGCCCGAATACTGTGATAATACCGTAATAAATAATAATTTGTGACATTTACTTGAAAAAATTTTCCCTTCGCAGACATTTTTTATTTTTACTGCCCGAATTTAATAATAAGGCTGTGTTTCAAACGAATAAAAATCCGCATAAAAAGTTAAAAAGTTAAATTTTTGACAATTTATTCACGGACCAGTTAAAAATTTCTAGCTTGTATTTTACTTTTCTGTACGCAAAATAAAAACAAAAAACGTACACGTTACAATTTTAACCAGTTCCATTTAAAACACCAAAGCGATTAAAAAGTAAGAAAAATGTAATATTTTTCACCACAGTTAACAAATGTAACTTTTTATCCGATTGAAACACAGCCTAATTTGTACGTGATAATTTTCTCGCCTATTTTTTTTAATAAAATCAAATTGAAAATAATAATAAAAAATACGACTACATTATACTCCGTGGTTCCACAATCCGATTATTGGTGAAATATTATCCTGTAATGATGAGGAAACGAATAAATACGTAAGGATTTCTGGGGATTCGTTTCACGAAATCACAGATTTTTTACCACGCAAAACGCATGGATGGCAACGTTAGTTACAACTCATGGCTTTTTGTGGCTTGCAAGTGGGACAAGGCATATAATGGTGGGAGCTGTTAATATCAAATTATATTATTGTTAATACCCAAATTATATTTTATTTAATATTGTAAAAAATAATATGTTTTCGCTCTTGTTGATTGCTGTTGCTAATAAAATATTCAAATCACATTCAGTAGTAAAATATTTCACATGGATCTGTCAAAATGTATCATAGGGAACGACTGTAATAATTTGGATGAGTGTAATATTTAACAAGGTATTCAGGCACGGCCTAAATTAATGTTCGTGTAAAACAAACCAAAACAAGTTGTCGCTATAGTTTGAAGTATTTCTATAAAGGTATTTTGAAACTAGTTTCGAATGTATAAATTTTATTTACATTTTTAAATTATTAATATTAAAATAGTGTTTATAAAACTTATTTAAACAAAAATGGCACCAATGCCACAAGAACATTTTTTATTGTGCCACAGGGCAATCGCTGTAAAGTTTTGTTGAAGCATGGTTGTGTGTGGGATAAACTCCAAGAGTGTTCAAAATACTATATATTACTTTTTGTGAAAAACACTTCTGTGTCAGTGAGATTAAAATAACTGGGTATACAAAAGTTTTGAAAAGAACGGCGCTTAATAAAATATTTAATAGTTTTGTTTGTAAATGTAAAGACAATTACATCGACGTTGCTTGTCAAAGATTAATAAATCTAAGACTTTATACAAATACCAAAGCTCCTATTTCAAAAAAACCTTTGACGCCAACCATTACTTTTAACACAGAGTATTCTGAGGTTGAGCCAGTACTCTGAGTAGGGCTGACTCGCCACCACTCAAATTAAAATATGAAGCAGGGCCCCCAAAAACGTATCTAAGGAGTTATGATGTTCCACAAGTTCCTTTAGCGTGTCCTATATCGCCCTCTCAGTTCCTCAGTCCACATCACCGAAGAAAGACCGAAACCAATCAAGAAAATGAGCAACTGAAAAAAATTTCGAGGTTCCTTTTAAACACTCCGCCTAAAAAGAAGCTCGCATCCGTGGATATTGTGGTAAAAGATTTTATTAGCAACTTACTTGAAGATCGGCCAGAAGTGAAAACTTTTGTGTTTAAACAAATATTCCACAAAAACAATTCGACATAGACACAAACAGAGCAAAAGTAATTTCTAGGATTTTATTTTAAATCACCTGCTTTTTTAAGAATAAGGATTTGTATACTTTTTAAAAATATGATTTGTAATATTTCACATAAGTAGCTATTTTATTTTATTAATTTAAAATTAATTTTTTATTTTTATTTAAATAGCTGTGCAACCAGATAGGAAATACTTCATTTTGTGTAACGAGTGGGATATTGCTCGCTTCGCTTATTTCGCAAATCACACAAGTTACACAAAATGATTTTTCATAACGTTTCGTTACAAAGATTTTTTCTAATTTTTGTAAAAAAAACAGTAAATTATTGAATTTTGGCAAAAAAGTCTTATGCCCGGTTTCACAAAATAATAGCAATCTCTAGTTAAATAATATTCCCTCCCTTTCTTCTTTTATTAAATTGCGATTTATTTCATAATACAAATTCAGCGCTTGCTAATTTTATTTCTTTTTTTACATCAACATTTTAACTAGAGAGTTAAATATTTAACTGCCCAATTTCATCGAGCTGAATATTTAGCTGAATGCTAAATACTTCTATGTAAAAAAAAAAATATTATCAACTTGCATAGAATTTGTATTATGAAATAAAACATAATTTTATAAAAGAAGAAAGGGAGAAAATACTATTTAACTAGGGATTGAATATTTTTTTGTGAATCCGGGCATTAAAGTCGTAAAATTCCAAATTAATTTAATTTAATTTTTTTTTTTTTGTTTTAAATCAAGTAGACACAAACTGGTGAATATTTCATCACGAGTTGTGAAATATGGCAGTGATACGTGCAACGTGTTTCCATGCTGATTTGTTGAAATAGCTGTTACTTTTTTAAGATCATGTAATTTTGCGTGAAAGGCAAAAAAATGTTCTGTATACAAAATTGAACAATGTTCAATTTTTGCCTTAATGCCGCATACTAGAAATCTACCAACGGTAACTTGGTAATTTCAAAGCAAAAGAACTTGACAAAAACGTCACGACAAAAAATTATAAACTTAAGAATTTTAGTGGAACCATTATTTTTCGATATTTGTTTTCAAACCAAACTTTCTTTACTTCTAATAAAATACACTTGAATATTTTAAACTATTTTACTGTGGCATAAAATAAAAAACTATTAAACTACAAATTGTTATTGTTTATGTGCAAAGCAAAATGGGGCTACATAATTCGCCAATCACAAAATGTTGACATTTTTTACCTTTTAGGAAAAAAAACACTAGACAAATTTTTTCAAATTAACAAATAAATTGATACCTCCCCTCCGTTAAGCCTAGAGAAATAAAATTTAAATAAATAAATAAAACTAAAAAGCCATTTACATATTTCTTAAGTTTGGATGCAAAATTACGATGCTTCGTTAAATTTGTTAAGTGACGTTAATTTTTCGCTGGGCGAGAATACAGAAATGCTATCTACCCCAATTTTAAGATTTGTTAATTATTAATTTTTAAGTTTATTAAGTGGTAACCAGCGAAAAATTATAAACTAATTAAGAATTAACAAAACTTAAAAATGCGGTAGATAGCATTTCTGTATTCTCGCCTAGCGAAAAAATTGACGTCACTTAAGAAATTTAACGAAGCTTCCTTAAATTAGATCTGTCAATTAAGAAAAATTAAGAATGAGAGATTTTGTGTCCAAACTTAAGAAATAAATAAAAAAAATAAATACATTTTTGATGCGGTAGGTGCAAAGATTTTTATTTCATGCGATTTTATTTATATTCAATTCATGAATTTCATCAATTTAAATTTTACTTTTATAGGTTTTACTGTGGTATTACACTGTATATATTCTTCATTTCTTATCTAGTTATGAAAAATCTGCCGTTTCGCAACCTACTACAGTAACCATACGTTATATTAAAATGAAAACCAAATTATAGTATACTCAATACTCAGTCATATATTTTTTTTTACTTAGGAATATCGACTATTTTGCGTTGGCATTCGCTAACAAGATTTGAAAGTGGAGTATCCAAGAATATAATTAGTCTTTTAAAAAATAAATGTGACGGCATGATTGAAATAGACCAACGTTACATTCTGTGATGGAAAAAATGTCAATAAAAAAAGAATTGGAATATAATTCAGCAGATGACCTAATTCATCTATACCAGCACCTTGGTGAACTTGGAAGGGGCAATTTGATTTCCGACAAAGCATTTGTATTTATGCTACGTGCACTCAACCGCAATTGGAAACAAGTAGTCGGTTATTACATGGGTTCACCAAAAGGCGACTAACGGAACAGAAACAGTTGTCAACAAAGTTCACAAAACCGGTTTGCAAATAGTTGGTATCAAAAATGGTCAAGGTAGTACAAACAGAAAATCATTTTCAAGTTTAGAGAGCCATGGGCGAGGTTTGGTCCATGAAAAATATTTTGTTTTTACGACATCCCTCACCTTTTTAAAAGTGTTCAGAATTGTTTATATTCTGATAACATATTAACCAACGACTGCGAAAAGTTTTATATGACCTCACTCGTAAGCACATTTGCCCCGATATTTTTGAAAAACTTAAATTAATTTAAATAGTTATATAAGGAATATATGTAATACAATAAAAGGTACAAAAAAATGTATGCAACAGCTAAAGGAAGCTAACGCATACAAAAAACATACTAAGTTGCGATCGCAAACAATTATTTTCATAAATCCAATTTAAGTTAAAATTTAACAGTGGTTAAGAAAAAACAAACAAACAAAGTTAAAAAAAATTAAAATTACATACATATACATATGTGTATGCATAAACATATGTTTTGTTCCTAGATGTTAAATTATTATTAGTACTGCAAGTTGACAATGTAGATCTGCTCTCTGGTTTATTTAACAGGGTTTTTCAGTAACAAAGTTACTAAACAGTTTAATTGTGACAATTGCTCAATATTTGCGGTTATATACATATACAATATATACAAATAATTAAGAACGAAAAAATTACGCTCTTTAAAAATACAGACCCATGTAACTGAAAATACGAAATCAGGTGCATATGGAAATTTGTGTCCACCGTCGAATTCGAAGAATTCATCGAAAACATATTAAATACATTTAAAAAAAATATCTCAAACATGGGTTGCGAAGAAAATATTCTTGACAAACCTTTTACGAAGTTATTCACGGAAAATATCCACATCGATTAAGTGATGCGGACACTGCTCGTATTACCAAATATATAATTGCTGAATTTATACGTCTTAGCTTAAAGCAAAAAAAATGATGAACTCAAGCAAACGAAAAGGCATCAAAATAAAATTTTTCAATTTAGAAGAAAACGAAAACTAAAATTCTACTAATATTTTACTTTTTTTTTGTTATTTTGAAATGGATTTCATTGTATTTACTTAAAATGTTTATGCTACCAAAACAAAATACAAAAGGTCAATGACCGTGTAAACCGCAAAAATAAAAATTATCTTTTCTCATTCCTAAACAATTTTTTGCACAATAGAAATTACATATCTACATATTCAATTATTTATTAAAATATAAAAATAAAAATAATTAGTGAAAATTTTAAATAAAATAAAAAATTGAGTTGAAATTAAAAAATGACAAATTGATTTTTATTGCCATTTTGGTCAGTTTTAGGCAATGACCTTCAGTATTTAAAAAAAAAAAAAAATTATGTTTGAGTAGTACGTACAACAAAAATACACAATTAAAATGTGTATTTAAAAGGATGTGTAGTCGGCTATGAACATATGTTTATTCGTTACTAAGTGTTAGAGTAGGATAAAACTACACGTGAACAATTCGAATTTCTGTTGTATGTTCAATTAACCATACAAACATTTAGGCGATGGCCCAAATTTTATATGCGATCGACGCGACATCTGGAATTTCACCGATTAAATATTTTTTTTGTATGATGGTAGTACTATATGTATTTATACTATGGATGAACCGACCCGAAGTAAATCGTAAATCACACTATTCACCCTGGAAACACTGCTAAAGGAGGCAGTGCTGTTATAATTAGAAATATTATTCATCACTATGAGGAGTTAAAATATGAAACGGAAGAAATACAAGCAACTGCTGTTAGTGTCAAATCCAAAAGTAGTTCTATTTGTATTGCTAGTATTTACTGCCCACCGAAGCACTCAATGAAAGAAAAAGATTATCTAGAGTTCCTCAGTAAATTAGGAAAACGATTTGTACTTGGAGGAGACTTTAATGCAAAAAATGTCCACTGGGGATCCAGATTAACAACGACTAAGGGTAAAGAACTTTTAAAAGCTATCAGAAAATGCAGTTGTGAAGCCCTCTCAACTGGAAAACCAACCTACTGGCCAACTGATCCAAACAAAGTACAGGGGTGCTATTCTTGAAACATTACGAAAATTTTCGTAACCGAAAAATTTCGTAATGCTATTTTCGTAATAGTAATGGTGAAATCATAATTTAGTATTCTTGAAACCATTACGAATATAACGAAGAGAGGCAAAAAGAAATAATAAAATTTCGAGAGAGAAGATGAAAATGTAAGTTCTTAAAATGGTATTCTTGAAAACCGGATTACGAAAATTTTCGCAACGGAACGTTACTAAAATTTTCGGATGGTTTTTTTGTTTCTTATTGCATTTCGTAATGAAATCATTTAGATTTTTGTTTTAATTATATTCATACAAAGACGTTCATAAAACTCAATAATTTCTGTTGATGGTTAAAAATAATATGTATTTACATTTCGCTAAATATTTATTATTTTATTACCACAAAAAAAGGGTACCTATTTGCTTGTGGTATGTTTATTATTTTCTTAAAAATAAGGGTAATAGCTACAATACTAATTGACAATTTGGGATGTATTTTAAAATGTCGCGTGTTGTAATTGGAATTGGATTGATATACCGTCACAGGCGGCTAATACTAATGGTACGTAAAGTCATACAATCATACCATCATACCATAATAGTATCGTACGACAGTACGATCTAAAATCATATCGCCATAAAATCAAAGGACAATGCCACTACATAAACAGCCGTGACATCAGTCTAAACAGTCAAATCCCCAGGCGAATAAAGATTTTTATTTTCCTATGAAACATAAACAAAATCATATTGGAATTATTTTGTGTTGTCTTTATTTTCAATTTAAATGAACATTTTTATTGATAAATATAAACAATTTTAAATTAAATATATCGAATTGCAGCTTGTCCACAATTTTAATTAAAATTAATAAAATTTTAATTCACAATTTTGCGTTTTAGTAAATTGATTTTTATTCTCAAACATCGTCAGCCTCCGTGCTTTTTTTTTTAAATTTCATTTCGTAGATTACTAGATTAGTTTTATTACTTTACCAATGCTACTACATAAACAGCCATGATTTATAATAAAACTAATCTAGTAATCTACGAAAAGAAATTTAAAAAAAAACACGAAGCCTAA